>CM061227.1:118390382-118990382 GCA_030844895.1 Ambrosia x helenae
TACCGAAAATATCAACACCGGTTCATTTTTGTACCAAGTTTTGGCAAAATCGATATTTGATATTTTCGGTTCGGTATCAATATTGGTACCAAGTTTTGAGAAAATCAATCGATTCAGCATCAGGCTCATCCCTAGTTTAATCTACATTAGGTTCTCTATTTTAATCGTTATCTAAAAAATACATAGTAGGACAGTAACTTCAATCGTATATATATGCCAGGTTACAATTCCTCTCTAAAATTATTATGGTGAGCGTATAAAACCACGAAATAATAATAAATAGTTGATAGTGAGTACTGAGAAAATAAGAATGCGATGTAGGAATATTTAGAAGATAAACAAAATTTATAAAAAAGTATAAATGACTTTTAGTTAAATTATAGATGGTATAAGCATTCATATTAACTTCCCCGTTTCCACCCACTCACATTTAGGGTGGCGATTCAGACACGAACACGATAATATGATACGAACCTACACGATTTTTAACATGTTTCGTGTTTGGTCATAACAGGTTTTGTGTTCTATAACAGGTCGACACGTTAAGACCTGTTTATTTTTCGTGTCGTGTTCGTGTTTGCCTGTTCGTGTTCGTATCTTATCGGGTTTGTGTCTTAATAGGTCTTATCGTGGTCTTGGCGTGTCTTGTCGTGTCTTGTCGTGTCTTGTCGTGTCGTTGCCGTGTTTTCGTGTCTTGTTCGTGTTTTACCTGATGATTTTTCGTGTTCGTGTTTGAAAAAATTGACACAATTAAAGTTCGTGCCGTGTTCGTGTTTACATGTTTGTGTTCGTGTCTTAACAGGTACGTGGCTTACCAGATTTGTGTAACATGTTATGTCAGCCCTACTCACAATCACTCACAACCACATATTACACTAAAATCATCACGTTTTCTCTCTCTTTTTTCAATTGAATAATACTTTTATATACCTTTATCATTATATTTTTCTCTCCACCGACTCACAACCACTTCAAAATATATTAAAAAAATAAATACAGGGGAACAGTGCTCCCGCATATAATACGATAACAGTAGATTTACCATATCCCCCACTCACAATCACTCATAACCTCATCCTAAAATATGGGGTTTTCTCTCACATAATTTTGAGGGCTCTAATGTGAATGTTCCAAGAGCATTCATATCTGGTCCACCAAATGTATGTGAGGGTGTCTCTCAAATTATATGAGGTGGTTGTACGTGGTTGTGAGTGAATGAGATAGAATATTTGTGAAAGCACTGTTTACCCATATAAATATTTTAATATTTTTATAAGTGGTTGTGAGTGAAGAGGGAGAAAATGCAATTATAAAGTATGAAAAAGTATTATTTGTTTAAGAAGAAAAGAGAAAATTTTAGGGTGAAATAGTGATTTTTAATTTTTTTTTTCAAAATTGTTATTTGGTCATTCATTCGGATAATGGGTAAGCGAGCAACAAGCTGCGCCGCTATCCTCCTTTTGAATCGCAAAGCCTATTCTATTAAATACAAGCCCTTGATTCTCGGGCTTTGCGATTCACTGTGGACCACCTTCTGCACCCGCTCCAAAAAGCGAACTGCCTCAGGTGCTAGGGATCAAAAAGTGTCGAAGGCAAACGGAATGAACGCATGCTGATTCTCTAAACATGTTGCCTCGTGCTTAGCAACCTTCCTAGCTTCCGCCTTTAAAACCGCCTGTCCCGGAACGAATCCACTATCTCTCAGCCCCACCAGTGGGGACACCCCAGTGAGGTCAACACACGCTTACTTACCCCCCGCCCAACCAAACACAAGGACGTCCGCAGGACGCAGGGTAGATCTTCCCTCTCGTGGGTCAGTCAGAAAGTTAACAAGGCTTCTTTCTTGGCTGAGATCACGACGCCTAAGCACATCCCATAAAACATCTCTAACTCAGTTATGACGATACTTGAACCCTGGCAATTCCTTACACAGTGGAGGGCTTGCTCCCCAAATCTATCCACACAGGCTTTTTTACAAACGGGGCATGAGCCGTCTGGCGGAAAAAAAGGGGAATCATGAGACGGTATTTAAGGATGGCCCTGTTATTCAACTGCTGACATCCGTTGCCCAAGACCTTCAATGGCCGCAACAGTCAAAAAAATCTCGGCATGAGCCCTTGAGACAAGCAAAAACTGCCTTTTAACGCGGGGTCATATTGAACCGCTCCTCCATATCCTGTGCGTGTTTACCATAAAGAGCACTCGTCAAAGTTTGTTGAGGTTTCCTTGGGGGCGGTCTCCTTATCAGTAAAACCACATAGGTCAAGGTCCAGGAGAGTTATTCCAATATTACCAAGCGCAAGGGAGTAGTCAGGATCCACCCCCACAACACCAGCGCTTCGCAAGATGTGGTCCTGCAATTTCCACGACTGGGCCTGGACGCCCAAAAAGCATATGCGGAGACGTCCTCCGCTGAGATAAGCCCTAAGCCCCCGCAAACACATAGGGAAAGAAGCCAACCTCCACTGAAGGTCCTTAAAATGCGGTCCCCCGCTGACAACAATGTCTTCAACTGCCCCTCGTAGGCTTGCATCAAAGATAGACACAACCTCTTTTGACATGTTCGGATTTTTTAATGTAATTTAATGGAGGGGATTTGATGGAGCAAATGAGAATACACTAACATAGATATGTTGATGTGAATACTCTATAAACACCTTGAAAAGATGCCATATGGATGGAATTTGCAAACATCATGTCCTGTCATATATAGCACCATTCACCAAACATCGTGTCTAGTCTCATAATCCCAAAGAAAATATATGGAATGGTTAATAAAGGGTGAGGTTAAACAACATCCCCCCCCCCCCCCCCTCCAAAAAAAATAAAAAAAAATACTAGCAATACTCCTTGTGGGATAAAAAAGTGTCGGCCATCATCCGTAAACATATGATACAGGGATACATTTAGTAGCACCCTTAAAAAACACATACATGTGTCATCTTGAAATTACTAAATTCACTTGTTGAACTTATAAGATCACAATTCCATGTTGAATATTAAGACTGTATATCCAAGTAGACACACTACATTCGAAAATTTGATTTTTTTTTCTTTTTTTTTTGGGGATAAATTTACATTTCCATGCTAATTTCTCAAGTTAAAAGATATAGAATAACACATGGATTAGTTACTTTGTAACATCAATATGCTATCAACACTACACTAACATCAAGACTATCATAAATCAATTACAAATGAACATAAATTTTAATGATGGATGATCTTACCAGGAAAGAAATTAACTCCGTTGAACAATATATGTGATGACTTGCTAACACTGAACAACGTGAAGCATCTTGACTATCCCCGATCCACTTAAAATGGTATTTCCCCAAAAAATAAATTTTGATATAAAACTAATCTGAATGTAGCTTCTTGAGTCACTCCATTCACACAATGTTTCCCCAACTTAACTCTAGGATTAATAATCACAGACATTTATCATCTGTTGAACTTATAAGATCACAATTCAACGTAAAAATATTAAGACTATATATCCAAGTAAACACACTACATTTTAAAATTCGTTTTTTATGGGATGAATTTGCAACCATGTTACTTGCTCAAGTTAATAAGATATAGAATCACACATGGATTAATTACTCTGTAACATCAATATGCCATCAACCTACACTAACATCAAACTATTATAAATCAATTACCAAATCGAACATAAATTTCAAATTTATGATGGTTGATCTTACCAGGAAAGAAATTAACTCTTTCGAACAATATATGTGATGCCTTGCTAGCACTGAACGACGCGAAACATCTTGACTATCCCTGATCTACTTAAAATGGTATTTCCCAAAACTTAATTATAGGGTTTTGATATAAAGCTAATATGAATGTAGCTTCTTGGATTCACTCAATTCACACAATTTTCCCCCAACTTAACTCTAGGATTAGATAAAACACTAATCCCTTGATTCGCTTATCGGATTTTTTTTTGTTTTAAGTGAACTCTAGGATTTTTATAAACGGAGAAATTTAGGACAATGGGAAACCTTATATGGTACATAACACGATGACCCGAAATTCACAAAATGCGATCACATGATCCATACATGAATGACGATTCCGGGGTGAGGATTGGGTCCAATTAGCAAAGCTTTTAGAGTTAAAGTGAAGAACCTCTTAAAGGTAAATGGTTGAAATTGAAACCCTTGCGATAAGCTTAACCTTTAAAAATATACATGAGCACCTTGTGATTTATTACAATCATTAACTTATACATTGAAATTAAATAGAATTTAAATTTATTATGACATTTATTTCATTTTATCAATGTTTTTTTCCAAGTGTAAAAATAAGATATATTCTTGACAAAATTATTTCATTGTACTCCATTATTAAAATTTTCAAATTTGTACTAGTTTACCTTCTCACAATTTGACACAAAAAAATAGTACTAATTGTTTTTTTATACATTTTTTTTTGTGAAAAATAAAATACAAGAATTTTTTATACGGTGCACGAGACACCCTATAAAAGACAAAGTTTTGCACCGTAGACACCCTATAAAAGACAAAGTTTTACGATTGTGATAAACTAAAACACCGCCTACATCTCTTGTTTCACGGCCGCGATACTAAATCTTGTGATACCTGTCGCACTCATGGAAAAGTGGATGTAAAAGTTGAGCAACGGTCTAATGACCGTTAATTGAAAATAAAAAAAAACATTTTATCCCTATATATTTTAAAATCTTTAACTATTTTTAACACTAATTAAAAACACACTATAACACCCACATTACAACCCAAAAAATAATAACCAAACGGAAGTTTAAGCAAAAGAGTGTTGGGTACGAAGAAAAAATAAAGGTCGAAGGTTCGGGGTAATCTAGGCAAACCTGATAGGTTTTATTTGCAAGACGAACCGATACCCACCCAACCATTCCCCACACAGCTGTTTCAAACCCAACCATTTCCAACACAACCGTTTCCATCCCAATATCCACAATACTTTTCCCAAGCCAAGTCGCAAGAGGTCAATTCACTCTACCTCCCAACCCAATGAACGAGCAAATTATCGAATGTTTCGCGTATCGCAAGCCAGGTTACCAAAATCTTCCATTTCACAATCCGGTTTGTGATCCGATTTGGACGAAAGTCCCTTTTGAAGATGAATACGAAGAAGAAGCGGAAGAAGAAGACCCACTTGAAGATGAATACGAAGAAGAGGGAGAAATACAAGTACAAGCTACTCGTGGGAAAAAGGGGGAAAAGCAAACATGGAGGGACGCCAAAGGTGGAAAACAAATATAAAGAGGTGCCCTTGACAAAGGCTTACTTACGAATTTCTTAGGACAAAAAAATTGAAAACCACAAACAAAATATCACTATTGGAAACGACTAAAGGTGGATCTAGCTTAAACCAAGATCAAATCACATGGAAATGGATGGATTTAAGTAAAACTATGAGTCAACTAAATGGCTTATGTATACAAAGGAATATTATGAAATCCTTTAATTTTACTTATATTAGTTTGTTACATTTTTTACTATATGTAGTTATGCATTTGGCCAAGTGGATCGAATGATATGATATAATCAAGGATGCCATAAATGAATACGCAAAACTCTACAAGAGAGAAGGGATTTCCCATTTGGTGGCCCGGGAGATTGCAAGAAATCATTCCAAATGGGGTGCCGATCCATTACCATTGGTGGATCTTGATGGCCCGGACGGGTTGTCATGGTCGTTCCCAAAAACGATAAAAAAACATCCGAGTCAGGAAAATTTCACAACCTCAAAGGATTGGTTATCAAGCAACATCCCCGACATCAATTTAAATGTCGACTCATCAACGACACAACACCGACAAGGACACAACGGAAGAAAAGTGTCGAATCGTCAACAAGCAAAGGGAAAGAAAATTGGTGGATGACATGACCGAATTCAGGTTGACAAAAATGTTGGAAAAGGGAAGAGAATACAAAATGACGCAAGATGTTGGCAGAAGAAAAAATAAAAAGAGATGATAAGTACAAGAAACACTTGGAGAACATATAGAAGAACACGAATTTGAAAGTTATGAGTGAATCACATAACATGCATCCAAAAATTTTTATTTTAATTTTTTACTTTTTTTAGATAAATTTGCATTTCCATGTTACTTTCTCAAGTTAATAAGATATAGAATAACACATGGATCAGTTACTTTGTAACATCAATATGCTATCAACCTACACTAACATCATGACTATCATAAATCAATTACCAAATGGAACATAAATTTCAAATTTATGATGGTTGATTTTACCAGGAGAGAAATTAACTTTGTCGAACAATATATGTGATGACTTGCTAACACTGAACAACGCGAAGCATCTTGACTATCCCCGTTCTACTTAAAATGGTGTTTCCCCCCAAAACTTAATTCTAGGGTTTGATATAAAGCTAATCTGATTTCTTGGATTCACCTCATTCACACATTTTCCCCCAATTTAACTCTAGGATTAATAAATCACATGTATCATCTTTTGAACTTATAAGATCACAATTCAATGTTAAATATTAAGACTATATATCCAAATAGACACACTACATTCAATTTTTTTTCTTTTTTATGGATGAATTTGCATCCATGTTACTTGCTCAAGTTAATAAGATATAGAATCACACGTGGATTAAGTACTCTGTAACATCAATATGCTATCAACCTACACTAAAATCACGACTATCATAAATCAATTACCAAATGGAACATAAATTTCAAAATTTATGATGGTTGATCTTACCGGGAAAGACTTAACCCTGTCGAACAATATATGTGATGCATTGCTAACACTGATCAACGACGCGAAACATCTTGACTATCCCTGATCTACTTAAAATGGTATTTCCCCAAAACTTAATTCTAGGGCTTTGATATAAAGCTAAACTGAATGTAGCATCTTGGATTCACTCCATTCACGTAATTTTCCCCAACTTAACTCTAGGATTTGATAAAACACTAATCCCTTGATTCGCTTATTGGATTTTTTTTTTAAGTGAACTCTAGGATTTTTATAGACGAAGAAATTTAGGACATTGTGAAACCTTATACGCTACATAACATGATGACCCGAAATTCACAAAATGCGATCATATGATCCATACATGAATGACGATCCAGGGGTAGGGATTGGGTCCAATTAGCAAAGCTTTTGGAGTTAAAGTGAAGAACCTCTTAAAGGTAAGGGTTGAAATTGGAACCCTTGCGATAAACTTAACTTTTAAAAATATACATGAGCACCTTGTGATTACAGAGTATTACAATCATTAATTAAATAGAATTTAATTTTATTATGGCATTTATTTCATATTATCAACGTTTTTTCCAAGCGTAAAAATAAGATATATTCTTAGAAAAATTATTTCATTGTACTCCATTATTAAATTCTGCAATTTTGTACTAAAAAATATTACTGAATGGTTTTCTTTATACAATTTTTTTCTGAAAAATAAAATACATTAAGATTTTTTTATAATGGTGTACGAGGCGCCATGTAAACACAAACTTTTACGATTGTGATAAACTAAAACACCACATCCATCCCTTGTTTCACGGCCGCGATACTAAATCTTTGTGGTACCCACCGCACTCGTGGAAAAGTGGATGTAAACGTTGGGCAACGGTCTAATGACCGTTAATAGCAAAAAAAAAAAAAAAACACCATTTTGCCCCTATTAATATTTTAAACCTTTAACTATTTTCACACAAATTAAAAACACACAACAACACCCACATTGCAACCCAAAAAATAATTACCAAACGGAAGGTTAAACAAAAGAGTGTAGTACGAAGAAACAATAAAGGCCGAGTGTTCGGGTAATCTAGGCAAACCTGATAGGTTTCGTTTACAAGACGAAACCGATACCCACAAAACCATTTCCCACACAACCGTTTCAAACCCAACCATTTCCAACACAACCGTTTATATCCCAATATCCACAATACTTTTTCCCAAGTCAAGTCGCAAGAGGTCAATTCACTCTACCTCCCAACCCAGTGGACGAGCAAATTATCGACTGTTTCGCGTATTGGGAACCGGGTTACCAAAATCTTCCATTTCGTAATCCGGTTTGTGATCCCGATTTGGACGAAAGTCCCACTTGAAGATGAATATGAAGAAGACCCACTTGAAGAAGATGAATACAAAGAAGAGGAAGACATACAAGTACAAGCTAGTCGTGGGAGAAAAAGGAAAAAATGCAAACACGGAGGGACATCAAAGTTGGAAAAAAATAGAAAGAGGTGCTCTTGGCAAATGCTTACTTACGAATTTCTGAGAACATAAAACGGAAACACAAACAAAAGATCACTATTGGAAAAGACTAAAGGGGGGTCTAGCCGTAATCAAGATCAAATCACAGGGAAATGGACGGATTTAAATAAAACTATGAGTCAATTAAATGGGTTATATATACAAAGGTATATTATTAAATCCTTTATTTTTTTAGTGATGAAAAGTGATAAAATGAGGTGTCAAACACTAATTAGATGTGATAGTGTGATATTTTTGATATGGTGATGGGTGCCCCTTCAATACGCAGTGACAATAATTTTGGTAAACTAAAAAAATGAACGAGAATGAGAAGATATGCCACATATGGTCTATTAAATTCTTCAATTGCATTTCCCAAAATCAATTCTAAATCTGGTTATCAATAACCAGACCTCGATAGGGCTACTCTTGTCTAAGATCCCCACTATTATCATTGCCACAATGTTTTTATTTGCATTCAGTCTGTCTTTTGTGGTGACTTGTGCAAGGTATGGAGTGTGTACTCCACTAATTAAATCAAACGAGATAATTCTAAACATTCAACCAATTTAATTAAATACGGAGTACTAATTAGTTAAACTCTTTCATATTACTCTTGAACTTTCAACTCATACGAATTTTAATATTAACTTCCAATATTTTGGAATAAAATGGCACAATTTATAATAGAAATCAAGTTGGTGAGCGATTTGCAAAACATTTTGATGGGGTTTTGGGTAAGAAATATGTTGTGCAGCAAATTAGGCAGCTTAAAATTGTTCTTGACGGCTACATCATGATTAGACAGGTTCAAAAGGAAGTGATAAATGAGGCTTAAAAGTTTGATACCAATGAATCAATGATGAAAAAGGCCCTTGTCAGTCGCCCCGGATGGATTATCCAATAGTTCCTTCAAATTGGCATGGTTTTAGGCCCATTGCTTAATACAATGTTTTGTATAAATGCATCAGCAAAGTATTATGTACTAGAGTAAAACGGGCTTTGGCCTTTGTGTTTGGTTCTTGATGACAGATTAGTAAGAATCCTTGTTAGTGTAACACCATGTCTTTAATATCATCTAATATTGTCCGCTTTACTCACTAGAAACTCACGGATTTGTTTTCGGTTGGCCGAGTGAAAACTTCTCAGGTGGTCACCCATCATGGAATTGCTATCACTCGAGCACATGAAAACTCAACAGCCATATGCGTCCAAAACGCGTTGATGAATTATTTAGCAAGATATTACTTATGAACCAAGATCTCTCATGTCCACGGACGATATGGGTGTTACAATAACCCCCCCCCCCTCAGGGACTCATCGTCCTCGATGAGGTTGCCCCACCATCCTGGATGGCACATGAGTGGCTCCGATACCATTTTGTAACACCTCGTCTCTATTATCATCCAATATTGTCCGATTTGCCCACTAGAAGCTCACGGATTTGTTTTCGGTTGCCTGAGTGAAAACTTCCCAGGTGGTCACCCATCATGGAATTGTTGTCACTCGAACACGCTTAACTATGGAGTTTTCATGTGCTCCACAACCATATGTGTCCAAAATACATTGGTGATTTATGAGGCATGACATTAATCATGAACCAAGATCTATCAAGTCCACGGATGATGTAGGATATGTGTATCAGTGTATGGTGTTACAGTTAGCTCAAAACTTATTGAGGGACTCCCTAGGTTCCTTTTAAAACTTATATCCAAAAAGCTTCCTTTTAAAACTTATATCCAAAAAGCTTTGATTCTACTGATCATGCTCCTTCAAAACTGTTAGATGCATTATGTTTTAATGTTTTATGTTGCTACAAGTATCTCATTTGAAATGTAGTGAGATGAAGTTGACCCACTGTTTTTAAAACAATCTAGTTAGGATTCTAAATATTTTTACAAAACTTAAATCAAAATAATCATTAAATTTTTATAAGAAACAACTAAGTTTATTGCAAACACTCTAATACTGTAATGACTTAAAAAACCATTAATTCACCAAATTCCTTTTTAGTTAGTTTTTTTTTATTTATTATTTTTCATCTAATAAAGAATGTAATCATTTTGAATATTAAATTAACATAGCTTGCCACCTCTTTGTCTTTATGATTAGTTCTTTATTCTTCTAAGATAATCTAGAATATACGTGATGTTAATGTTACCACATAAATTATTGAACATAAGGCTTTCTCCAACCCTCCGAATTCCGGCGTCCGTAGCCACGTTTTCCAACGTGGACAGTGAGGTGAAAGAGAGAGGGACAACAGACGCCTGTCGATAAGGACATGCCCTTGAAGGAGAGAGACGAGGATTGTGAGAGGGAGAGGTGGGCCATGGCTTCGACGCCTGTTGCAGAGGAGTGGGAGGACGAACGAGCATGCTAAGTTGGCACTGGGCAAGGAGGACGGGCTCCTCACCCGTTGAAGACGGTCTAACGACAATACTAACTCATTTGTTAATTAATAATTATAGTTTTCAAACTTTGTTACTTCTTAGAGGGGACGGGGCACCCTCGGCTACCTCTATTCGGTTTCAGTAGCCCCGCAGCTACACTGGCCCGGGTCATGGGGCTTTTATTTTCGGCTTAGGCAAGCCGATTTGGCTTCACCATTTTTGAACTTTATGTGACCGTGGCTTTATAAAAAAAAACAATAAATGCTCCATATGACGGTTGCCCTTTAAAGAAAAAAAAAATTAAATCTTTATAAATTTACTAAACCATTTCATCCAAACCATTTCAAATCCAAACCATATTCATTCTTTCACATGCAAACAATATTGCCATGGTTGTTGGTTCAAGCAAGAAAACCACCAAATCTCGGGTAGGCAGTGCAAGCTCAGGAGGTGCGAACCGATGTGATGGTGGTTCGTTAAATCCCGAATTTCAAGGTGATCTATATCGGCCTAGATTACCACAACCCAACCCACGAGGATATTTTACACAACCCCCACCCAATTTGTTTGGCCCAACATACAACACGCGATTTTTTCCTCGTGGTAGCGTGCCTACACAACCCCAACCCAACCCACAAGGATATTTTACACAATCCCCACCCACTTACGACATTTTAGGAGAGGCTATGGAAGATTTCGAGGTGTTTGAAAAAGCTGCTGATTGATGATGATGATGAAGCCATTCCGACACCCAATTTGAAAATGATAAAGAAGAGGAGCAAATTGGAGAAGATGTTGAGGTTCGAGAAGACCCAAAGGGAAATTTGCACCATGATAGATGTCATGACAAGGGCGATAGATGATTATCAAGAAAAAGCAAAGAAGCCTTTCAACATTTAGGGGCGTGGAAGATTGTTAAAGAAAGTGAGAAGTGGTCGAAAGTCCCGTTGATGAACAAGGAGTCGGGAAGTAGTTCGGATAAGCGAAGAAGGCTGTTGGAATCCGGATCGCACTTTTCTGTAGGAAACGCGGAGATGGGATCCGGTGGGTCGGTGCCTGACTTAAACGAAGAAAGTAACCCGACACAGCCTAGGAGACGAGAAAGGAAACAAGTCGGGTCGTCTAGCAAAAGTGGATTGGGCGAAACATTCTTGGAGTACGCCAAGAATAAAGAAACGACAATTAAGGAGATGGCGGAAACGAAAAAGAAAGTCGCGGATGAGTATATGTCGTTACTTGTGGCACAAATGGCGAGTCTCAATAAAATAAATTTTAACACCGACTTTGAGTTCTTTAACAAACCGCATGACAATCTTAGCCGCCCGATGAAGAAAGTGGCCATTTCTTGTAAACGGGAAATTGCGCTAGCACATAATTGGCCGATGGATGGACTCGAGTCGGATGAGGATTAGTTTTATTTTTTATGTTATGTTTCGTATATTATTTTTATTGTATCGACGTTTACTTTATTTTATTAAATTCATGTTTATTTGGTTTTATTTTGTTTTAATTAATTAATATTAAAAAAGAAAAATAGATTAGGCTACTTTAGGCTATGACAATTTCCAGTGATGGGGCTACTTTGAGCTACTTCACGGTATAAATGATGTGACACAGTTTCATTAGTTGAGATGGGGCTACATGGGCAGTGGCGAGGCTTAGTAGGGGCGGGAGGGGGCGGCCGACCCCCCCGAATTTTCGGGCAGATGTTCCGATTATATAGTATTCGTATAGAAAATTTTGTAAATATAGGGTTTCGACCCTCCGAAACTGGTTTTCGACCCCCCAAAACTAGTGACTTCCGACCCCCAGAACCTTCGGGTCAAGCTTCGCCACTGTACATGGGGCTTGTGTCCCTTCCCCCTTAGACCATGTGTAATGGGAATGTGAACTTTTCATGGAGTATGTGGCATTAATTAACACATGACATGTTAGATCATTAAGGAATTCAAATTAGGATAAGGGTGTAGTGGTAATGTGAAAAATTTCATGAAGCATCCAATCACTAGGGCTTACATATCATTGGTCCATAAAAAAGGCTTGCTTATGATTGACCAATCAAAGAAAAAACACGCCATGAAAAAAAGTTGAGTGGGCATGAAAATGCCCCAAATTGAATGGAGGGAGTGGTGTACAATTTGGATGTGAGAGTTATTTGCCTCAAAAACGCCTCAATATACCTTCCATTACACATGTCTTAGTCTTACAAAGAAAAAAAAAATATTAAACCGATTACATAATACAAATATATTTTTAAATCTTCTGCCTGATTATTTTATGTGTTTTTTGAAAGCATGCACTACATTATTACGTATACTAATATCATTTAGAAAACAAAATGATGTCACATCATCCGTGACATGACGGCACCGTCCAACATGCATACATGTGTTCTTCAAGCTAAACAAACAAAATACGAAGATTCATAGAATAATTTGAGTCTGTCATATATGGAGTTGAATTTATAAAATTTGAGCAATATTATATATTATATCAAAATTATATAACGAGTCAAGTTATTATTACTTTTGTATTTCACTCCTTGTACTCAACTTTATGTGCATTTATTTTGGGCAATTTGTTTTATCAAACATAGTTTTTGCTTATTATTAATCAATATTATATAAAAAAAGTATAGCATGTGTTTCTTAACATACATGTACGTATTTATACTCAAGTTTTTTGAATCTATTTACTTTGGCAATTTATTTCATCAAACATAGTTAATCAATTAAAAGCTTGAAGTATTAAGTGTTTTATATGTAGTCAGACGGTTAAACACTTTTGATACCCTTTGATTAAGATTGTAAACAAACCGAATAAACACGAAACAAGCATGTTCGTGTTCATTCGTCTAACTTTTACCAAACAAACTATTGAACACTAATTATAGGGTTTTCTTAAACGTGTTTTTTTGTTAAGAAAATGAATGTGTTCGTTTAAGTTTGTTCGTTATTAAAATAGACGAATGGTTCACAAACGTAACCGAACATAGATAAATGAACTTAACTAAGCTAATACTAGTTAAAAGTAAATATGTGAAGGGATAGGGAGCCTAATTTGAAAGGCGTCCCTATCCCTGTGAAACAATAACCCTACGCCAGATCACGGCGCAAGAACGCACTCGCGCGGGGACAAGCAATCAACATGTCTCGCGCGCCAAGACATACGATAAGCAACAAACAACACCTGATACGCGCGTGCAACCACGCGCGGAATCTTCCCTTAGCACCTTTCATACAAAGTACAAAGAACGGCAGAAGGAAGATTCATAAAGATCCATGTCAGAGTACACACCAGCAGGAGAAGGACATGTGGCAGATAGTACAAAAGGTGAACGGCTACACTGTACATGCTGTCGTGAACAGTGACCAGCAGGCATTACCTCGCCAACTGTCAGACGTCACATCAGACAGCAGAGATAGCCCGAACACTGTAGCAAGTACGACGTTACTATGCACCACCCGAAATCCGCCACGTGTCCAGCTACAATAACGACCACACTATAGCGTGACGTCATCAACAGTAACCTGCCTTTTCCCGCCATTTTCAGAAGAACCATGGACTTGGGCCTCGGTTGGGCCCAGGCCAATGGTGTCACCTGTGGGCCTCTCCACGCAGCCCACTTCGGTGCCTATAAATAGGATTAGATGCAATCCTTGTAGATTCATTCAGAAAGAGCCATAACCACTACAAACAATCCTTGTAATCTCTCATTCTTAATAACATTCCGGTATACTTACAGTGGACGTAGGTCATTAAAGACCGAACCACTTAACTCTCGTGTTCTCACACACTTCCAGCACACACTCACATACACTAAACATTCACAAGGGTCACCATCACGGTTTGGGTAAAGGATTAACCTTGTAGTTACGTGTAACAACCGGCAAAATTAAGGTAATTCCGTACTAATTAATTAAACGCAATTAACGTAATTAAACGTAATTATGTGCTGACTGTTTAACTGAGGCCTTAGAAAGATAGAAGTTCCCAAATAATGCATAGGAATGCATAAGTTTAATGGCAAAGCATGATAGGATCGTGCGCAAGCAAATCTATCCGGTATGGACACTGGCGATTACCCGGTAAAAATTAAATAAGCGAAACGAACTCCGGACACTCGGAATATAAAATAAATAATATTTTCACAAAATATAATGAGTTTTGGAAACCCAAAGCCATACGTGAAAGCTTATTGTACAAATCTCCCGGTAACGAATAAAGTGCGCGTACCGCACCCGATACGCGCGTAACACGTAATTTCACCCGACAAAGGCCGAAATAAATTATCAGTAATTTAATTGGGCAAAATTTAAGGAATATTAATGGTATTTTAATATTCGGGAGACACGAGGTTAAAAACCCAAGAATACCCGGGCGGTACCCGAAAGAGAGTGACTTAAACATAATATTGGATAATATTTAGCAAGGTGGACCCCACCCAAGGCACCCAAGGGGCCGGCCTATGGCCCACCAAATGATTAATATCCTTGTTAATCTTATTAACCCACTAGAATTAATATTAATCATGAGGTTGCATGATCAAGCATTGGGCATTAGAATTCACCAAATCCCCACCACTCTCTCTCTCTAAAACTCGGCCTAAACACCCCTTAATCTCCCAAAATCTTATTTGGTGATCTTACATAATCTTACATAATATCTTCCATAATCCTTCCATCCAATCCAAGCAAGATTGCATAATCCTTGAAGATATTGAAGAGATATTATAAACACTCTTATGAAGCACACTTGAATCAAAAACACAAAACTTCTTCTTCTTTTTCTTCTTGGCCGTGGTTTACACCCTACATTAACATTTCTCTTTCAATTTTTATACTTCCAAATCACCTCTAGATCATCATCCTTCAAAACCCCCTTTGTGTGTTCAAGAGCTTGGAGCTTAACCCATTGGAAGAACACATTAAACCTCACCCAAATCCAAGGTTTTTGTCTTCCCTAGCCTTGAGCTAGTAGTAAGTATTACCTTGTTTTTATTCTTAGATGTTCATGTTTTGTGCTATTGAAAGCAAGTTGTACATTGATGGGTAATAAAATGGATTTTATAAAGTTAATGTGTTTTGTTAGAATAAAAATGGAAGAATAATAATAACTTAAATGAATCTTGGATTTATATTAATAAATGTAATATTTGGAGAAAAGATGATGAAATGCACATACACTTGAGAAAGTTGATGATTTGGGTATGATTAATGAGAAGGACTTGAATGAGATGGAAGATGATTTTAATCATCATAAGATGATAAGTTAATGACAAAAATGGATTAAAATGGGTTAAATAACCATAGATGAAAAAGTTCCATATTCAAAGTCCACTCACTTGAATAAGTGAAAAATTGATATTTTGGATAAAAATATGGAACAAACATGTTAGAAGCATTTAGGATGGATGATAAGATCATTAAAAGTGGAATGAAGTAAAAACAATGAAGCATTAAGAAAATGGGTCTTCAAAGTCCACTAAAATGGAAGAGAAACACTAACCTTGCAAGATGAAATGAAAAGTGCAACAAATATAAGTTAAAGGACAAATATTGGAACTTGGAAAGTCAAGGGACTAAAATATGTATTTTAGAAACTTTAGTCCAAAAATGCATTAACAAGGAGTTCGGTGTCAAAAGCGTAAATAATAGCTTTCCAAGTGTAGTTTTTGACAATCATGAGAAAACTTGCTTGTGTGAACTAAAGGAAGCATTTTTATAAAAATGGAAGTTTTATAAAAATAAAAGAAGTAACACAAGGATTTTATAAAAATAAGATTTTATAAAATATTAGTAAAGACTTGGGAAAACTTGTACAAAATGGATACTTTTATATAAATGGGAATATAGAAGTATCGGAAACAATTTTGGGTTACAAGTTGGGCTAAACATGCAAAGTATATTTTCCATAAAAACGCGCAATGGACACAAATATGAAAAACGCTAACTAACGAACTTAGTTACATGAGCTAACGTAAACGGACATATGAGAAAAATGCCATTGCGGCAAGATGAAAATAAATATATATATTTTAAGAGATAAAATATATATGACAAGGGTGAAACGTGCGTAACACTTTCCTAAGTGTAGAAAGAATATTCGTGGGAAAGGAAAAACACAACGTAACGAGTTAGAAACGCTAAAACGACACATGTGGTATCCACGCGATGGTATATGTACATATGCTCGTTTTCGACGAAATTCTAGTATATCTATTTGAATGGGAAAATAGATATGCGAGAAGGAAAACCGAGACGAGTAGGTGAAATATATCTACGAACGTGTGAATACCGACAAAATCCTAGTACAATTATTTAAATGGGAAAATAAACGTACGGTGTGGTGAGTCTAGTCGGGCGTTAAGAATATGTTACCGAACGACAAGAACTTAGCATATTTATTTGAATGGGAAAATAAATATGTGGCAAAGTGAGTCGGGTCGGATGAAAGAAATCACATTATATCGAGCGAAACGATCCTAAGTATAATTATTTAAATGGGAAAATAATTATACATTGGGTAGAATCGTGTCGAGAATAATAGTGTACAAGTCACAAGGAATATTAATAAGAATAATATACGACTTACAAGGAAAGGGTAATCCATCGCCATTGAACCTAGGATACGAAACTATTAAACGGGAATTGGGATAAAGACGTGGTCGGGAAGTTGGGTGTATAACTTGCCAAGGCACATACACCATAGGTGTAGTGACTTATACGCCTAGAACATTTGTAGGTGCGGGATCACAAACTTTACTATTTTCTTCTTTGAGCCGAGCACAGTTACAGGTGAGTCTCACGGCCCCATTTCTAAACTATTTAACGTTTTTACGGGGGAAAGATATGTTGGGATTTGTATGACGGGTTGGATACTTGAGTTATGATCGCCACTCGGGGTTGAGACCTCCCCACTATAATCATTAATTCAGGAAAGAGAAACCAAAGGAATATTTGGATAGTACTATTGGTGCCTGACAAGGCCCACCCCTAATCGATAGCTTCGATTATGCATCGGCGTATGCCTGGGGTGCACGTATTCTGAAATCAAGTCGTAGGAATACCGAGTAACGACTTGGGGCGGGGGCATTATTAATTGTCTTGGTTTGGTTATAGGCTCAAGTAAATTGTAGGACTTTGCAACTCCTATAAATGTCATAACAAGGATATTCCCACTTAATAAAGTTTTATTAAATCAAAACCTGTGAACTCACCAATATTTATATATTGACGATTTTCAAACATATCTTTCAGGTAATTGATTGATGAAGGTTAACGTGGCAAGCAGGGTCGGGGGAATCTCCAAGTCGGGCGTTGGAATGTCATGAAGGGGTCTCATCTCTCTATCCCAAGGACTTCGGGATATAGGGAGGAGCCTCCTTATTTATTTCAAAAACAATTTAAGATTATGTACGAATAATTTGACATGATTATCGGCGTTGAATAAATGCCCGTTTGTTTAATTATTATTGTGGTTTGCATTAATCTTGGCTTAATCCTCTTGAACCGTCGCGCCACGTGTTTCCGCCATAGGCGTGGTGTGACATTACGTAAGTATAAACCCCGGTGATTAGTAATAATCACCGTGTTACTTATTGTTTCTTCATTGGCGCCATCCAACGGTTAGAACAGCTTTTTTCACCCATCTTTTAACCCACCCATGGCTGAACCCAACCCTAACACCTCCGGCATGCACCGAGCCAGAGAGGATGACCTCCAACAGCGGAGGACCAAACCACACCCCACACCGTCGTCAAACAAGCAACTTCACGACTCGACAGGTCAGCTGTTGAGATCCGTAACGTCGAGTCAGACGACGACAACCAAGATCTCTCTGAGGAGGACCCGGACCAATGGCTCCTCCGTCAGAACGCCAAGAGTGCTGCAATCTACCAACGGAAGCTCCTGCAGCAAGCTAAGAAGAAAGGCAAGACCCTTGCTTTCGACACACCGTCAAAAGCAAGGCACAAAAAGAAAGACATGGCCGATCATGGTGATGGTCGTAGCGGGGAGCTCGGCGGAAACGTCAGAGCTCGGGGCTACGCCAAACCACGTGAGGAGCCGGATGGCTATGAATCATCAAGTAGCGACTCAGGCTACAAAGGAAAGAAACACACTCACGCGTCGCGAGACAGTGAGATAGATGATGACTTGGTCAAACCGTTTCGACCAAAAGCTTTTGCCGAGAAGTCCAAGTTTGTCGCCCGCATAGCGGCTGCCAAAATCCCAAGAAAGGCCAAGCTCCCAAGCAGCATCGGTAGATACAATGGCCTGCGTGATCCCGACGACCATGTGCACGACTTTGAGTGCGCAGGTATGTCTGTGGACTGGCCTGTCCAAGTATGGTGCCACCTTTTTGCTCAAACCCTTACGGGTGCCGCCAGGGTATGGTTCGACAACCTCCCGACGGGAAGCGTAAAAGATTTCGACGACCTCACAGACAAGTTTGGCAGTCATTTCTCGCACTTGCGCAAACATAAAAAGGACAAAGCACACATTTTGCTATGTCGTCGATACGACCATGAAACAATTGAGGACTACATTGTTCGGTTTAACAAAGAAGCCTTGCAAATAGGCTGCGGAGAGGAGCTCACGCGGGCTGCGTTCATTCACAATGTGCGCAGTCCGGACCTCATGAAATGTCTGACCGGCAAGGATGGTATCCCAGAGTCTTAGGATGAACTCATCCGCTAAGCAAAAATATATGCTTCCTCCGAAAGATCTTTCAACCAGCTGCACGGCTTCCAACCACAACACCATAATAATAATAATAAGCACAAAAACAAATCCGTTTGGAGCCGCATCACTGGCACCGCCGACGAGGGGAAATATTCACCCGCCGGTGATGCCCGCCAAATCATCAGCTCAAAGCAAACGCGGGACCAACGTGGACACTCCAAGAAAAACCACGATTGGACCCCGCTGACGAAGACACCGTCCCAAGTTCTGAAAACCGAGCAGGTCACGCTGAAGGAGCCCAATCCTTTGGGAAAGCGGCGAAACGTGGACCGTAGCAAGTTCTGTGAGTACCACAACGACTACGGTCACCTCACTGACAATTGCTATAGTCTAAAGATGGAGATTGAAGTCGCGCTGAAGTCAGGCCAGCTGGGCCACTTGGTCAAGAATGTTCACCGAGCTGGCAAGGGCCAAGCCAACGAGGAAACCCAAGGCGAGGGGTCGCGGAAAAAAATCCGAGACCTCAATACTCATGCAGCCACGCTAATTCCCCGCCACCAATGCAACATGACAAGGCGGGGCAAAAACACTCAACATGGGAAGCGCACCCGGGTACAACCATTGGACGACTCTTGGAAAGAGGCTGACATCCTCATGCCAAGAGTCAGAGGCGGCGCCTCTTGTACAGCTCCACTCGTGATAACCGGCGTCTTTGGACATTACCGCACGCGGTATATGTTCCTAGACGGCGGCAGCAGCACGGATATTATGTACGACCAGTGTTTTTCAGCAACTTGATAAGGAAGACAAAGCAAAGCTTATTTCAGTCAACGAGCCCATCTCCGGTTTCATCCATGAGACCATCATGCCCCGCGGCATGCTCTCCTTGCCTGTAACTTGGACCGACGGCACCCATGAGCGCACAGAAATATGCGATTTCATGGTCTTACCAGCCACATCAAATCATGACATACTCCTGGGAAGAGAAGGCATCGCACGCTTCAACGCCAACGCCTCCACGGCACACGCAATGGTGGGTTTCCCCACCAAAACAGGCGTTGCCTTCATCCGGGGAAACAAGGATTGCCATGTCACGGATACAGCTAAACCGCCAAAAATGGTCAAAACAAACGCCCGCACAGAGCCGGAAAAATGGGTACTCAACCCTAAATTTCCGGAGCAAACGGTGACCATTGGCCATGAAATCTCCGAGACCATACGCAACCACCTGAAGCAACTCTTGATCAACAACATGGATATTTTCGCATGGCAACCAGCGGACATGGTGGGTGTTCCCCGAGAAATAGCGGAACACAGGCTCAATGTTTATCGCTCCGCGGAGCCAATAGTGCAGAAGAAACGAAGTATGGGCCCGGAGAAAACAAAGGCCATGAACGAACAAGTCACCGAGCTGCTCAATGCGGGCATCCTCCGCCCCATCAGATACCAGACCTGGGTGGCCAATCCTGTCATGGTCGCCAAGGCGAATGGGGGTTTTGGCGCATGTGCGTTGACTACAAAGACATCAACAAGGCGTGCCCAAAAGACTGTTATCCTCTACCTGAAATCGACTTAAAAGTGGATTCTCTCGCCCCTTACCGGTTCAAGTGTTTCCTGGACGCTTACAAGGGGTACCATCAGATACAGATGGCCAAAGAGGATGAAGACAAGACAGCGTTCCGCACAGACGCAGGTATCTTTTGTTACACAGAGATGCCTTTCGGTCTGAAAAACGCGGGCGCAACATACCAGCGTCTGATGGACACGGCCTTTGTGAAGGAAATCGGCGTACGACTTGAAGTGTACGTCGATGATTTGGTGATTAAAATCAAGGAAGACAGTGACATGCTGCGGGACATCCAACAAACGTTCAGCCAACTGCGCAAGGTGCGCATGAAGTTGAACCCCAGCAAGTGCTCGTTCGGGATGGAAGAAGGAAAGTTTTTGGGTGTCATTGTCACGCGGGATGGTTTCCGCGCCAACCCAGAAAAGGTACAGGCAATCGAAAGGATGCCATCACCGGCCTCCATCAAGGAGGTACAAACACTGATGGGCCGCTTAGTCGCCCTAAACCGCTTCCTATCCAATTATGCTTCAAAGTCATTCCCATTCGTGGACACTTTGAAGAACTGCCTAAAGAAGAGCAATTTCCGCTGGACCCTAGAGGCGGAATCAGCATTCCAGCAAATGAAACAATGCCTAATGAATCTTCCCACACTAATAGCTCCGCTCCCTAAAGAGCCGCTCACGCTCTATCTCTCAGTCACGGAGCGGGTAATAGGGGCAGTCCTGATGGTTGATCGTAAAGGCGTGCAAACGCCAATAAACTATATCAGCCGCACGCTGTTAGATGCGGAAACTCGGTATACAATAATGGAAAAGCTGGTCCTCGCCCTCATTCATGCATCCCGAAGACTGCGCAGGTACTTTCAAGGCCACCCGATAAACGTCCTCACGGACTATCGGATAAACGATATCCTGGCCAAACCCGAGTTGTCAGGAAGACTGGCGAAATGGGCTATCGAGCTGGGAGAGCACACAATCAGTTACAAGCCCCGACCCGCAATCAAAGGTCAAGTACTAGCAGACTTCGTCACTGAGATTCCTACCGACAAAATACAAGAGTGCCTCGAAGAAGAATCACCCGCGCCAGCGCACGATCCATCACAAAAATGGTCCCTATACACTGACGGGGCCTCCAACGGAGATGGCGCTGGCGCCGGATTGCGCCTTATCAGCCCAGATAAGCACGAGTTCACATATACCATCCGCCTAGAGTTTAAAAGTACAAATAATGAGGCGGAATACGAAGCGTTGCTGGCAGGCCTCCGCATAGCGGAAAAAATGGGGGCCAGGCACGTGGAGGCGCATGTGGACTCACTGTTAGTAGCGCGACAGATCAACGGGACCTACGACGCAAAAGACGAGACCATGGCTCTGTACCTGGAACAAGCCAAGCAACTCATGCGCCGATTCGACACATGCACAGTCGAACACATCAGGCGCAGCGAGAACAAACCAGCCGATGCGCTGAGCAAAATGACGTCCACAGTCTTCGAGCACATGGCCAAAGAGGTCCGAATCGAGGTCCGAGACAAACCGTCCGTCCCCCCGCGCCAAGTCAATGTCACCCAAACGGGCAACGCGTCATGGATGACGTCAATCAAAGCCTTTCTATCCTCTGGAACCTTACCTGACGATAAGTTAGAAGCCCGGAAGATAAAGAACAAAGCTTTACAATATCAACTGGCAGGCGACACCCTGTATCGCCGCTCTTACCTAGGGAACAAAATTAAAAGTAGACTAGATTGTAATGGGTATATTTTAATTTCATAATTACACTAAGAGCATGTTTTGGATTGAGTTTAGAAACAACTTATTGACTTATTAGCTTTTCCTAAAGCTAATAAATTAATAAGTTGTTTGGTTTTGATAAAAAGTTATTTTTGTTTTGACTTTTTGGTATGGGTTCTAATAATCTTATAAAATGAGTAAACTAATTAATGAAAATAAACAAACAAAGGTTAATTAACATAAGAGAACGAACGTTCACAAACATAAATTAACGATTGGGACATGTGTTCATATCCGTTCATTTAACTAAATTAACAAACAGTTGTGTTCAAGTCGTTCACTAAATGTTTGATTCATCTACAAACCTAAATGTGATTAAAAAAGGTTAGATTATTGCATTTTTTTTTATTTTATTTTTTTTGCATTTCTCTTGTTTCTTCTTTTTACAACTAAATATAAAACACTAAATAAATAACAAACCCAAACATCCTAATTACTTAAGACCGGACATAATTTGAATTCAGTAAAAGAGATTACCACATGTAAATTTCAAATCAACTGCTTGAAGAAAAAAATGAGCTAAGTATGCACAATTCTAACACATGTTTAAATTGCCCAAAAATGTAATTGTACAATCGGCTGTTATCAATCCACATCAGCCGATCAGAAAAAAACAGCCACAAAAGAATATCATTTACCGAATTACGACACCACCCATAATGCTCTTACTTTTTTTCTAAAGGAAGGTCGGTTTATTTGGGTCGGCGTCCGTTCTTCGATCGTTTTCATGATGGTGTCCATCATCAGCCACAATAACAAAAATAAATAAATTTGTGATCGAGCTGTACTGTTTTTTTTTTCCTTTTTTAACATACACAAACTATTTTATTTGTAAATCCGTTCACAAAATATGTTTTCTATTTTTTTCCTTTAAAAATCCAAGTCATCATTATTGTTTAGGAACTTCTAGTATATAAAGGCTCTTTGTATCTCCTGTTATTTCCAAGTTGAGCTAGCTAGCATATTATTAATTCATACTTTTTTCAAAAATGCCTGGAATCGCCTTTGGTAGTTTCGGTGACTCGTTCAGCTCCAGCTCCATCAAGGCCTATGTTGCTGAGTTCATCTCCACCTTGCTCTTTGTATTCGCTGGAGTTGGCTCCGCCATCGCTTATGGTATGTACTTTCACACATAGGTATTCTATGCTTCTATGATGGAAAAAAAAAAAGTAATGACTTATGTGTGTTTATTTGTGACAGCCAAATTGACAGCTGATGCTGCTCTTGATCCACCTGGTCTCGTAGCGGTTGCTGTGTGCCATGGATTTGCCTTATTTGTCGCGGTCTCTATTGCTGCCAACATCTCTGGCGGCCACGTGAACCCAGCCGTCACCTTTGGCTTGGCCGTTGGTGGTCAGATCACTATCATAACCGGGTTATTCTACTGGATAGCCCAACTCCTTGGCTCAACCGTTGCATGTTTCCTTCTAAGTTTCGTCACTGGAGGCCTGGTAAAAATAATTAAAATATACGTGCTTAATTTAGTGGGATTTTCAAAATTCTTGAAATTCTAAGTGGTGTTTTCGTGTTTTTGTACAGGCTGTCCCTACACACGGTGTTGCAGAAGGTGTTGGAGCGATTGAAGGTGTAGTTATGGAAATAATTATCACGTTCGCGTTAGTGTACACTGTTTACGCCACAGCATGTGACCAAAGAAGGGTGCATTGGGCACAATTGCACCTATTGCAATTGGGTTCATTGTTGGTGCCAATATCTTGGCTGCAGGCCCGTTCTCAGGTGGGTCAATGAACCCAGCCCGATCTTTTGGGCCTGCTGTGGCTAGCTTTGACTTCTCTGGACACTGGATCTACTGGGTTGGACCCCTCATCGGTGGTGGATTAGCTGGAGCTATTTACCCAAACGTGTTCATTACTAATGAGCATATTCCCCTCACCAACGACTACTAAATTCCAATGTTTGTGCAATTGTGCTTTGGTGTGTTGAATTATATTTATCTAGGCTCTTTTAATTTAAAAAGTAAAATGAAAAACAAGTACATGTTTATTTTCATTTATGAGAAATCTATCCAAATTGTTTTCTTTTGTAATTGGTTGTGTAATTTTGTTAGATAGATAGGGTGGGCTTTTTTGGGGATGTTATTTTTCGAATGAGGTAAAGGAAACAGAAAATAGTGCGTGGGCTTACTTGGGTCAACCAATGCATGTGATTAGTGGATGGATATGTCCAAAAAATATAGGGCACGCGCAATCTAATCCTTTCATTTCAAATCCATTCTATAGAGTGAGTTTGATAAATAAAAAAAACTTCACAAGATAGAAAAAAAAAATAAAAAAATTAGAAGGTGGTGTGAAAGAGAAAACTTTTAAACAAAAATCCATATCTCATGTACTGTAAAAGGGGAAGAAAGTGTTGCAAAGAAAGTTTTTAAGTTTCCAAACTTAACATCAATGTAAAAGTGACGAAACTTGAAAACAATAGTGTTGGGGGCTAAAAATCACGAGATCTAAATTTTTCCTATCGGTGGGGGCCGAAGATCAAATCGGTGGAGCCAGACTCAAATCATAAAAAAATCACTTACGAAAATTGCGAACTTCCACAACTGAGCAAAAAAACAGGGGCCGTGGCACCCCTGGCCCCTATTATCCTTCGCCTTTGCAATGTATGATTCATTTTTGTCATGTTACATTTACGAGCCGCATTACTCATGAGTTATTCGAGATCAACAAGCTAAAGGTTGAATATCTAAGTAAAAACGTCGGAAATCAGATCACTTTCAATTAATGAACTTGAGATCATGTTTCAAATACTAAGGCACCAAATAATTGAATGCTACATGTTATCTATCTTTAAAACTTGTAATTATATATTTATACAGAAATTTATATAATGCATACAAACAAAATAATTAAATAATTTTAACTACTAAACACGCTAAAATCGAGTTTTATAAATGGAGCTTGAAATGAGCCGAACTTAATTAAGTTAAACTAACTGAGCTCCAATAAATTGAAAACCGAGCCCAATCCTAGGTTAGCTCGAGCTTGGCCTTTCCCATTTAGATTCAAAAACACTAGCTCTATGACTATGAGAGTTCTATTAAAGTTTCACAAACTGAAAAATAACAAAGTAGTTTAAGCGGTCCATTTTTTTTCTAATAAGCATAAATATGCCCACAAAAGGCCGAATCACAGCTTTCATATCTCATTCCTTATACCTTATCCAAAATTTTTTAAGAAAAACTAAAGCAAATTCATATTTTTTTAAGAAAAACTAACCTTAAAGTAACGAGATATAGGAGGGTTTTAAAAATGAAAGATTAATTTATGAAATAGTGTTTTATATGGATAAGAATAGAGAATGAGATGTCAATGCTCTCGTTCGTGGTTTTTTTAGAAAAAAGGTTGGTTGCAATCACCCTCTCCTGCTAGATTGTGAGAGTGTTATATATTCACTCTTCTAGCGCCGAGATTGAATTCTCAAGCTCCCCGACTTGAAATACATCACTTTTTATGAGAGCTATTAATGGGTTCCATGTCGTATCTCCCTCAAAGTCTACTTTTGCACGATTGGGGTGTCAAAGTGTGGCCCTCTTTTCCCATGGACCTCATGGCAGAATTGAGTGTAAGTTCACAATAATTCACCGACCTCCAGGAATCAAGAGTTTGTCTTTAGCCGGATGGGGTTCACAATCCAAAAGGGATAGCGGCGCAGCTTGTTGCCCGTCTATTTGCCATTCTCATGTAATTTGTTATGACTGTTTTAATAATACATTATATATATATATATATATATATATACACACACACACACATAAACAAAATTCTTATTTCCTTTAATAAGGAAAGTGC
The DNA here is from genome assembly GCA_030844895.1 of Ambrosia x helenae. NCBI lineage: Eukaryota > Viridiplantae > Streptophyta > Magnoliopsida > Asterales > Asteraceae > Ambrosia > Ambrosia x helenae. Next base: position 118,416,881 of record CM061227.1, read on the forward strand.
ACATTATTAGGATCATACTACTCAGTCAATATGCGGCTTTTATTTCAGTCAATGTATAGCCTTTATTTCAGTTAATGTACACATTAAAGGTCTCATAATCCTCTCCTGTAATTAAGCTATTTCTCTGTACCTTATATGCCTATATAAGGCATCAAATGCAGCAATGTATAGTGTATCAATTTCTATCAAAAAACGTCTGTCTTGTATATGGTATCAGAGCCATAACCAAGGCTCCTTCGAGTTCAATTTCCGATCCACACTCTTCTTTTCCTATCAGTCATGGCCACCGCTGTGATTACGCTTTCCACTCACACTCATTTCCCCATTCAACTGACCTCAGACAACTTCATAGCCTGGCGGAAGCAAGTTCTGTCAACTCTCACCGGCCTCGAACTTGAACAGTTTGTTAATGGCCTAACCGCACCACCACCAAAAATCCTAGAAGGAAAACCCAACCCTGAGTATCGGCTATGGTTCCGGCAAGACCATATTCTTTTGGGTGCTTTGCTCGGAAGTTGCTTGGCCAAAATTTTACCTATCGTATCCTCTGCTGAAACATCCCTTGAGCTATTCAAACGTCTCACCGAAAGCTAGGCTGGAGTATCCCGGTCCCGCATCATCTCGCTTCGTTCAAAACTCGCCACAACCACCAAGGGAAACAAACCTGTTGCTGATTATCTCCGAGAGATGAAATCCATTGCCGATGAGTTGGCTCTAGCGTAAAAACCGGTTGATGAAGACGACCTAATTGTTCACGTAATTACTCATCTGGGTGATGACTACAAACCTGTTACGGCTGCTGTGAAGATGAGGGATACATCAATCACTTTTTCTGACCTATTTGAAAAGCTAGTTGATCATGAAAGATCTTTGCTGGAAGAAAAGTCTTCAACCCTAATTTCAACAGTCAACCAAACTCAAAGACAACAGGGACAAGGCCGCTCTTATTCTCGGTCATATTATGATGGGCGTAATGGATCTTCTGAAGCCCGCATCTCTCACAGGCCCAATAACGTTGGGCCATGTAACGACCCTGGCTGATGTGGCCGGGTTGTCGGGTCGGGTTATCGGAGTTACACAGCGGAATCCAGGGTTATAACAGTCTTGTAGTCTTCCAGGATCCACGTCATCATTTCTGTTGGGTTACCTGAACACATGTCAAAAATAGTTTCTGTCAACATAAAGTTGTGTGAGGTCTCGTATTTTATAAAATGAATGGCCAGTTCGTTTATTTATAATTCTTTTATAATAATCTTTCATAAATATGCTTTACGATTCTATATTCTGGAGGGGAACTAGATATTCTATTAATTCGATTATATTTCTATTATTTCGATTAGATTCTATAAGTTGCCATTCCTTTCTATGGTATCACTCTGCTTGTGATAATATATGATTATTTTACCCTCTACTCGGGTAAACTGGTTCTTGTCCTCTAGTTAGACAAGAAAGGAGATGGCGATACCGTCCAGTACTGTCCTCGTTGTTTCTATTGCCCCTTTCTATAACTTCTATAAATCGTTATTCTTTTATGTAAAGCATTATGTTTTCTAAATGACATGTATTTCCCCTAAAACACTTAATAAAACGGTAAAAGAGGGGAGTTCACGATACTCACTTGTTTGCGTTATATCTTCTAGCTAATCTTCTTATTACAATTATATTTCATATATATATTGATACGTTTAACGCGTGGGACTTGTTAGATTGTAATACTTAGGATATATATCATATATACAATTTATATATATAGAATCCGGTATATATTAGATAGTCCTAAACTCGGGGTTTGGTCAATCTAGGCGAAAAGAAACAAAGCTGGCCTTTACAGCTTGGCACGCGAACCTAATAAGAACTCTAGACATTCTTACCCGAGCTTAGTATATCGTTTTATATATTGAATCTTATATATAAACGTATATATTTTATATATAATTATTAATCTCTTATTATTATTATCAAGTCCGTACGTTATTCGTATTATATATATATTCGTATAATTCTAATAATATTCCTCGTCTAGCTATTAAACCGGGTTCTATTCCGGGTGTTGACCGAGTCACTGAGTCGACTCGGCGACGACTCGTATCCTTCCAAATCAATAATCGGTACCTCGCAATCAATATAATCCGTGTTAATAAATAGATTACAAGATCGTGACCAATCAACCGATAGGAAATAGTGACCGAATCTTACCGAATTGTTATCTGAACGTAGTCGGGAGTTGATCGGGATTTAACCGGGTGTCGGACCCGTTCTCCGTGTTTAATACCTATAACAATAATCACACGATCGATTAATACCGAATAATCCATTGATAACTATACAACTTATATATGGATTAAACTTATAACCGGACTATAGTCGGATTATAATCGGGATAACAAGTTATCAATCGGACCTTAGCCGAACTGATTATGACTAGCCGGTAGTCTATACCTCGGCTGAATCAAGAAAGAAGATTATCGGGTTCATAACGGTGACTCGGGTTCATCGAGTTCAGACCGGGAACAGGAACATAGGTTCCACTAAACCCATCGAATACAAGACCTGAACCGGAGAGTGAACAAGACCCGGTTAACTTACCGTGGTTATGCTTAGAAACAGAGGAACAAGGTGTGTTTATGGTGGATGGTTTCAGTGGTTCACAGCAGACACAGGGCTCAGGTTCGTCTGACTATAACTAACTGATGACACCTCCTTGACCCGGATAAAATAAAGGGTTACAGAACCTGATGACAGTCCGGTTCATTAACCGAACAGAAGGAAAGGTCGCCGGTTCGGGATTATCAGCGGTCAGAGAAGATTACCGGTTAGAGATCAAAAGGATAAAGGGCTCGAGGTTGCTTACCGTGGGAAAGAGATGGATTCAGGCGGCCGGAGACAGTAGCCGGAACAGCAGCGGAGGCGGCAACAGCCGCCATGGCTGTCCAGCGATAGTGGTGACCGGAGGTTGGATAGCGATGGTGCCGTGGTGCCGGAGACAGAGGCGGCGTAAGCCTGCCATGGGTCTCCGGTGAAGGCTTCATGATTCAGAGAGTACACATATGTGTGTGTGTGAAATACTTGCAGAGAGAGAGAGAGTAGCGAGAGCCAAGAGAGGGATGGTTTATATAGATAGATTAAATATGGGGGTGTTTGGCTACGGGGATAAATACTGAGACTCGCGATAATTATAACGACCAAACAAAAGTCGTTTGACGGCGGATTAATAACAGATAAAGAGCGTTTAACCGCGATAATAATAATTCATTAATTATTATTTATATATTCGGTTGAAACGGTTGAGCGCGAGATTCGAACTTGAATAATTAATTTGGATAACCGGGTGGTCAGGTCCGACCCGACCCGTTTAAGAGACACGTAAGGTGACGTAATCACTTCGAGACTTTGGGGTGTTACAATCTCCCCCCCTTAGGAAATTTCGTCCCCGAAATTTGAATGATCTTGTCCTTTATATTCTTAATCTATAAGGACGTTATCATTAGAACGAAATACTTGTCATCAAGACATGATTGGTTCTCATGGTTTGCGAGGAAATCGATTTTGTATCAATCCAATATTAGAAATGTCAATCTGTATGACTACATTTTGATCATATTTCTAATTACGTTTTAACCTTTCCTGCTATAGTCATATTAATTCAGATACATGGATTATCTGTATTATTTCGATATGGCTATTAAAGGTTCTCGTATTGATACTATATTTTCCATTGTTTGATATTCGGATTCGTTTACAATGATGGATTCTAGATAGTTCTCAAGAGATAGATACGGAAGTCCCTTCGTTATTATGATTTGAACGGGATCCGAGCTACTACCTCTTTTATTCGAACTTTAGAATTTACCATCATTGTAATTCCGATTCTTAAAAAGTAGGGATAACCTTTGGTAACTATCGGGTTAATTCTTACAAATTCTATCCTTCAATTCCATCTATATGGTTGATCTCTAGGTTTCCTCTATTCGTGGGTATACTTAGGAGGTTTCTCATGTCATTAGACGTATCTTATCTGAATTCTTAAAGGTACCGGAAAAGACTAATTCATGGATAATTGAGCTTTCTCTTAAATCATCTATAATAATCTTTCTGACTATTTCATTGATGATTAATTGCATTGTATCTAATACATATTAATTGACTTTTCTCATTGTATTATCGTGAACATGGTCTTTCACAATTCTACAGTCAATATATGTAACTTTCTCTTTATAGTCTCAGAATCTACTGGTAACAGTCGTCGTTACGATTCTTTTGACTTTAAAATTCTGAGAACAATGCATCATTTAGTCTTTCTCAAAATCATGATTATCATTCCGGATTACTATACTTATCGCATTAACTATTTCTGTAAAATTTTTTTTTTTATTTCTAGTTCGGAATTCGATACACTCTCGGTTAAAATATTTCTTTATAATATTTCTAGTCGTTTTCGTACGACTTATATCTTTATTTGATAATTTTATTTCTTGGCATATCGGATGCCTTTCTATTTTTCAGACATATCGGATGTCTTTTCGATTGATAATTCTTTTTATTTTTCGATTTATAATCTTTTATATCCAAGCAAATACTGATAGTATCTATAGTACGCACTATAAATTCAGTATTTCTATAATATATGTTTGCTTGGAATAATTCCTTTCTATTTTATATATTCGATCAAAGTCTATATTATTGGTGTCGGGAAACACATTCCGATAGACTTATATATAGGCAATCTATCATAGGTTCTTAATCCAACTTATTATAAGCAAGGCTTATTTCGTTGAGATATTCGTATAAATAGTTCTTGCCAGAACAGTGATTTCTTATAATAACTCTCATAAGCCGTTATTCGGAATAGGAAATCCATCCTTCTTGGCCAGAGAGTTTCACTGGAAAAATGAGCATAACTCTATTCATTTTTCGTTTTTACTTCGATTATACCTTGCGAATCTCTACGCGATTCCGCTCGGTATCAATTACATTTCGATATATTCGTTGGATTCTACCATCTCTGGTTTCCGAATCCATATAGATTTTTATCTGTTATATTCTTTGGAATTTTAACAATTCTTTTATCACTTCTTAAATTTCAAACTTGGTAACACTTGACCGTTTACCAATTTGATTGTATTATAACTCTCGTGAGTTTTTATACGAAGTGACTGTGAAGATTTGTTCATAGTATCATATATCCTCATAAAGAATCCTGTGACTTAGTGGCAAATGTCCGGATATACCTTCTGTAAGGGTCCGAATTTCCTTTGCCACGGGGATTACACAGAGGACATATAACTAGCTTTGGTTGGCAATCAAAATCAATAAACTGATTTCTTTGATTCGTAGAATTTAACCAATCGGTGGTTTCTATTCTGCGAATATATTCTTAGTTGTATTCACGAAGGAATTTCAACAATATTGCCAGTTTTGTGGTCGTATTTTCCACATACGCTACGCTGATAGTTCGGATTCATATTTATTTTCTTATTATTTCTCTTAATATGTTCGTGACTCAAACATACTGTGATCTTAATAAACTCCTACTCGAATGTTCCTGTGCCTGTGACATTCATAATTATGTTTGCAACCATAATTACTATTCCACCTCACCTAACATTCCAGTATTCGTTTATTTTAATCACAATAGGTATGTGTCCCTCACATATTATTCGGTATTCTGTTCTTTATTTTCTCTTGAATTTGAAATTATATTATTCGGATAAGACTTGTTGATCTAAGTCTAACGAAATAGACTATCAATCGTTCGAGAATTTGTTCGTGTCAGAGGATATTCAATATAACAATCCAATCTTCTTAATATCCCTTGACTTGTTCGAGTCGTAGGATAAAGATGATAGTTATATTTTCGTATATCGAGCGAGTGCGAATTCGGCTTCGTCCGACAGATACCAGCGTATGTTGATTACGGAATTTTGAGAATAATATTTTGTCCAAATATTATTTGATTCTGGAAGGGATCGAGGAGGACCTCTAGCCGAGATTTTTATATAATTTACAAATATGAGTTTATAAAACGGAATACATACTTATCGTTTATATTAGAACAATATCGAGAAATTATATAATCGAACATAGATATGAAATTATACAGAAGAACGCTATTAATATTTATATATACGAATACAAATTGATGAAATGAATTTCTATGAAAATAACATTAAATGCGATATAAAATATGTTTCGATAAAATAATACGGTCGTAGTTCTTTTGTATAAAAATTCTTGGAAATAATTTATAATAATAATACTGATTTAAGATTCAAAAGAGTCGTGATAAAAATTTTCTTAATATCTAAATTCTTAAATTTTTATAAACAAAATTCTTATTATAAATTGATAAAATAAATAAATTTCTTAAAATATCGAAATCAAAACTTTAAGATTAAACGGATAAGTTTAAATAAAACCTGAGATAGATTCTAGGGTGTTTCAAAAATTATCAATATATAAAAAAAAATAAGATATCAACAGGTTTTTCTTAATTTTATAAATTAAATAAATTGTTTATTTAAAATTTGGAACGGAGGGTATTTATATGTTTTTACTTAGAACTGAAATCCTATAAAGATAGTAATACTTTTAATAAACTTCAAAATTATACTGAAAAGATTTTAAAACCTTTTTAAATAATCGCAAAATATATTTAATTTTTAATTTAATAATTGAAATAAATTCTTTTAGAAACACAATATTTATATATTTCTGGCATATTAGATTTTATAAAAACTTCGGAAATTACGGTATAAAAATAATACTTCTGGAAACTCGAGCATAGGAATGTTCAAGTTGGAGCGTATATTTGTATTTTCTTTATAATTATTGGATTAACCGTGAGGTTAACGATTTAAATGATTACTGAGACTGGAATAATTCAATAAACTTATGTGAAGTTTCTTGAATCAAGACGGATGATTCATGTTTAATGATCTATATATTTTTCTATATCAACATTTATATACTTTTTATAACTTCGTCATTTCTTATTTATATCGAGATTTATTTTCTGATTTCTTTTAATATATCTGGTTTCTTTTCTATATATTATTTCTCATTTATTGTGGCCTTTATATCCTGTAAGATTTCCCAGAAATTAGATGTGCATATAAATTCACAACTGTGTACAGAATTGTCAATTTATCCCACATAATCATTCTAGTAATTTCTTGTGGTGGATTCGTTTTAATTTCTAGTATACGGTTATGGTTCTCACCAACTTTATAATGGTTTTGACATTTTAGGTACCCAAAAATTTACTCGACTGATATTTTCTTTACTAATCCTGATATTCTAAATATTTCTAATTTATTTTTTTTCTACGCAACATTTCTTTTTAGAAAAATATTCTGGTAGATCCCGGATGACTACAGACTTCAAAACTGTTATAAGTGCCGCTCTGATACCAACTGTAACGACCCTGGCTGATGTGGCCGGGTTGTCGGGTCGGGTTATCGGAGTTACACAGCGGAATCCAGGGTTATAACAGTCTTGTAGTCTTCCAGGATCCACGTCATCATTTCTGTTGGGTTACCTGAACACATGTCAAAAATAGTTTCTGTCAACATAAAGTTGTGTGAGGTCTCGTATTTTATAAAATGAATGGCCAGTTCGTTTATTTATAATTCTTTTATAATAATCTTTCATAAATATGCTTTACGATTCTATATTCTGGAGGGGAACTAGATATTCTATTAATTCGATTATATTTCTATTATTTCGATTAGATTCTATAAGTTGCCATTCCTTTCTATGGTATCACTCTGCTTGTGATAATATATGATTATTTTACCCTCTACTCGGGTAAACTGGTTCTTGTCCTCTAGTTAGACAAGAAAGGAGATGGCGATACCGTCCAGTACTGTCCTCGTTGTTTCTATTGCCCCTTTCTATAACTTCTATAAATCGTTATTCTTTTATGTAAAGCATTATGTTTTCTAAATGACATGTATTTCCCCTAAAACACTTAATAAAACGGTAAAAGAGGGGAGTTCACGATACTCACTTGTTTGCGTTATATCTTCTAGCTAATCTTCTTATTACAATTATATTTCATATATATATTGATACGTTTAACGCGTGGGACTTGTTAGATTGTAATACTTAGGATATATATCATATATACAATTTATATATATAGAATCCGGTATATATTAGATAGTCCTAAACTCGGGGTTTGGTCAATCTAGGCGAAAAGAAACAAAGCTGGCCTTTACAGCTTGGCACGCGAACCTAATAAGAACTCTAGACATTCTTACCCGAGCTTAGTATATCGTTTTATATATTGAATCTTATATATAAACGTATATATTTTATATATAATTATTAATCTCTTATTATTATTATCAAGTCCGTACGTTATTCGTATTATATATATATTCGTATAATTCTAATAATATTCCTCGTCTAGCTATTAAACCGGGTTCTATTCCGGGTGTTGACCGAGTCACTGAGTCGACTCGGCGACGACTCGTATCCTTCCAAATCAATAATCGGTACCTCGCAATCAATATAATCCGTGTTAATAAATAGATTACAAGATCGTGACCAATCAACCGATAGGAAATAGTGACCGAATCTTACCGAATTGTTATCTGAACGTAGTCGGGAGTTGATCGGGATTTAACCGGGTGTCGGACCCGTTCTCCGTGTTTAATACCTATAACAATAATCACACGATCGATTAATACCGAATAATCCATTGATAACTATACAACTTATATATGGATTAAACTTATAACCGGACTATAGTCGGATTATAATCGGGATAACAAGTTATCAATCGGACCTTAGCCGAACTGATTATGACTAGCCGGTAGTCTATACCTCGGCTGAATCAAGAAAGAAGATTATCGGGTTCATAACGGTGACTCGGGTTCATCGAGTTCAGACCGGGAACAGGAACATAGGTTCCACTAAACCCATCGAATACAAGACCTGAACCGGAGAGTGAACAAGACCCGGTTAACTTACCGTGGTTATGCTTAGAAACAGAGGAACAAGGTGTGTTTATGGTGGATGGTTTCAGTGGTTCACAGCAGACACAGGGCTCAGGTTCGTCTGACTATAACTAACTGATGACACCTCCTTGACCCGGATAAAATAAAGGGTTACAGAACCTGATGACAGTCCGGTTCATTAACCGAACAGAAGGAAAGGTCGCCGGTTCGGGATTATCAGCGGTCAGAGAAGATTACCGGTTAGAGATCAAAAGGATAAAGGGCTCGAGGTTGCTTACCGTGGGAAAGAGATGGATTCAGGCGGCCGGAGACAGTAGCCGGAACAGCAGCGGAGGCGGCAACAGCCGCCATGGCTGTCCAGCGATAGTGGTGACCGGAGGTTGGATAGCGATGGTGCCGTGGTGCCGGAGACAGAGGCGGCGTAAGCCTGCCATGGGTCTCCGGTGAAGGCTTCATGATTCAGAGAGTACACATATGTGTGTGTGTGAAATACTTGCAGAGAGAGAGAGAGTAGCGAGAGCCAAGAGAGGGATGGTTTATATAGATAGATTAAATATGGGGGTGTTTGGCTACGGGGATAAATACTGAGACTCGCGATAATTATAACGACCAAACAAAAGTCGTTTGACGGCGGATTAATAACAGATAAAGAGCGTTTAACCGCGATAATAATAATTCATTAATTATTATTTATATATTCGGTTGAAACGGTTGAGCGCGAGATTCGAACTTGAATAATTAATTTGGATAACCGGGTGGTCAGGTCCGACCCGACCCGTTTAAGAGACACGTAAGGTGACGTAATCACTTCGAGACTTTGGGGTGTTACAGGCCAAGGAACAATCGTTCCCAACAAAATAACAGCAATGGCCCTCCTTTTAAAACTAACTGAAACAATTTTTTTGCTATTTTTGTAATATTACAGGGCATGATACTAAAGACTGTAGGAAACTCACACGGTTTTTACAAGACCACAACATTTCCATCCCAGTGTCATCAACCGCCAACTCGACAATCAATTCCTCAATGGAAAGTTCATCTCATCCACCACCATCAATGTTTGACAGTGGGGCGTCCAACCATGCCTCCTATGACCGGTCATTTTTACACATCCTCTCGGAATATGGTGGGCCTGACGAAATTGTGTTAGGAAACGGTAATACTCTTCCCATCTCTCATATTGGACACGCATCCATTCCTACTACTTCTCGTCCTTTATCACTACAAGATGTCTTACTTGTTCCTAATTTACTTAACAATCTTGTTTCCGTTGCCAAACTTTGCAAAACTAACGAAGTCTCGGTTGAATTTTTTCCTTTCCATTTCTTTGTTAAGGATCTTCGCACGGGGGCGCGTCTAATGCGGGGAGTGAACATCAATGACGTGTACTATGCTCCTAGTTTTGCACCTTACAATCCCAAGCAAATCAACTCTAGCATCAAAACATCCGAATCGCTTCTTTCATGGCATCACAAGTTTGGACATCCGTCAATCAAATTTCTAAAACGCTTACTTAATAATTTAGGACTTGATTGTAATAAAATGTCAAATCACCCTTTTCATTGTGATGCTTGCTCTTTAAATAAAAGTCATAAAGTATCATTTGGTGCAAACTCGTTCAAAGTATCCAAACCATTGGAACTTGTCTATTTCGATGTTTGGGGCCCGGTTCAATAATCAAATGATGGTTACACCTACTATGTCATATTTGTGGATTATTACTCAAAATATACATGGTTGTACCCAATGAAACGAAAATCTGATGTCTCCATTCTTTTCCCGCAATTTAAAACCTTGGTTGAGAAATTTTTTCGCACATCTCTAATTTCCCTTTTTCGGATAATGGAGGCGAGTACATTGGTCTCATTCCATATCTTCAACAAAATGGAATCTCCCATTTTACCACCCCTCCACACACTCCCGAACAAAATGGCGTTGCCGAACGATGCCATCGTCATATTGTTGAAACCGGCCTGTCTCTTCTTCATTATGCCAACCTACCTCTTCACTTTTGAACCACACATTTCAAACCGCGGTCTATCTCATCAATCGGCTTCCCACACCGATTCTTGAAAATCAATCTCCTTTTGATCGACTATACAACACCCCTTCAAATCACACCAGACTGAAACCATTTGGTTGTTTATGTTTTCCTTGGCTACGACCATATGCCTCCTCCAAACTACATCCTCGATCCTTCAAATGCATTTTCCTTGGTTACTCTGCCTCAAAATCTGCTTATAAATGCTATGAACCTGTGTCTCACCGTCTTTATCACTCGAGACATGTGGAATTTGTTGAACACATCTTCCCCTTTAACCCAACATCCACCACTATGTCTCCCCTTCCCTCAGTCGAGGAGTTTTTCTCCAAATCTCATAACATCTCCCCTCCACACACCCAAACCATATCCACTCCTCCCACTACTCCAGCCGTTCCGCTACCATCTCATACTTCCCTCGTACCTTCTACCATACAACACACACCGACTCCTAGCCAAACCTCATCCACGTCCTCCTCATCTAATGACTCTAATAGCACCACTCAATCTACTCCCAACAATTCCCCAACCGTGACAACCCCATCATCCACACCTTCGACCCAACAACCGGCCACAACGAACCCGCAAACCCAATTCAAAATACTTCAACCCAAATGTAGTGAACACCACTACTGTACACCCCATACCAACCACTCTTGAACCTAACTCCCACACCCAAGCCCTCAAAGACCAAAAGTGGCGGGCAGCTATGGATAGTGAATTTAATGCACTTCTCCACAACGGGATGTGGGAACTTGTTCCACAAACGTCTAGCACTCCAATCGGGTGCAAATGGGTGTTCCGAATCAAAAGGAATCCCGACGGATCCATTGACAAATACAAAGCTCGCTTAGTTGCCAAGGGCTTCCATCAACAGTACGGGAAAGACTACTTTGAAACATTTAGTCCCGTCACTAAACCCGTCACCATTCGTACCATCCTTTCTATTGCCTTATCGAAAAATTGGCCTCTCCGCCAACTTGATGTCAATAATGCCTTTCTTCATGGTACACTTCATGAGGAGGTCTTTATGACTCAACCACCGGGTTATGTTCATCCTCAATTTCCCAACCATGTTTGCAAACTTAAAAAATCTCTTCATGGCCTAAAGCAAGCTTCGCGAGCCTGGTACAATGAGCTTACAAACTTTCTTCTCCACCATGGTTTTCAAAAGTCCCTATCTGATGCATCTCTATTTATCTACAACCGTCATAATACTATTTGTTATTTTATGGTCTATGTAGATGACATTGTCCTCACAGGAAATTAACCTAATTTCCTTGATCATTTTATCCGCTCCTTGAGCAACAAATTTTCGGTTAAAGACCTTGGGATGCTCCACCATTTCTTAGGTGTCGAAGTCATTCCCACTCCTAAGGGGCTCTTTCTATCTCAACATCGATACATTCAGGACATCTTACATCAATTCCACATGGATGGAGCAAAAGATGTCACTACGCCTCTTAGTGCAACCGATCCATTATGTGCTAATGATCCCACTCCCTCGGTTGATGCTACTCCATACCGCAAGCTTGTTGGTTCTCTCCAATATTTAGCATTCACCCATCCCGACATCTCCTTTGCAATCGACAAGTTATCCCAATTCATGCACAATCCACGCCAAGCACATTGGCAAGCTCTCAAACGTGTCCTTCGCTATCTCAAAGGCACCATTCATCACGGTCTCTTTCTCAACCGTAATTCTCCTCTCACACTCTCAGCCTTTTCAAATTCCGATGGGGGGGGGTACAAATGACGCAGGTCGGTCAACTACAGCTTATCTACTATATCTTGGCACTAATATCATATCATGGAGGTCTACACGACAAAAGACGGTCTCTCGGTCATCCACTGAAGCTGAGTATAAGGCGTTAGCCAATGCCGCTGCTGAACTTACTTGGCTCAAAACCCTCTTGTATGAGCTTGGCATAACTATTGCACAAACACCAACTCTATTTTGTGACAACACAGGCGCCACGTATCTGTGTGCAAATATGGTTTATCACTCACGAATGAAGCATGTTGCTCTTGACTATCATTTTGTTCCGGAACAAGTTGCTAGTGGACTTCTTCGTGTTCTCCACATCAACTCTAAAGATCAACTTGCTGACATGTTAACCAAGCCTCTCTCAAGATCTCCATTCCTGAATAATTGCTGCAAGATTGGAGTCTCCGATGGATCCTCCATCTTACGTGGGCGTAATAAGGAAAGTGCACATTATTAGGATCATATTACTCAGTCAATATGCAGGTTTTATTTCAGTCAACGTATAGCCTTTATTTCAGTCAATGTACACATTAGAGGTCTCATAATCCTCTCCTGTAATTAAGCTATTTCTCTGTACCTTATATGCCTATATAAGGCATCAAATGTAGCAATGCATAGTGTATCAATTTCTATCAAAAACATATGTCTTGTATATCCTTTACTTCCAAGAGGGCAAGAGATGGAACCAAATCGATACTGGGCCAAAACCAAGCCCATTCTGATAAAGACTAGGCATACTGGTACCAAGCTTTGAACAACCGGCATAATAGAGGGGTCGGACTCGGGCCCAATGTAGAACTCTCATTCATAGTCCTTAAAAGAGTTGGCAATGGACTAAAATCAGGCCCATTCCGATATGGCTACAGGACTTGGCCTAGTCAAGACTCAGGACAAGGCATGTTGGATTGTTGGTAGTACCAAATATGCCGGGCAATCTTGACCCAAATGTCACGGGCACACTTAAAATTAGAAGAAGAAAAAAAAAATCAAATGGGCCCTAATTTCAGATTTGGCAAACTTAGCAAAACCAAAATGCATCTTCATTGAAACCAGATTTGTGTGATGAACACTTTTATAACATCTTTGGATCATCAATTAAAATGGTTCATTTCGACCCATTCATTTATTTATTTCCAAACCCATCCTGAACCGAACAAGAATAATCATTTTTAAAACGACCCATTCTTACAAGTAATCCCCTTGACCCTACCGACCCCGTGTTGCCAAGTATAGTACCAAGGTTGGACAACATGCTTGGCACATGGACGTTTACATAAGACCTAAGCTAGGACCAGGATTGAAGTACAAATTTTTCTTTCTGTTGCAGCTTGTTGGACCCAATTGAATCAAGAAGAGTCTTTCTTGTTTAGTAATAAAGAACACAGCAAACAACCAAATACAAAGGACACACTTGACCTTTATTTATGCTAGACTTAACTTGCACCAAAAAACTCCTATTATGACTCATATTTAATTAAAAAAAAAATAAAAAAATTCCTAACCATTACTTGAAGACCAACCCAACTAATGATAAATCCTTCATAGGTTAGTAGTACTGACAAGAAACATAATTCCATTAGTTTTGGTGTAAACTACAATATATTATTCAAGAATGTGTCAATATTACAACACTATAATCATTCTCATGCTCCCCATTCATTTACAACATTACATATCACCTAAATCAAGAACATAATCATGATTCTGGAGGGGGTACTTTTCCAAGTGTCCATTCATGCCCTTTCCATTCTGGTAGTTGCTGAATCACTACCTGCATTTTTACAAACCAATTTTCCCTAAAACAGTTACAACTCATTCGATTAAAAAAAACCGAACCCATAATTGTAATTAGTTACTACTACGAACCAGGCCCGTAGAATCTGGTTTCCCCACAGTTGTCTGACAAGCCAGTCTCCAGTTCTTCGGGTTCTGCAGTTCACATAACACAAATTCTATGAATGATGATCTTTGGTTAACACTTAACCGCGTTATATATAGTCTGTCATACCCGTTTGAGTTTCTCTTTCTCTTTATCTGTCCTCGGACTAAGCAACTCCTTCCCTTCGATAACCTGAGATAATATTTAAACACAAATCAACACGATAATCCTATTAAAACTCGATATATCCTGATGGAGATCGGATATATAAATACCTCCACCATGCAAGTCGCACACGTCCCTCCACCCGCGCAGTTTAGCAGAGGTCTAGACTGAATTACCAAAAATAGAAATATTATGTATTGATTACCTTACATTGATCATATAAAAAAACAATGGATTGAAAGCAGATAACATTACATATGGTCCATACAACTCGATATTCGAATCCAGCATTATGTCCCTTAGTTTCTGTCCACCTGTGGCGGTTCTAAAATGTACATCAGGCGTTCCATCTGGTAACAGAACAGACTGCATTTTTTAAAAAAAAATCAGGTACCATTTAGCAGAATATTTTATAACATACAATGTGGATTAAAATGGTGTGGTTAATGTGCATGACTTACACTAACAAAAGCTAGACTGACAGAAGGGGGTTCCTGTGATGATGCAGCCTCAGGTTGACCATCGCTAACCGCGGTCATGGCTCGGATTCTGGACCTAGAGTAGCCATGGAGATTGGTGTATGGTCTTTGAGTGGTGTTCTTGAATCTGTAACAGCAAGAGTGGGAGAAAGAAGATATGGTATAAGTATTCATGGGTTGAATTGTGCCCATTTTCAAGGTTGGTGGTACATACACCATTATAGTTGGTTTTTGTGTGTGTGTGGTTACAATGCATCTTATCTGTGTGTTGATATGGTGATTGCACATGCACCAAGTGGTTTTTTGTTCTTTTTAAGGTCTAAATATTTTTGTTTACAATTTTACCCCTTGATTCTTTTAAAGTGTATTTTACTTATGTGATTTATTTAAGAAAAGTGTCTCATTCTCTAAAAACATGCATTGAAGTGTATTTAGCTCGAACTTACTTTACTATTGTGCACTATGTTCTGTATCCGTAGGATTGGATGTGTCACGCCAATTAACCCTTCATTGTTTAAAAAGACACATACCATTTACCAAGGCCACATGGGGCGTGCCGCGATAGACCACAAACACACACGAAGCGTATTTGGGTCGTATTTTACTTTTGAGATGATTTAAAAGTGATTATGTACTCAAACGCGCACTAAAGTGCACCCAAGTCATATCGTGCAACTAATTATTAACTTTGTATGTTTGTTTTTATAATATTATTGCTGCTCTTTTTTTATATATAAAATAAATATAAGTAATTATTCCGAGTAAATAAATTTAAAAAAACAATTAAACCATAAGAAAAAAAAATAAAAAAATAAAACACACGCTAGAAGGAGGGCTTGAACCTCCGACCTTGTGGTTAACAGCCACACGCTCTAACCAACTGAGCTATTCCAGCTTCTTATTATCAGCATGCTTATTCAATGTATAAATACATTAATTTAGTCTCATTGCTTTGTTAACGGAACCAATGAATTGAATAACGAAAGAGTGGCTAAAACCCTGTTCTAGGGTTCCGGCAATGAACACAATGCCCCAAATCCCTAACCTCCGCCTCCTTCTCTCCTCTCATTCCAACCCCTCTTTTTTTCTTTCTTCTCTTAAACCCTATCCCTTCCTCAATATTAATAATAATAATAATAATATTATTATCCCAACTAAATCCCTCTCTTTCTTCACCTGTCTTGCTTCAAGAAAACCCATTTCAAAATCTTTCAATCCTAACCGCAGAATCAGTAGTGACAGCAAGGAGAATAATAATAAAGGGTCATCACCAATGGAAGAAAGCAAGAAGCTTGGATTAATCACTGGTAGTGGGTTTAATAAGAAAAGGGCTGAGGGTAAAGATAAGAGTGCCCCCAAAGACCTTAAGTTGAAAGTTAGAAGGCTTAATCCTGTTAATACCATTTCTTATGTTCAGGTACATATACATATACATATGTTCAATCAACATTTATAAAAATGCTACCTTTGTTTTGTAGTTTCTTTGTTGGAAAAAAATGATTTTTTTTTCGTACCCCTGGCATTTGATACCTTTGGCTCCTTGGCACCGGAAGCCATCCGTTTCTTGACCAGAGTCCATCGGGTTATCCATAGCAGTGTCTCGAAAGGGGTGGCGGCGCAGCTTGTTGCCCGCCTGCCCGCTATCTTGATGTAATTTTTCGCGATTGACATATGAATATGAATTTGCCTTTAAAAAAAAAATTAATTTTTTTTGTTTGATTTTATGTAGATTTTAGGAACAGGTATGGATACTCAAGATACATCACCTTCAGTCTTGTTGTTCTTTGATAAGCAGAGGTTTATATTCAATGCTGGAGAAGTAAGCATTTTGATGATGATGATGATTTTTTTTTTTTTTTTACAAAAATAACATTTTGAGATGTTAAACTATATAGTTTCTTTCTATGATTTGTTCAGGGTCTGCAACGGTTTTGTACAGAACATAAGATTAAGTTGTCCAAGGTAAATTCATCATGACCGTGAGTCGCATTGAATTTAAATTAAAATTGAAATTGTATTGAGGGTGATTTGCTTTTTTTCTGATTTAGATTGATCACATATTTCTTTCACGGGTTTGCTCCGAAACTGCGGGTGGATTACCAGGTTTTTGCGATAATCTTAAGCTTTGAGTATGATTTGCTAGTTAGAATATATCATGGTTTAAAAAACGGGTGAGGCGTACGCCTCAAGGTGCACCTCGAGGCGAAACTCTAAGAAAACGACTCTGAGGCGCGACTCACGGGGTTTAGATTGTACATACGCCTCTAAGGGCTGAGGCGCTAAGAAAATGTGCGCCTGGTGTGCCTCAGGTGGTTTTGGGTGTTTTTGATGTGCTTTTTTTTTTTTTTTGGTGTTTTAGACTTTTTGGGTCAATTATTGTATTTTTCATGTGTGTTTTTTATGTTTTAGACTTTTATAGGTCAAGTATTTTATTTTTTATAGACACATAATTTTTATATTTATTTTTTGAGTGCGCCTCGAGCTTACGCCTTGGTTCGCCTTGCCTTGCCTCGAGGCTTACGCCTCATGAAGCGAAAGCAAAACGCCTCGAGGCTTGTTTCTATTCTTTTAAACTTTGGAATATATATTGAGAGACGTATATCAACTTTATTAGTATTGTTTTGCAGGTCTTTTACTGACATTGGCTGGCACTGGCGAAGAAGGGTTATCTGTAAGTATCATTATATTGAATAATAGATTAGTGATAAATTTAGTTGTTACTTTTTAGACACTTTATTAGATTTAAAGAAAGTGTTATTCATAAACTAACATATAGGTTGGTTGATGTTTGAAGGTAAATGTGTGGGGACCCTCAGATTTTAAGTATTTAGTTGATGCGATGAAATCTTTCATTCCAAATGCAGCCATGGTTCACACGCGATGCTTTGGTCCATCACCCAGACCTGATAAGGTTTTATTGGATAATCCTGAAAGAGTGAATGATCAAATTAAACTTATTGATGATGAAGTTGTTAAAATCTCAGCTATTTTGTTGCGACCCGAAGCCCGTGGGCTAAAAGATGAGTTTGCAATAAAGTCTAGTGATATATCCGTTTTATATATTTGTGAGCTACCTGAGATTAGGGGTAAGTTTGACCTGGAAAAGGCCCGAGCACTTGGATTGAGACCTGGGCCCAAATATCGGGAACTACAAGAAGGAAGATCTGTGAAATCGGATTTACAAGATATCATGGTACATTTACTGCTTTTCAACCTGCGCTCGCTTTTTTTAGATAATAATGTCAAGTGTCCTAACTAAGTCGTTTTTTAACCGTTATTAACGCATTAGTTATCTATAATATGCAAAGTTTAAAAGTACGGAAACGAGCCTCGAGGCAAACCGAGGCGTAAGCCCGAGGCGGAATTAAAAAATAAATTAAAAATTATATATCTTATAAAAAATAAAATACTAACTAATTTCATCATCAAAAACACGCATAAAAGAAGACATGAAATGTCACAAAAAGTCTAAAACATCAAAAGCATAGCTCAAAACCCCTGAGGCGCACCTTTTCTTACCGTCTCAGGCATGTGAGGCGCACCTAAAAAAATAACCCCCGAGGCGACGCCTCAGACTCGTTTTTGCCCCGAATCGCCTTGAGGCGCGCCTCAAGGTGTGCGCCTCAACCGTTTTTTAAAACCGTGATAATATGGACAAAAGATGTATTTGTGATAACCCAATCTGTTTCAGCTCATAAAAATTACCCCTTTCGACACTTTACTCAGCCCTCTTAACCGGCCCATATCTTGAATTGATATGTAACTTTTCTTACATGTTTTAGGTTCATCCTGAAGATGTGCTTGGACCTTCGGTTCCCGGGCCTATAGTTCTCCTTGTAGATTGCCCTACACTCTCTCATTTTCAAGAACTATTATCTGTACAGTCACTCAATAATTATTATGCTGATACTTCAGAGGAGAAACACAATGTTGTTAATTGTGTAATTCATTTAAGTCCATCGTTAGTTGTAAACTCTAGTGATTATCAAAAGTGGATGTCAAGATTTGGTGAGGCGGAGCATATTATTGCGGGACATCAAATGTAAGTAAATGGGTAAAAAAATTGTCTATTAGAAGTTGTAAATATGATTTAAGTTCTTCCTCTCACTTCTAAACAGCGAATAACTAAAAGTCTTAAATTTGATATAAGTTCTCTCTCATTTCTACAGGAAGAATGTTGAGATACCAATTTTGAAATCTAGTGCAAGAGTTGCCGCTAGGCTTAATTATTTATGTCCTCAGTTTTTCCCAGCTCCAGGTTTTTGGTCTCTCCAACAGACGAATCATTCAAATGAGGTATTTTCTGAGTCATATGACATTTTTAAGAATAATGATTAAAAAAAAGAATTGGAACATCTCTATTTATTATTTACAATTTTTGAGCATGCAGGGTGCTGACTTAAAGCTTTGCAAGACTGTTTCTGCTGAAAATCTCCTCAAGGTGCATTATTAGTAATTTACATATAAATTTAGGCAAAAATGCAAGAAAAAGAAGTATAATGAACACTTTTCCCCGTTTTAACAAAAAAGTTTTAATTAAGAGCAAATAAGAACCGACGTACTTTTGATCATAGATTTTAGCGACCTACTTAGCAAGTTACGTTTTTTGCTGATGTTTCACAAATAGCTGACATGGCATCTTATTTGTTGTTTTAGTCTGTTATATTATATGCACATGGCATCTGTTCTGATATTTAATAGTTATTTTCCAATATGTATTATAAAAGTTCGTTTTCTCAAATTAGTAAAAAATAATCTTTTTGTCACAATCATTTTCCTTGCTTATGCCGCATCAGCAATTTATTGGTAAATCAGTTAGAATTGAGATTGGTTGTTAAAATCAGTTGTTAGTTAGTTTCTCTTTAACCCCTAATATAAAGGACAAGGTGGTTGCTAAAATCAGGAAAGTGTACAGTTGTTTTCTAAATTTGTTTCTGTTTTGTAGTTCTTGATCACGCATTCACGTGTCTAAACAATCATATAATTTGTATTTGTTGAAACAGTTTCATTTGCGTCCTTATGCACAACTTGGACTAGACAGATCCGGTATACCAACCAAAGCTGGCCACACTGAAATCGTCGATGAACTAATATCAGAGATTCCTGAAATAGCTGATGCTGCCAAACAAGTTTCGCAGCTTTGGGAAGGGGTAGAAGAAGATGCAGGTGAGGGAATAACTTCAACGGAAAGTGACAAGAACATAACCGAAGAACCTTGGTTAAATCAAAACACTCTTCCCAGATGTTTGGAGGATATTACAAGAGAAAATGTCGAGATTGTTCTTCTAGGAACCGGTTCATCTCAACCGTCTAAGTACCGAAATGTTAGTTCTATCTTCATTAATCTTTTCTCTAAAGGCAGTTTGTTATTAGATTGTGGTGAAGGAACGCTGGGTCAGCTGAAAAGAAGGTAATGATACTTTCTTTAAATAAAGTTTTATTTCTTATGAATTACTTTCAATATCCAGTAGATGCGGTGATTTTGTTAAGTATGGGGTTGACTGGGCATATGTTATGTCTTATACTCACCAAATCAAAAACATGCTAAAAGGGGAACGGGTTAAGTGGATCGAGCGTGTCAAGTTGCCTGGATTTTTTTTTTAAGCTAATGTTGTTTTAGGTTTTAATACCAATAGAAAAAACACATATTTTCTCATTTTGCATGAAAAGTTCCTCAATCGAATTTTGACGTGTTAAGAGGGTGTTTGGGATCGCGTTATGAATCAGATTTTTAGATTATTGCGTTTTGAAAACGCAGATAAACAGTTTTTAGTGTTTGGGATTGCGTTTTGAAAACGTAGATAATCAGTTTTTAGGCTACCAAAACGCAATAATCTATAAGCAGTTCCACCCCTGCTTTTCCAAAACGCATAATTTGTTTTGAAATTTTTTTTGCATGTTCAACAGGGTATTTGCTATATCTTAGATTCACCATATTTTCTCTGCTCATCTTGCCATCTCTAATATTCGGTTTTACCAATATTTCCATGAACAGATTTGGTATTCAAGGTGCAGATGAAGCTGTTAAAAGTCTAAAATGTATTTGGATTTCACACATCCATGCAGATCACCATACGGGTTTAGCAAGAATACTTGCTCTAAGACGTGACTTGCTGAAGGGGTTACCTCATGAACCCTTAGTTGTTATAGGGCCTAGACAACTTAAAAGATACCTAGATGCATATGAAAGACTCGAAGATTTAGATATGCAGTTTCTTGATTGTAGGCATACAACCAAGGCTTCTTTAGATTCTTTCGAATCAAATGAAGACAAAGATGAAAACACTTTGTTTTCTAAAGGAAGTCCGATGCAGAGCCTTTGGAAAAAGTCGGTTAATACTTTGGACGGTAACATATCATACCCAGTTATGAAGAATTTGAAAAAAGTGCTTGGTGAAGCGGGTTTGGAAAATGTGATCAGTTTTCCGGTTGTGCATTGCCCTCAAGCTTTTGGGGTGGTTTTGAAAGGCGTGGATAGAGTTGATAGTGACGGGACAACAATCGCAGGATGGAAAATTGTTTATTCGGGTGACACAAGACCATGCACTGAGTTAATAGAAGCTTCTCAAGGGGCAACGGTTCTCATACACGAGGTAAAAATCTAACTTTTTTTTTTCATGATATTAATATAAATTATGGGTATGGATCCTAAGAGAACCAACCCCTATTTGATAACTGAGAGAACCATTCTATACCACACATTTCTTATAAAGGCATTTTTTTTTTGTTTTAATTGCATGTTTTTATGCAAGAATTTTTTTTTATATAATTTTTTTCATTTATACATATGTGTATATAGCAATTATACATGTGTATATTACATTTTCAGCTATACATATATGTATATTTCAATTATACATGTGTATATTGCATTATACATATGTGTATATTGCAATTATACACATGTGTATATTGAAAAAAAAAATCCTGCATAAAAAGCAGCGACTAAAGATTTTTTATTTTTTTTTTGCCTTAGAGAAATGTGTGGCTCAGAATGGCTCTCTCAGTTCTCAATTTGGCCAAAGGTTCTCATTTGAACCAATTCCTATAAATTATAACCAGTAAATATTCATGAAATTTTGCATCTTAGGCGACTTTTGAGGATGCTTTAGTTGATGAAGCGATAGCAAGAAACCACAGTACAACAGAAGAAGCCATTCAAGTTGGGAACGATGCAGGAGCTTACCGAATAATTCTTACACATTTCAGTCAAAGATATCCTAAAATTCCAGTTTTTGATCAAAGTTATATGCATAAAACATGCATTGCTTTTGATATGATGAGCATTAACTTTGCTGATCTACACGTGCTGCCGAGAGTACTTCCTTACCTTAAACTGCTGTTTAAGAATGAAATGATTGTCGACGAATCTGATGATGTTGAGGATGCTGTTACAATCGCTGCCTGAACATCCTTTCAGTTTATGCTATAATGGAGTTCTTTTACCTATTTTTTAAGAATCTTTTTTCTTAATTACATTCTTAAGAATGAGTTATGTACATATAGAAATTTCAAATTTAAACATGGTTGTTTTGTAGTGGAAGAGAATAATTACTTTCAAATAATAGCATGATTCTTTTATTTATTTATTTTTCATTCTTTTTTTCATATTATTCGTCACGCAGAACTATAATTTAATTTGGAATTTAGTTATGCGTTCATTTCACATATTTCTTTTGTTGACACAAACGACATAAGAAATGTAACATACATTCCAATTCCATCCGAATTTCATTCCACGGAATGAACACTACCCTAAAGATCAAATCCGTGATTTATAAGACCATTTGTGTAATTAACGCAAACTTTGATAAACTGGACGAATGAGGAAGTGGGTTGAAACGCTCACCGTTCATCGAATGAAACATTCCGGTCTAGATCAATCTAAATTTTATCCTCTCAGAACTTAAAACAAAAGACTGTATACTATTTACGGTAATCGTATATTTGTCCCTACGATTTAAAGACAATATCATAAACTCATTTTGATGCCAGAGTTATGATAAACATATCTCAGGTACAACAAAGCACTATACACCAGCTTTAAAACAAGACATAGCTTCAGTAGCAGGGACCTCTGATCCAGGCTTGATTAAAACCGGCCTAGATACACGCGGGTGTTGAATCACTACCAAAATTGACTCATTTGAGCTTCTGTCCTCCCAAGTTGGCTACAAATACAGCGACTGATGATTAATAAACTTAATTTTTTTTATTTTTTTTTTTAAGATATGAAACGCCACTTACCACTCCAATCTGCCATTCCCGGCTACTAAAATCTTTAAAAGATGCTGCATCAAGTTCCTGCAATAATATAGCGGTATGCAATATGAATTACTAGATATGAGGATATACCTTTATAAAAATAACTTATAAGTGTAACATACAATGCTGTAAATAGGAGGAACAATTCTCTCTCGTTTATACTTGTGAGTTGGCATAACAGAGAATCGTGGCGCCAAATCTTGTGACCTGAATATCCATCTGTCACAGTCACAAGCTATTAGCGTACCCAATGAAAACATTAACTGAAGGATGACGTAAATGTGGGACTTCGGCTTACCCAATATACAGAAAGATACAGAAATGTGCCCACTCGCGAACTAGTAACTTCATCCAATAGCTTTCAACTGAACTGTCCATGTTGATGAAAATCTGAAATCCAATATATCGAACTAAAATGCTTTTTCTATATAAACCACTAATAATATTATGATACGAAGTAAATCAATTTACCGAAATTTCTGCTATAGCTACAATATGCATTGCACCTTTGAATTTCCTGTGAAGCAGAACATAAACGTTTAGGATTTTCTATAACCGCGAGAACCTATGGATGACGTAGCTTGCATTGGGCATGTGGTCTTTAAGGCGCAAAAAACCATATGGAACAAGGATTCAAACTTGAGACCTCTACTAGAAGGATTTACGCGCTTACCACTGTCTATGTAATAATAAAAGGAGAAAGATATGTGGAGCACATACTTAAACATAAGGTATTTAGTGTAGACGGCATCCTGCATTTCTTGGATGTCTTCATCCTCTATATAATTCAACTGCTCCCGAAGGAGTGATAAGTTCTGATTTATATGATTAAATATCACAAAGAATATGAGCAAATAGTCAAGCATTAGAAGTATCTGCAAATTCGGACATTCAAACAATTAGCATATTAAAACAGAAAACGAACAGCAACCATAAATGTAAATTAATCAAACTTACTGAGAAGTAAGGTATTGAAGCTCTGTGGCCAACGAGAATCAGATAGTATACAGAACCGATTACAGCCATAGCTCGTCGTTCAGGTACTGAAAGACGCTCAGAAGTGATGCAGTAGCCATGTGCAATCAGTAAAAAGGAGATGATTGTAGCTGTCTCAAAGAGCAGTCCAGTTACATACACACCAAATGACATCCACAGAGAGCATGTTTGGAAATAGAAACAAGAATACCTGCTCCATTAATGTTTCAAATTGATGTAAAAATGTCTACTTACATTGATGAAAGAGTAAATTAGCAAAAAATCAATTTCAATATGCAAACTGATGCTGATGAAAGGGGTGGCGGTGCAGCTTGTTGCTCGCTTGCCTGCTATCTTGATGTAATTTCAATATGCAATCTTTTTCCGTTTACAACAATTAGCAGAGCTACATACACGGGGTGGCGGCGCAGCTTGTTGCCCGCCTACCTACCATCCTTATGTAATTTACGTGTTTTTGTCAATGAAAAAAAAAATTCCGTTTAAAAAAAATATATATAGAACATATAATAGTCGAATGCCGCTTTTACCATTGACACCATTTATTTTATGAAAAAAAAATTGACCCCTTTTTCATTGGTATTTAAGAAAATTATTTATAAACTTTTGACAAAATAATATACACACGCGTTTACCAAAGAAAAAAATAAAAAAAAAAATTATAGTTTAGTAGTTAAGTCCAATTTCTTAATGCCAATTCACACATAGTCCATTTTTAACTAATTAAAAAATTTATAAACTTTTATTATATGACCTACCCCACCCGAAAAAACTTGACACCCTAGAAAAAAATTTCTGGCTCCGCCACTGATATTTAGAATCATATAATCTACATGATGAACTAGGAAGTGACATACATACCAGAAGAGAAAGGAGAAAGCAAGCTGCAAAGATTTAACACAAGGAACTGAAGCAAGCGTCCATTGTAAATTATTCACCTGCTCTAATACCATATATAGAACAACAACAACAATAGCTAGCGTAATTAAACAAAGTTGACTTAAAGCAAACACTAATAAAAAGTAAGTCTATATATGGATATGACCTGAAAGTGTCGGTTGATATAAGTGTTAATGATCCAGCAAGAAGCGAAAACGAGCCAGATGGAAGTGAAAGAAGAATAGAGATAAGGGAGCGGCCAGAATGCTTCGTTGATCGACGAATATGATGCCTCCATATATGCAATGAATATGGATATTGGAGAATAGGTGAGGTTATATAGTTTGTATAATATGTATTAATATATTGGCGCACATTTTAGAAACAAACGTCTCTTTTTATTTTCCTTAGTTGAATGCTGAATCTCGTATTGGTGTTGGGGCGGTTGGCCTAATTTAACTGACGTACCTTGTTATTATATTTGTCTACCCTGGTCTTCTTATTTTTAACACTATCGGCCCCCCTATTATTTAATATTTGTCAATATCCACTATGCTAAGTTACTAACTCTTTTGAGTTTATAAAATATACTTTTTTAATACCTAAATTATCTGTCTAACTTCTTACTTCTTTTACTCATACAAACTAACTGGAGAAAGAAAGGAAAAAAAAAAAAAAAAAAAAAAAACAGTGGGAATCTACTAAAAGAAATCCACTGAAAAAAATTCATAGATCCCGCTCACAGCCTACGACGTTACCTTATCCCTATGAAATGTCACATGCCCATGCTTCGAAAATTCAAGTCAGGTTAATATTTGTGAATTTTTCAATCTCTCCCCTGATAATTTATTAATTATTATTTAGTAAAATAGGCTTTGCGATTCAAAAGAGGATGACGACGTAGCTTGTTGCTCGTTTAGCCATCATCCAGATGTAACTTGATTTTTATGGTATTATAAAAAAAATACAATTTGTATATGTATTTATAGTTATATATTCATCATCATCATCATCATCATCATCATCATCATACTCAGTTAATCCAACCAATAGCAAAGCTAAGGTAGGGTTTGAGAAGAGTAAGATGTAGACAGCCTTACCTCTACCTTGTGGGAATAGAGAGGCTGCTTCCAGTGAGATCCTCGGCTCGATAGTGGTTTTGTACCAAGCCTTGAACATCAGGCACATAACACTTAGCAATCGGGACAAGCCCGATTGGTGCATGTAACCCCTTGTCTTTTGGCTATCAACGCCATCACATGATGCATGATTAACCATCCGTCGTTTTTAACGTTATTTTTACGAAATTAGTAAAATAACGTTAAAATTAGTGCAACTTTACTTTTGCCCCCCCCTGAGTGCCACACATATATACATTATATGCGCACAACCATGAGCGGGCCTATTTATAGTTATAGGGGTAAGTTCACGTACAAACAGCTTTTTCGGTACGAACTGTACGAATTGAAGGAAAAAACACGCGGGCCGTTTATAACTAGAGTAATTATATAATTATTCTAGTTATAAACGGCCCACGTGTTTTTTCCTTCAATTCGTACAGTTCGTACGGAAAAGTTGTTTGTATTTGATCTTTTGCCTATAGTTATATATATGTATGTATATAGTATTTTTAGTTCAATTCGAGCTTTTAGTGAATATATTTTGACTAGCTCATGAGCATTCGGCTTGTTTATACATCAATAATACTGGTTGACTTCAAATTATATATTGTTTGCAAAATAACCAGACTTGCTTAGAAACATTAATATACATGAAACTGTTTAATTGCTGTTTATTTTATAAACAGAAACAAAATTCAAAGATTATGGGGAGAAATGAAGTAGGTGCTTGTGAAGTGGTCACACAATGCAACAGATCCACTCCCATCGGCATGTTTTCATACAAACAAAAACTTATATTTCAGCTTTCTTGTCATCTCATAAATATATTAGTATTGAGAAATATTAAATAATGTTATGTCATGTAGCACCTAATGTGCATAAGAAAAAGTGATATGTAAAATATATACGGCTGGAGTTGAAGAAATTGCTTTGCTTACCTAATTAAGATACAAGAACGAACTCCACATTAGTTCAACAAACTCACTAACAACTGTCACTTCCTTCGTATTCACTTTTTGAAGAAAACTATCTATACGTATATGATGTAAAATTTCCAATTATAAACAAGGAAAAGATTATAAAATATAATAAAGTATATTTATAAGTCCATACCAAGAGAATAAATTACTTTTGTTTATCATATTAACTAGATATTTGCCCGCGTTGACACGCAGTTCAACAACGTACGATTATTTGGAGTAGTATAACGTATAAGAAAAATAAAGTAGAAACATTTTATTAAAATTTAAAAGCAACGAATACACATCTATTCAAATATCGCTGAAAATTTCCTTATAAACCACATTTTTTGTTTTAGTCATCACTTTCCCACCAGCATCAAGTATAAGTAACTTCACGCCTGCCCTGCTTTTAACTCTTGACAATGCGACAGAAAGCTGGCCATGTGAGAATACAGGGTTTCTTAAATACAATCCAACCTGAATAAGGCGACTTAAATGGTATGCGTTAAAAATAGACTTATGGCATATTCAACAATAAGAAAGTAATAAAAATGAAAATAAGAAACTAACTAACACCTAAATTTCACAATTTAATTTGACACGTCTGAGAAGATGAGCATTACCCATATCGACCCGCTAAAAAAGCTTCGAGCATATTTTATTCTATTTGACACATTTGAAAAGGCAAACATTACCCAAATCGACCCGTTAAGAAAAGGGAAGATTGCCCCAATTCACCTATGGCCTATGTATAACTAAAAGGAACATCAATCTAATCAAAACACCATAAACACACTGTTGGCGACTTTTACCCTATTTGACCCATTGGAAAAGTTGAACATTACCCAAATCGACCGATTTATAAGTAAACAAACATGAACCTACACCACTAAAACAACATTTTAACCGACTATTACCTTATTTGACCCGTTTATAGGAAGGAACATTATCTAAAGTGACCCATGTATCATATCAAGGAGCATTACTCAATAATTTTAACCGACTATTACCTTATAGATGCTATTTATACGCTAAAAATAGTAATGTGACAAATCAAATAATTCAGCATTTATTTTGTGTTTAAATGTCATTAATTTTAAAAACTGGATTTTTTTTTAAATTTTGAGTTTGAATGTTTAAAAATAAATTTATAAATGTATTTATATATGATTAATAATTTTATGTTTAAAGATTATTAATTAAATGGTAATCATAATTATTAACATTAGATGTTTCCAATATTGTGTAACTAACGATAAATGCTAATTATACGCTCCATATCTGCGAAATCGTTGCTAACCCCACATTGTGTAAATCTTCTTCCACATTTTGCTTCCCGGACTACTCCACAGCCGGGTGTTTAATAACTTTCCTAAACACTATAATCCATAATTTTTAATTTTTTTTAAAATAAAAACATTTAATAACTATTCTATTTTTAAAATTCAAAAAAAGTCATTAATGTTTTTATAAATGTTTTTTATTTTTTAAAAATCGAAATCATTCATTAATGTTTGGGTCAACGTGTTTAATAACTTTCCTAAACACTGTAATCTAGATTTTTAATTTTCTTAAAATAAAAAAAATTTAATGACTATTCTATTTTTAAAATTAAAAAAAGAGTCATTAATGTTTTTATAAATTTTTTTATTTTACATCAACGAAAATTATTCATTAATGTTTCGGTCAAAGTGTTTAATAACTTTCCTAAACACTATAATCCAGATTTTTAATTTTTTTAAATAAAAAACATTTAATGACTATTCTATTTTTAAAATTCAAAAAAGAGTCATGTTTTTATAAAAGAATTTATTTTTTAAAAATCGAAAATCATTCATTAATGTTTCGGTCAACGTGTTTAATAACTTTCCTAAACAATATAATCCACATTTTTTGTTTTTTTAAAATAAAAAACATTTAATAACTATTCTATTTTTAAAATTCAAAAAAGAGTTATTAATGTTTTTATAAAAAAATTTATTTTTTAAAAATCGAAATCATTCATTAATGTTTGGGTCAACGTGTTTAATAACTTTCCTAAACACTGTAATCCATATTTTTAATTTTCTTAAAATAAAAAACATTTAATGACTATTCTATTTTTAAAATTCAAAAAAGAGTCATGAATGTTTTTATAAAATTTTTTATTTTTTAATAATCGAAAATTATTCATTAATGTTTCGGTCAAAGTGTTTAATAACTTTCCTAAACACTATAATCAAGATTTTTATTTTTTTTTAAAATAAAAAACATTTAATGACTATTCTAGTTTTAAAATTCAAAAAAGAGTCATGTTTTTATAAAAGAATTTATTTTTTAAAAATCGAAAATCATTCATTAATGTTTCGGTCAACGTGTTTAATAACTTTCCTAAACAATATAATCCACATTTTTTGTTTTTTTTAAAATAAAAAACATTTAATAACTATTCTATTTTTAAAATTCAAAAAAGAGTTATTAATGTTTTTATAAAAGAATTTATTTTTTAAAAATCGAAAATCATTCATTAATGTTTCGGTCAACGTGTTTAATAACTTTCCTAAACACTATAATCCAAATTTTTACTTTTTTTAAAATAAAAAACATTTAATGAGTATTTTATTTTTAAAAGTCAAAAAAGAGTCATTAATGTTTTTATAAAAATAAATATTTTTTAATATCAAAAATCATTCATTAATGTTTCGGTCAAAGTGTTTAATAACTTTCCTAAACACTATAATCCAGATTTTTAATTTTTTTAAAATAAAAAACATTTAATGACTATTCTATTTTTAAAATGAAAGGGGATGCCTAAATACTTGTCGAAGATTGACTAATATTATGAAAGAAGAAAGTTATTAATGTGATATAAAAATAATTTTGATTAAAAGGAGACAATTTTTGTATTGTTACCTCGTATGATATGTTATCAATATCGAGCCACCTATCCATGCCATAGAACATTAACCTGAAAATCAAATGAAATTACGAAATCATACACACTCGAACTCAATGAGCATACTGTAAATTATACATACACATTCGAATTTACAAAAATAAAAATAAATTGGGAGATGAACGAACCAGTAGAATGACTCAAACTTATACATCCTTTTGTAGTTTATTTGATTGTGCCTGCACCATATAGATTATAAAATAGTGAAATACCTCAATAAGAGGGTCCCTGCCTACAATCGAGAAAACTTCTTCTGCTAACTTTTTAATAACCTTTGCTCTGGGGTCATAGTTTTTGTACACGCGGTGCCCAAAACCCGACATTTTCCGTTTCCTGACACAAAGTGTATGATCAGGAATCATTAATCAGCCATGGACATCCAATATCATTAAATTCACACACATCAACAATTACATCAGACAAAAAGAACTTACCTGTTTTTCACGCCTTCAATGAACTCTGGGATATTGTCAACAGTTCCAATCTCATTCAACATCTTTAGGACAGCCTATGACACCAAGAACAGAACATGAGAACTTAGTCCTATCCATTTTAGCCATTTGACTTCTTTTTTTTTCCATTTTGCAGATTCATTTATTATGTGATCAAAGAAATGAATGTGTACTTTAAATGCATACAAGCTCCTGTATCATTTATTTCATAAATTTATTATTGCGATAATTTAATTTTTGTAACGTGCTATATATCGGTAG
This sequence comes from Ambrosia x helenae, assembly GCA_030844895.1. NCBI lineage: Eukaryota > Viridiplantae > Streptophyta > Magnoliopsida > Asterales > Asteraceae > Ambrosia > Ambrosia x helenae. The sequence goes on from CM061227.1 coordinate 118,448,044, forward strand.
AAGTCTCTAAAAGCGAAAAAAAAATGCAGGTCAACCTGACCCATACAAAAAATTGCCAGTATTGGCCTGTTACATAACCCGCCCATTTTGTTAGTTGTACCCAACCAATATCAGCATACCTCATTGGCTCCACCGTGGAGAGGCCCATATAGTGCTCCTACGGCTCCAGCAAGAGCAGTGTATACATCAACACCGCTGCACACACATCTCTGATCATAAGTTGCTATAACATAAGGTTGCATCAGTAAAATTAAGAATATAAGTACCTTGATGCAAGATGTCTTGCTGCTGCTGTGGAGCAGTTCATCTCATGTTCCGCATGTAAAATAAACAGAATATCCAGTACTCGAGCAAGTCTTGGATTGGGTTTATAAGACTTGTCACCCCTGCAAGTATATTAAATGAAACCCTTAATTCAAAAGCAATTTAGCAAGTTTATTTGCACATTTCTAGGCCTGAGGCCCTGACGGTGTATATATCAATAGTACAAAACTCCAAATTATACAAGTGACAGATATTTTGAGACTGGAGAGTAAAATGGCAGTTGCCAAAAAAAACTGATCATTAATAACACCGAGAAGTAACATACAATGAATCTAGCATGTATAGAAAATTCTCCGAGTAAGATAGGTTGCTGGAAGGAAGAACAGGAGGCCTCCCTGCCATCCTTAGATAAGCTGCTGCTGCAATAGTTGGTGCATGACCATTAATCAATAGTCCATAAGCTCAATAGTTGACAAAATAGACAAAAATGTAAAGATAAAAAGATATAAACAAAGTGCTCAACAACAAAAAAAGATTTGTGTACATGTATAATAGAAGGTTTAGAGTGGGTGTGGGGTGGTCAGGTGACTCAGGTCGTTGGGAGCAGGTTGGTGGGTTTCGCCGGAGCCGTCGAGTACGGTGGTGGCCAGAGGTCATCCATTCAGTCCCTGTTCTTCATCTCTGCTTTTCCCTTTAAAGGTCCGATTATGTGTGTGTGTTTTATCAGGAAAGAAGGAGGTAGCCGGAGCTCCTCCGCCGGCAACGGTGGCAGAGGCCCACCGAGTTCCTCTCACCATATCTTTCTCTCTCTAGTTTTATGTGTATGTGTGTGTTGTTGAAAGGAAAATAATGGGCAGGGAAATTATTTTTGAGTTTAAATTGTTTTAGGGAAGTTAATTATTCAATGAGAAGCTTTGACCAAATCATAATGAATTACCTAATTTAATATAATTACCTAATTTAATATAATTAATGAATTTTGATTTTTAGAAAAAACGAAAATTTTATAAATTCCCACAATGAGACACTTGGCACAATATGATTGGCTACACAATTGAGGATGAATGTGGGAGTGCCAAGTGTCCTCATGGACTTTCGTTTATTAGATGTATAGATAACTAATACCGAATCCTATAAATATTGTAAATTTTAATCATAAAGGTGTTTTTTAAAGTAAAATTAAGTTTAAAAGTTCTTTTAATAGTTTTAATCCTCAATAAAGGATGAAGGGGGTTTTCTGTGGAGACGTGTGGCTGATTAGGGTTTTTGGTGGATACTAGACCTCTAAACAGTGGCGTTTAGGGGCGAAGCTTGAACTTTTGGATGTTGGGGCCCAAAAGTTACAAGACCTATTTTTTTTTTTCCAAATCGATGGGACCGGACTAAAAAAATACAAAATTTTGGATAAAACCGGCGAATTTATACTACTGAGCCAAAAATCGGTGGGGGCCAAGGCACCCCCTGGCCCTCACTAAGCTTCATCCCTACCTGTAAAGGAACCAAAGTTCAAGAATTGTTCAGCAAAATTTTGTGTTCATTTAATTAAACGAGTGTACATGATCACAAGTTTTACTCGTTCATTTATTTACTTTCATTTATGTTTGGTTAAATTATTATAAATACACAAGTATCTATCTTTATAAAATTATACAAATAAAAATGAGCATTCTAACTACTTATATCAATATAACTAATCAATAATTGGGATTTCTATAAATTAATATGGGCTTTACAATGGAACTTATCGTAATTAATCACTAGTTTATAAACTACTTTATGTTTGTCTTCGTTTATGTTTGATCAATTATGTTCATTTGTGTTCGTTTATATTTTGTCAATTATGTTACTTTGTATTTGTTTAAGTCTGTTTGGTTATGTTCATTTTTGTTTGTTACATTATCTCCGTTTTAAGTTTGTTTGTTTGTTTGTTTATGCTCGTTTACGTTTGTGAACTATCTGTTTAGGTTTTAAATGAACGAACATAAACAAACACGAACATGCCAATTTTCTTAATAAACGAAAGTGAATAAAAATATTTCTTGGATTATGTGTTTGTGTTCGTATTTGGTTAAAGTTATATGAACAAACAAAAAAGCTCGTATACAAAAAGAAAAGAAAAATAAAACCGATCAAAAAGAAAAGTAGACGTAAAAACGTTGAACCGCACACATGAAACATAAAACATAACATAACAAAAACTAAGGCGATATAGGACCAAAAAGGGAAAAAATAGACGTCCACACACGCACGTTACGACGGGTTAACTCACAATATTTAAACCAAAACGTAAAACAAAATATTTGTAAAAGATGAAAAGTATAGGGTTTAAAGTTGAAAGTGAAAAGGTATTGGGGTTAAAATTTAAAAGATGTAAAAGTTTTAGTGTTAAAAGTAAAATAAAATAAAATTAAGTAGGTGCAACCAAATATGTTGAAGTTAAAACTGTCCAAAAAGCTCGTAGCTCGGAGCTCGCTCAGATTTAGCTCAAAAAATGCTCGCTCGATATGGCTCGGTTTGAAACTGAGCCAAGCCGGCTCGGATCGGTTAGAAAGTGAGCCAAGCTCGGCTCGGTTCGTAACGAGCCAAGCTGGCTCGGTTTGGCTCGGATAATTCTAATTTTAATATATATATTTTTTATATACATATAATATACTATAAAAATGTTAAAAAAATATAACATATTACAAAATTAATATTTGGTAATAATAGCATGGAGATTGTATGTTTGGGATTGAAGTTACAGCTAATCAAGTTATTTAAAAAACCATAGCATGATGATAATTGTCCAAGTACTCAAGTTATCAAACTCAATACTGCTTTTGATTTCAAAGAGGTCAATAAATTAGGAGTTCAATTAGACACCTATTGCATCTTTAGGGGGTTAATTCGTATGTTAATAAACTTATACTGTATTCCGTTGAAATTTGATTATTACTTTGTATTTGCTTGAACGTGATTTTAGCTTGTAATGTATTAGGTTGAACTTAGAGTGAATTGTTTGGTTGGTTCCTGTGATTTACAAATCTTGCAACGTTGGTCCTCATGGTTTAAAAATTACACAATTGGTTCCGATGGTTTGAAAAATGTTCACGAGTGGGTCCGAAGGTTGCATTTTAATAACATGAATGGTCCTTACCAGTTAATGACGTTAAAATTTTCAGTTAAGTTCATATAAAATTACCATACTACCCTTGGTTATATATTACAATTACAAAAATATAAATTATATATTATATTAAAGTAATTTAAAAAAACTTAATAAAATAAAACTAAATTAAAAAATTATATTTATACACCAACCCCACCATCTCCTCCTTCTTTCAACACACCACCATACCATCAACCAACAACACCACGGTACCACCACCCCCATACCATCGTCCCCAACAACCACATTCATCCTCATCGTCCCCAACCATGAAAACCCCACCACCACTGAAAGCTCTTTGTCTTCCTTGAACTACCACCAACCTGCTAAACCCTCCGACCTCACTTCACTCAGCCATGACAACAAGCTTCCCACGGTACCTCATGCTCTCTTTTAAAAGCCAACACTAATTTCATCCTTCTACCAACAAACGGTTTGTTAGTTTGCCGCTGCCTAATTCATTTAGAGTACAAGCAAGTCCCCTATGGGTTTTCTACGATTGAGATGATATTTTCGCAGACTAAACTCCTTGTGTCACTGATCCAGCGTCACCTGTTAAAATTTAGGAAAAAACGGGGTCAATAGGCCATGAGCGACGAAGATGGTGGTCAGCGATGGTGGTTCGATATGGCAACAATGGTTGCGAGGGAGGTGGTTTTGAAAATGTTTCAATTGGTGGTTGTTCTGAAAGTGATTACAGGTGGTAGTGGAGGAGGTGGTTTTGAAAGTGGTTTCACTTGGTGGTGGTTTCGAAAGTGGTTGCAGGTTATGGTTCTGAAAGTGGTTGCAAGTGGTGGTGGCGGCGGTGGTGGTTTGTGATGGTGATGGCGATGGTTGATGGCTGAAGAAGAAGAAGAATGAGGTTGGGATTATGATGGTGAGGTTGGGATTACGATGCCGGTGGTTGACTTTATATTCTTTTTTTATCTGTAAGGGTAACTTAGTAAATTCACACGAATTTAACAGAAAATTTAACGACGCTAGTTAATAGGGACTATCAATGTTACAAAAATGTAACCATTAGGACCAAGTTTGTAATAATTGAAGTATGAGGATCAAACGTGCAAAATCTTGAAAGCACATGGATCAACCAAGCAATTATTTTAAATCTATAAAAAATATTTTATAAAAGTAATAAAATTGAGAAAATTATGAGCTGTTAATATATTTTTAACAATTATATACGGGTGTAGTGTCTACATTATCTATATGTCGTTTTTTTATTGCATTTAAAGCGAACTATTGACTATTCAAAGACTTAACATGTTGCATAAAAACATGAAAACTTAAAATGAGTCCTATTGATATCATGTTTGTGGGTGCACACATTTATTTCAATTCATCTACGTACAATACAAAATATTTTTTTTGGAAGGTGTGTTTTAGCGGAGAATTCAAACGACGCACAACCCCTCAACCCCAGTTTTAATCCAGGCCAAACGCGGGTGTTTAATTTCTCACCCCTTATATTTAATTATTGGCATTCTTTTTAATAACCTATATAACTCAAGTTCTTTTTTTTTTTTTTTTTTGAACGGCATAACTTATAACTCAAGTTCTATAAAATAATTTTGTTACAAAAAAATGTTCATGTAATTTGATGATTGACACGTTGAATTTCATATGCATGTTATTTGAAATATCATGAAAACATAATCACAATTTCCCATACTCATTATTCACAATATTAATAATAATAATAATAATAATAATAATAATAAAAATAATAATAATAATAATAATAATAATAATAATAATAATAATAAATTAATCATTTAATCTTTAAAACTCAATAGTAACGGTTTATGAATTGGAAAAGTCAAAACCCCCACCCAACTCTTCACGTCCTCACTCACGTTCCAACCCCATCATCTTCTCCCTCCAAAAAAAACATGCAAACCTCTCTCTCTCTCTCTCTTATATATAACACACACATAACCCTCCAAACCGTCATTCACAACACTCATCTGCAATCACACACATACACACAATCTCTTAAACCTCCTTTACAAGCCTACTGCTCCTTCAAACACATCAAAAACATGTCTTCTTCCACTTTCATAGCTCTTCTCTTTATTGCAATAGTTGCAGCCACAGCATCCTCTAAAGAATATGCAGTCGGTAACACCGTCGGCTGGCGTATTCCCGCCACGAACGAAACCGAACTCTACACCACTTGGGCTTCACGTAGACGCTTTCATATAGGCGACACCCTTCGTTAGTTTCATCAATAATATTATTATTATTATTTATTAATACTTTCATTGTCTTGTAACTGTTTTTTTTCTTTTTGTTATCAGGTTTTCGTTACAGTGCCAGTTCAGTTGTGCAGGTTGATAAATATGGGTTCTACCACTGCGATTCGACTCATCCGATAACGTTTAACAACGATGGAAACACGGTTGTGGTTCTTGATAAAGTTGGTACGCTTTATTTTATTAGTGGGAGCTCTGAACGTTGTTATAAGGGACAGAAGATGATTGTGGTAGTGAACAATGTGCGACATTTGCCACTTGCACCAGCCTATGCGCCTCATAGCCCGTATTATTATTCGCTGTCGCCTTTGCCATCTCAGCCGGCGTTTGGCTTTGGTTCCGGTGCAGGTCCAGAGTCTGGCTCAGCTGGTTTGGTTTCGGTGTCGGTTAAGGCTCTTGTTGTTGCTCTTTCAGGTCTTGGATTGTGCTTGGTGCAGGCGTAGATTCGGGTCGAGTTTTCTGTTTATGGTTGTTTGAATTTATGGTTTTGTTATGCATTAATATTTTGATTTTTGGTTGTTTTGTTTATGTTTTGTTGGGATATTTGAGTCGGATCTTTGATTTATATTATTATTAATCGATTTATTAGTTAATCTTGTTTGGTTATGTATGGACTTTATATACTTGATGACTATTGACAATTTGACATGTTGCAATAGAGAATCAGGATACTATAAATTTTTATGTTTCCAAAAAAATTAGCCAAAATAACTTAAAATATGTAACACTAGTGACGAACTAGAGTGTTAATCGTGTCAATTTGACACAGTTAGGGTCAGTATGGCATAGCAGATTGGATCCTTTGGTGCAACAGATTGGATCATTTTGGCCAGATGCGCTATTTTAGCGCAAAGGGTTTGTTTTAGTCAGTTAACTTGAGTATGGCTTATTTCGATCATTTTAGCGCAAAGGGTTTATGTTAGTCAGATGGGTCAATATGTTTTTAATTGATTTTGGTGCAGTTGGTATAATGGTATCATTTTGGCACTGAAGAATTTAATCTAGCTCTCTATTCGTCGCTGATCGGTGAAGGTTTTTCTTATAATTGGTGGTAATTATTGGTAACTGAAAAATACAAAAAGTGAAACAACTAATTAACAAATCAAGTCAAGCCTGCACATAATATAGCAACGAAATAAATAACAATTAACACAAAAAGTCTGCTTTTGAAACAACTATTTAGGGTCAAATGGCATAGAAACCTTTCCTTTGAAAACTGTTGATGTCTGAAACTGTAGAGATTGAGAGGTCATGATGGTCTGTTTCTTGAGCGTTTTTAACTATCGACTGTAGTAGCTTTTCTCTCCTCCATCTGTGTTTTTTGAGTCGGTGTCTAATAAACATGACTCCTAAACCAAAGAAAGTGAATCCAAGAGTACCAGCACAGATTGATATTAAAGCTTCAAAAGTCCAGGCTATTCTATGTCGTTCATAGGGCATTCGCATAACTACCCATGTGGCTGCAATGTATGAAACAGCCATGAACGATATCGCGACCCATATAGTCTTGTGAGCTGCTGCTAGTATCAGCTTTTGTGGCTTTTTTCTGAAAGGAATAATGCTGACCAAAACTACAATAATGCACATGGATACAAAGAGAGCAATGTGATTACTGATAGCAAAGATCTTGAAAGCTCGTTCTTTGCGCATAGTTGACTTGCCTATTAGCGGTCCATCTTGGTAGACCCCGCCTGGAGGGTTTATACCAGATGTGAAGGTGACTGTTGCTATCAAAACTGCAACTACTGTGATCGTGTTTCTTGCATTTTGTAGTGCCTCTCTGTGTATTTTTATATGCTCTCGTTTCGGGCGATTCTTGTTAGCTTTTATTTGTGGTTCTTTTTCACTCTCAAAACTTGCATTCCTATCCATCTCAAGCTCTTCAATTGATTGTGTTTCAAATTCTAGAGGATCTTTTTCTACATTAATCTTAGCAGGCGTCTGATAATTGGTTACCTCTTTTGTTTCATTGATTATGTATTCTTCAAACTGCAATGAACATGAAAGTGACCACTTTATTGATTAGATGAGAGAGAGAGAGAGAGAGAGAGAGAGAGAGAGAGAGAGAGAGAGAGAGAGACTCATGCCTGATGGAAACCTTCCATTTGAGCAAGATGTTGAATGGTATTACCGAATTTGTCAGGTTGGTAAAACAGGTATGTGCCCTTGAGGATACTGTCTACAAATTTAAAAGCATCAAACTTTTTGAATCTTAAGGTTAGATGGAACACATTCTCTCCATGCTTGGATAGAATTTGGAAGGAGAAAAGATCTATTGATGCAAATTCCTGTAAGATCGCCACGTTTCCATTTATAGCAGCTAAGTGCAATGGCGTGTAGCCATTGTTATCGAATTGCAAAGCTTGGTCAGGGTTCATTCCTAGTAGCATTTTTGAAATCCCCAATTCCCCCCTTGTGCAAGCACAATGCAATGCCAAGGATCCATTTATGCCCTTTTGATTGGCAAGATCCGCGCACTTTTTAGTAATATCTACATCAGCGATACCAATTGAACTGATGTCAGTAATCTAATTGTAAAATAATAAACAGCCAGGTATGTAATGTGTAATCTAATCAATTGAATAGAATGGAATGATGTCAACTAGACAACACAATACATATGGCGTCCTACATATATAGAAAGCCTAGAGATAAATAACAAAAGTGTAACTAACTGCAAGTCTGCAACAACCATGTAAAAGAAAATTTACCAATTGATATAAATACTGTATGCTCAAATAAAAACAAGAGTTGTTCATGAGCTATTGTGTGTGTTACCTGTTCGACCTTTCAACGCAGAGATATGGAGATCAACGACGTCCAACAACCAACTGGTATGGTATGATTCAAGAGGAAATCGACAATGTTAATATGCCCGTAACTACAGGGCACTCTGGTTCTCACGGTTAAGCTTACTAGCTACCCATTGATTCTTCTCCATAAGCAACCTGACCGCTTTCTCATGCCCCATGCGACACGCTTCATGGATCGGTGTCTCTAAGTTGCTGTTCTCAGCAGCCACCATTTCTGGCTTCAGTTCCAGAATAAGTGACACCATTTCAATGTTTGAAGCGAGGTGTAACACCGTAGTGTTACCAATTCTTAGTTGGAGCACTTGTTCATCCAGTTCGACTATATCTCTAAGCGCATTCGTGTTACATTCTACGATTGCCTGCGTAACCATCCAGTCCATTGACTTGTGGCTATCTAAAGCCATGATCAATATAAACAATCAAACAAGTAGTGTTGTGGGCTACTCTGGATTCTGGAATGCATGCGTAAATGGTAACTTCCAGGAAGAGTTCATAGAAGTGTCGAAGCCACACGTGCCCTATACCTGAAACAGAAATTCTCCAATACTCGACTGGAAAATTTCTCCTCCATGACAGCCTATTGTCAGTGTGACAACCGGCAAATTTCGTACGGCGATTAACGTGATTCTTATCATGTTTTCGAAGTAATTAACATGGTTTAAGGTTAATTATGGTTAGTTGAACCGATATGAGTCCTACGATGTCCTTCTTGAAGTTCGTAGAAGCCTTGATGTCTTTAAAGAAAGACTTCGCGTATTTAACGTTAATGAACTGACATCAGTAAAAATCCGTCAAACTGGAATAACGTAAGCTTATTCTATGTAAATACGACGCGTATTTACTATCGATGCGATCGTATGTGAAATCGGCGTGAAAAACGGTCTAAAACGTAGCGTTTTGGATAACGCAAAAAGGAACTGACGTGAAAGTCGGACGTCGAACTGCGTGGTTTTAACCGTTATCGAACTTTCGGAATAATTATTTGTTATAAATAATTTCATTTATTAAATTTCGAAAGTAAACAGGTCGCTTAAATGAAGGAAACCGCGACCGCAGTAATTAACGCAATCTTAACGCGCGTTCTGATTCCACGCGTCGGGTGACGATAATAATAAAGAATTTGCTCGGTTTAGTTATGTTTTTAATTTCGAACAAAACCGACTAATTTTTGTAATTAATTATCGGGCCAAAATAAAACCGAAGCGAAAAACGTTTATACGGGTTCGATTCGCGGTACAAGTCACCTACCCCAAACCCTAACTATAAAAGGCATAAGTTCTTCTTCTTCTTCACTTGTGGCAGCCGCAACCTCTGTCTCTCTCTCTAGAACTCTCTCTCTCTCTCTACCCTTACACTCACCCACGGCTCCCATTGCCTTCATTATGGCAGCGATCAGTCACCACCACCCATGGTGATGGCTGTGCGGTGGTCTTAGGCCCCAAAACGGGCTGAAAACAGCAGTGAAATGGAGGTGACGGGCCGATTAAGATCATGGTGTTTGTCTATGGTGAGGTGGTGCGGCGGTTTTGAGGCCCGAAGGGGCTGTATGGGTGGCTCGCCTCCACAGATCTGACGGGAAAGGCGGCGAGAGGTGGTGGTTTTGGTCGGGATTAGGTGGCTGGGGACGGTGGTGATGGTCCGATCTGTTCCGGTTGTGGTCGGGTGGTGACAGGTTGCGAGCAGTGGTGGCCGATGGTGGTTGCGGTGGCCTGATGGTGATGGTTATGGTGGTCTAGCAGGTGATAGCTCACAATGGGACCAAGTTCGGGTCTCGGGTCCTCGCTTGATGTCCGGGCTAGATGGGTTAAGCGGAGTTGACGGGTTCCTGCTCCGGGTCAGATTTGATCTGGGTCTGGTACACTCTTGGGTCACAGGTTAGGTCTTGGGTCAAGATGTTTCAGTTTAGATCTGGTCAACGCAACCAGATCTGGTCAATCGGGTCAGCTTGGGTTTCGTTTTGAGACGTTTGGGACCAGGTCAAAGCTGGTCAAACTCGGGTAAACCAAGTTGACTCGGTCAGCTGCGGTCAAATTGGGTTAACGGTCAGATTCGGTACCGACCAGCTAGTAGATTGAGACACGCGCATAACTACGGTATAATAAACTCGCATTTGTTATTGTTGTATTATGTATATCTATAAATATATATATAAATACAAAAATACTAAATAGTGTTAACTCGCCAACAAACCGAATAAATCGGATAAACCGGGTTTGTATAATAAGCGTGACGTGTCTTATCGATTGTTGGACTATATCATATATATATATATATATATATATAAAGTTATATCTATATAAATAAGTGTAATTTATATAAAGTTATCAAAATGTATAAAAATATTGTTTGATGAAATTGCGGATAAATGGATTGATTGTCTTGTTTTGGTGTCGATTTTGGGGAAAATTGTAGACGACTTGTGTTGTCTGGTTTGTATAAAAACAGAGGAAACTCTGCCGAAATTTTTATAAAATCCGAAGCGCAAAGGCGTTATTGTGGTGCGTCCTTATCAACTATTTTCAAGTGTTTGACCAGACTAATTCTATACAAAGTCGTGACGTTTTGACGAAGATTATTGGAAACAATAATAGTCGATCCCGAACAATATTTGAAAACAAATATATAGTTTTGTCGAGCGTCAATTGTGTCAACTTCAATGGTTTTTGGTAACCAAAACGTTGTCAAAAATACGGATTTGAAATACGTAGACGCTTAACTTATTTGGGAAAAATTAGTTGAAAGTAATGCTTCGAAACACTTAAAACACTCGGATTTTGGGAAGCGAAATAACAAATGTTATTAGTCAATTTCAATAATTATACTTATGTTTCTTCAAAGTATATTGTCCAAAAATAATCATACAAGACAACTACATTTATCCGATTTACGAGACAAGCTATTACTCGGGATGAGTTATGCGTTTCGTAGTAGTAGTCCAACATGGTTTTCACACGAATAGTAACAGGTGCGCAAGTTGGGTACTATATCGTATGTGAACACATGAATTATGATAAGTCACGATCGGTTCGTCGAGTTAAAACACTTAAGGACTCGGGTTAGTACACACGAGTCAAGATAGTTGAGTAAACTATCTTTTAACCGGAAAATAAGCTAGGCTTATATATGATAGACTTTAAGGTGTCCTTTATTGGTAAATAGGGCACGAGGAAGTCGGTCAAAGCTTTGGGTTTTATTTGCTAGCTAAGCATGGAAATTAAGGTGAGTTTCACGGCCCCATTTTACTGTTTTAACTGGGGGAAAGATATGTTTGTCAAAAGTTATCACATGTTGAAATGTTTTCAAAGGTTAAAATGTGATAAGTGGCATGATGAGTACTTGAGTTTTTGTTCGCCACTCGGGGTTGGGTCCTCGCTACTGTAACCATTAATTCAGGTAAATGAAACCAAAGGAATATTTGGATAGTACTATTGGTGCCTGACAAGGCCCACCCCTAATCGATAGCGTCGATTATGCATCGGCGTATGCCTGGGGTGCACGTATTCTGAACTTAAGTTGTTGGGTTCCGAGAAACGACTTGGAGCGGGGCATATTTATTAGTCTTGGTTTGGTTATGGGACTCAGGGGATTGCTCATCATCATAGTTTGTAGGAGCTAGCTACTCCATACAAAGGCCACAAATTGTGCTGGATCTGCACAGAATGTAAAAATGTTGTTATTACGGAACTAAAACCTGTGAACTCACCAATATTTTATATATTGACGTCTTTTTAAACATATCTTTCAGGTAACTAAGTGCTGAACAGGTATGCGGCTAGTACGGTGGAATTTGGGATGTCGAACACTGGTTGGGGGTTTCACCTAGTGTTACCATCGGGTTGGGACATAAACGGAAACACCCCACTTTGAAACTTAATGTTTGTGGTTTTATGTAATGTTTGAAACCAGGTACTCCTTCTCGACATCTTAATATAATGATCTTTTCTAATTAAATATAGTTTGTGTTAATCTTGACTTTGATATGCTTTCGAGCGTCGCGCCACGTGTTTCCGCCATTGGCGTGGTGTGACAGTCAGGAACTCAAAGTGCTCGCCGACCAACTCACGGGTGTGGACGCTCCTGTTGACGAGCAAGATCTGGTTCTTCAAACCATCGCCGGACTGACCGAACAGTATGAGACCGTGGGCACGATTCTTCATAACACAAAGCCCCTTCCCTCTTTCTTTGAGGTTCGATCCCAATTGTGTATGAATGAGACGACGAAAGCCAATCAGGCTGCGCACTCGGCCAACACAGCTGCAACCGCACTTCATGTGCAGGGCCAAACCACCACCCCTCCCACCTCTACAAACCCAGCCGGTAACCCCACTGATACACCACGGATTCGCGGCCAAGGTCGCTCCAGAGGGCAAGGCCGCCGCCGCTCAGCCACCTCCTCTCAGCCAAGAAATCGCACCACCTACCCGTCTAACCCACCTTCTCATCCTTACATAATCTTCCCTAATTCCTGGGCCCAGAATCAGTGGTCTACCCTACTTAATCAGGCCCGCAACAAAACAAATCCTACCCACTCGGCCCAATTCTCCCCTCCATGTCCTTATCCCTCAAGCCCAAGGCCCAATAGCGGACAGGGTATTCTTGGGCCTGGTCCGGCCCAGGCACACATGACCACCTATTCTCCTACACCCACCGACATTGCTCAGGCCCTCTATACTCTTTCCCTCAACCAACCAACCGATCCCGTGGGTTACATGGACACAGGTGCATCTGGCCACATGGAGCAACCAGGTAATCTCTCCCCGTCTGTTTTTAATTCTTGTACTAATAAACAAATAATTGTTGGAAATGGCTCGACCATTCCGGTCGTTGGACAAGGCAACAAAACCTTACCACCACCCTTTCCACCCTTCAAACTTAATAACATCCTCTATGCCCCTCACTTGATTAAAAATCTTATATCCGTTCGTCGTCTCACAACGGATAATTTATTGTCCATAGACTTTGACCCTTTTGGTTTTCTTGTGAAGGATCTCAAGACCAAGGAGCCTATCCTTCGATGCAATAGCACGGGAGAACTATACCCTTTGACAACCAACTTTATCAAGTCACCCACTTCACCTGTTGCTTTTTCCGCTATCTCTCAAGACCGTTGGCATCAACGCCTTGGGCACCCGGGCAACAATTTATTGCATTCCTTAAAGTCTTCTTCCTTTATCAATTTTAATAAACCAAATAATACGCTTTGTCAGTCATGTGTTTTTGGCAAAAGTGTTAGACTTCCATTTTATGATTCAGTTAATGAAACCCATTTTGCCATTCACCCGACTCTGCTCCTCTGACCGGCGACCTCCCACCACCAACCTTCATTACTTCAAATGATAATAATCGTAAATCTGAAATGATAATAATAACACATGCCAATCTCCATCCATCCACTACTCCAAAAATGCACCACTCTCTCCCACTTCAAACAACTCCATGCTCACCTCATCACCATCGGCCTTTTCCATATCACTCGATCCCACTTCATCGAGCGTTGCGCCACCTCTTCCTCACCCAACACCCTAACTTACTCAACCCACATCTTCCAAACCCTTCTCTTCCCCACCACTAACGACTGGAACGCCGTCCTACGTGGCCTCGCCCTAAGCCACCAACCCAACCACGCCCTAACCTTCTTCCGTCACGGCCTACGCCTCCTCCCTTGCAAACCTGACGCCCTCACCTGCTCCTTCACCCTCAAAGCCTGCTCCCGAGCCCTCGCCTCTACCGAATCGGTCCAAATTCATTCCTTAGTTATTCGGTTCGGGTTTATCGCAGACGTGTTGCTGCAAACTACGCTTTTAGATGTGTACGCTAAGTCTGGGTGTTTGAGTGATGCATATAAAACACGTTTGAATATTACAATGTTTCCATAAGTTGTGTGTTGACTATTAACTTTGACTTCTGAAATCAAGTAAGTCGTGCTATTGATGCAAAATCGACATGATCCATAATTAATACTTTACTTATCATACCAGTTTGATATGTGATGTGAAATGAATCAATGTTCTACTCTATATGTTTAGCATTTTCCATTGTTTATCATTTGGTTTTAAATAATCAGATTAACCCAATGGCCCAAATCTGAAACCCTAATCCTTATTTCCCTCTCACCCCTCACTTCACCTCACCTCACCTCACCTCACTTCACGCTAACCTCAGCCATGGCAGCACCACCAAACGAAGCTGATGAAATGCCACAAGCCACCAGTGATGTTTTGGTTATAGAACGTAAATTAAATAATAATCATTCCTTCTTAATTTCAACTCTTATCTATCTTAGTATTACTATAATATTAATAAGAGTTTGTGTCTATTTCTTTCTATATTGTAGAAGAGCCGGACATGAAGGAACTGCTACTAAGCTTTAAAAACAAACCAATTTCTGAGGCTGTGGGAAAGCTTAAATGCTCCAGGACACACCTTGCTAATCAGTTAAAGCTATGCGGCTTGGGCAAGCCGAGTGAATTTTTTGCTGACAGTAGGGCTAGGGATAAGAGTGCCTACCCTCCTCTGACTAAAGAAGCGCTTCAAGAATTTCACGGGAAATCGGTTGTTGAAGCGATGCAACATTTCGGAGGTACTGATAAAAATATTTTATGATATAAAAATTTAAAATACATTTGAAATATAAATTATCCCTTTTTTTTTCAGTTCCATCAGAGTCAACACTCTACTCCAGAGCTAAGCAATATGGTGTTTCTTTTAAAAGTCAGAAACGTGGGGGGCATCCTTTAAACCAAATGAAGGTATGGTTTATCCACTAATGTATTTTTTTTTTTAACTAGTGTTTGACCCCTGCGTTGCGGGTGCGGGGTCGTTAAAATGTGAATTTATACTGTCTTAAAATATAGGCAAAGATATCTTCTTGGTTATGTAATCCACGGTTAAAAGAAAAAAACAAAATAACCAAATAGTCAATAAGATAAAGATTCAGTTGTGAATTTAACCCACAAGTGAATCTTAAATCATGGCTTAAAAAAACGCCTTAGGCCCATGCCTCAAGGCGATTCCCTATGAAAACGAATCTGAGGCGGCTCCTCAAGGGTTTTTTTTTTTTTTTTTCCTTTTTTTATGTACGCCTCATAGGGCTGAGGCGTTAAGGAAATCCGTGCCTCGGGTGCGCCTCATGGGGTTTAGATGTTTGTCTTTTATGTTTTAGACTTTTTGTGCCAATTTAAAACATTCCATGCCTTTTTATTGTGTATTTTTGATGAATGTGATTATGAAATTAGTTAGTATTTTATTTTTTACAAGATATATAATATATATATATATATATATATATATGTATGTATAGAGAGAGAGAGAGAGAGAAATTTTTAGTTCCCTCTCGGTCTTACGCCTCGTGAGCGAAGGGAAAACGCCTCGAGGCTCGTTTCCGTTCTTTCAAAATTTGTCTTAAATAACTAATCAAAATAAAATATAACATTTTACGCAAAGCAAATGATTAGATAATGGATGTTGGATCAAAAGAAAATATAACAAAAACGGCTGAGGTGCACTCCTCAAGGCGATTTGGTATAAAAACGAGTATGAGGCGGTGCCTCATGTGGTTATTTTGTATGTGCGCCTCATAGGGCTTAGGTGCGCCTCATGTGTGTATTTTTGATGTTTTTGATTGATATGATGATGAAAATAGTTGGTATTTTATTTTTTTTACAAGATATATAATTTATATATGCATTTTTTTAATACCGCCTTGGGCTTACGCCTCGCGAGGCGAAGGGAAAATGCCTCGAGGCTCGTTTCTGTTCATCACATTTTAAAAAATATAATTTCTTTCAGGACCTTCAAAAAGGGCAAAGGTTATGCCTGCCACCGACTTTGGCTGCCACGAGTTTAGGGTGGAAATTGACAATATAGTGAAGCTAGTTCTTCTAGACAAAAGCAAGGCTAATTTTGAGGGCTTGATGGATAAAGTTAAGAAAGCGTTTGATATAACAGATGATGCCAACCCTGCTTTGACGTTTTCGGTCGTTGAAAAGACGCAAGTATATGGCTTATCAAATGACAGCGATGTAGAGGGCTGTTTGTATATCATTAAAAAACAAGGGTTCGTTGGAGTTACCGGCCAGATGCTGTAGGATGTTGAAAGTGAGTTTTGGTACGTTCTGTTCTCTGCTTAGTAAATGTGCGTTTTTGTAGGTACATTACTCTTTATTGTTATTGTTTCAGGTGAGCAGGTGGGTGGTGCTGAAAGTTTTTGAAGGGTAGCTTTTGTAGTTACGAAACTCTTATAACCATATTTTTGCTACTTGATTTTGAAGGGTCCTTATTAACTCTGTCTGTCTTGTTCCATCAAGGATCATGGAGTCCTTATTAACTCTGTTTTTGCTATATTGAGGCACTAACCCTTTACTAAATATGCTATATGTGAATCTTAATTTTGCTTAATCTGGCACGTGAGTCCTTATTAACTCTGTCTTGTCCCATAAGGTCCCGGTAGGGGTGAGCATATATCGGGTCGGAGCCCAAAAAAAACCGAGACTTTGACCGATTTGAGACTGAAACCGACCCGGTATATAGTATGTAGGTTACTGTTTGGTTCTGGATTTTTAGGCCAATGCGGGTTCGGGTCGGTTCCGGTTCAGGAACAAAGAAAAACCGACACCCATTATGGGACAAGACAGTGTTAATAAGGACTCACGTGCCAGATTAAGCAAAATTAAGATTCACATATAGCATATTTAGTAAAGGGTTAGTGCCTCAATATAGCAAAAACAGAGTTAATAAGGACTCCATGATCCTTGATGGAACAAGACAGACAGAGTTAATAAGGACCCTTCAAAATCAAGTAGCAAAAATATGGTTATAAGAGTTTCGTAACTACAAAAGCTACCCTTCAAAAACTTTCAGCACCACCCACCTGCTCACCTGAAACAATAACAATAAAGAGTAATGTACCTACAAAAACGCACATTTACTAAGCAGAGAACAGAACGTACCCAAACTCACTTTCAACATCCTACAGCATCTGGCCGGTAACTCCAACGAACCCTTGTTTTTTAATGATATACAAAAAGCCCTCTACATCGCTGTCATTTGATAAGCCATATACTTGCGTCTTTTCAACGTCCGAAAACGTCAAAGCGGGGTTGGCATCATCTGTTATATCAAACGCTTTCTTAACTTTATCCATCAAGCCCTCAAAATTAGCCTTGCTTTTGTCTAGAAGAACTAGCTTCACTATATTGTCAATTTCCACCCTAAACTCGTGGCAGCCAAAGTCGGTGGCAGGCATAACCTTTGCCCTTTTTGAAGGTCCTGAAAGAAATTATATTTTTTAAAATGTGATGAACAGAAACGAGCCTCGAGGCATTTTCCCTTCGCCTCGCGAGGCGTAAGCCCAAGGCGGTATTAAAAAATGCATATATAAATTATATATCTTGTAAAAAAAATAAAATACCAACTATTTTCATCATCATATCAATCAAAAACATCAAAAATACACACATGAGGCGCACCTAAGCCCTATGAGGCGCACATACAAAATAACCACCTGAGGCACCGCCTCATACTCGTTTTCATACCAAATCGCCTTGAGGAGTGCACCTCAGCCGTTTTTGTTATATTTTCTTTTGATCCAACATCCATTATCTAATCATTTGCTTTGCGTAAAATGTTATATTTTATTTTGATTAGTTATTTAAGACAAATTTTGAAAGAACGGAAACGAGCCTCGAGGCGTTTTCCCTTAGCTCACGAGGCGTAAGACCGAGAGGGAACTAAAAATTTCTCTCTCTCTCTCTATACATATATATATATATATATAAAATTATATATCTTGTAAAAATAAAATACTAACTAATTTCATAATCACATTCATCAAAAATACACAATAAAAAGGCATGGAATGTTTTAAATTGGCACAAAAAGTCTAAAACATAAAAGACAAACATCTAAACCCCATGAGGCGCACCTGAGGCACGGATTTCCTTAACGCCTCAGCCCTATGAGGCGTACATAAAAAAAAGGAAAAAAAAAAAAAAACCTTGAGGAGCCGCCTCAGATATAGGGAATCGCCTTGAGGCATGGGCCTAAGGCGTTTTTTTATGCCATGATTTAAGATTCACTTGTGGGTTAAATTCACAACTGAATCTTTATCTTATTAACTATTTGGTTATTTTGTTTTTTTCTTTTAACCGTGGATTACATAACCAAGAAGATATCTTTGCCTATATTTTAAGACAGTATAAATTCACATTTTAACGACCCCGCACCCGCAACGCAGGGGTCAAACACTAGTTAAAAAAAAAAATACATTGGTGGATAAACCATACCTTCATTTGGTTTAAAGGATGCCCCCCCACGTTTCTGACTTTTAAAAGAAACACCATATTGCTTAGCTCTGGAGTAGAGTGTTGACTCTGATGGAACTGAAAAAAAAGGGATAATTTATATTTCAAATGTATTTTAAATTTTTATATCATAAAATTTTTTTATCAGTACCTCCGAAATGTTGCATCGCTTCAACAACCGATTTCCCGTGAAATTCTTGAAGCGCTTCTTTAGTCAGAGGAGGGTAGGCACTCTTATCCCTAGCCCTACTGTCAGCAAAAAATTCACTCGGCTTGCCCAAGCCGCATAGCTTTAACTGATAAGCAAGGTGTGTCCTGGAGCATTTAAGCTTTCCCACAGCCTCAGAAATTGGTTTGTTTTTAAAGCTTAGTAGCAGTTCCTTCATGCCCGGCTCTTCTACAATATAGAAAGAAATAGACACAAACTCTTATTAATATTATAATAATACTAAGATAGATAAGAGTTGAAATTAAGAAGGAATGATTATTATTTAATTTACGTTCTATAACCAAAACATCACTGGTGGCTTGTGGCATTTCATCAGCTTCGTTTGGTGGTGCTGCCATGGCTGAGGTTAGCGTGAAGTGAGGTGAGGTGAGGTGAACTGAAGTGAGGGGTGGGAGGGAAATAAGGATTAGGGTTTCAGATTTGGGCCATTGGGTTAATCTGATTATTTAAAACCAAATGATAAACAATGGAAAATGCTAAACATATAGTTATCAGAAGACGAGTAGAACATTGATTCATTTCACATCACATATCAAACTGGTATGATAAGTAAAGTATTAATTATGGATCATGTCGATTTTGCATCAATAGCACGACTTACTTGATTTCAGAAGTCAAAGTGTTAGTAGCAAATGCATATTAATTCTGTTGACCTCAAAAGTCAACGTTTGTCTTCATTTGGAACTAATGGAAAAATAATAGTTGACTTGTGCTTACTTACATTACAAGCTGAATATTTTCGTCAGTTGTTCAAGCCTGTTACATAGACTTCTCATAATCAAAGTTTTTTTTTTTTTTTTTTTTTTGGGGGGGTTATTATTCACATTAGAAGACAATAAAGATAATGATCGGTTAGTTGTTAGTGATTATTACAAAGTGGGAAAATATTCAGCTTTGACTTATTAATTTGTTGTCTTATGAACCCTCTCCCGTGTGTGTGTATATATACGTGTGTGCATAGGTTTGGTTATGATACCAAACCTGCAGATGCCGATGTAAGCCATTAACCAGTTGCAATTTTTTTTTTTTTTTTTGATCCATCGTTCTCATGCTTAGGATGTCGATTGAAATGGTTGCATCCGTAGCTATAGAAGCCATCTCCATATTAGAGAAGATACACTCTAAGGGGTATGTTTTGTTTGTGCTTTATTGTTTACTATATTAGATGTGTGTATAGTTGATTACGTGCATGTGGTTGCTGATTGACTTGTTTGCGATGCTTACACTGTTGGGTTTGTGGAGGCTTTGGCGCTTTAAGAGTAGCTGGATGTAGGCCAGCTGACTTTTGTCAGTTGCCAAAATTAGATGCCAGTTAATTTTCTTAACCCCAATTAGCTGTCTCCTTTGTTTAAGTCGGCAATTATGAACTCTATTCTCCAGTCTGCTATACATACTGATCTTATGTAACATCTATGATCTACGTAATAAAACTGACTCGCTAGTGCAGCCGTTGACGTAGGTCAGATTAGACTGAACCACGTAAATTCTGTGTCTTGTTTATTTTCTATTCTAATCTGTTTGTGTTATGTTCCAACTTTGAAACTGTTTGGCCAGAACAGTCCTCGTTCTGGTCAGCCACCCGAAATAAACATTATATAAAATGTAACACATGGTCGCAGGTACGTACATGGCCTGAGAATTTCTTACTTGGTCTTCCAGGGACATCAGACGAGAAGAAATTGTTTCTTGTTGATTTTGGTTTAGGTATTCCTTTTGAGTTTTCTTTAACCATGGCATAGATAGTTTTATAGGGAATTGAAATCTAAAAAAAGTTATTTTATTTTGTAGCCGTCAGGTGGCGAAATGCTTTATCTGGACTGCATGTTGAAAATGATCAACAACCAACCATATATGTTTAGGTATGTTGGTGACGCTTTTTTTGTTGATTCTTTATGATTACTGAAATTATTCTTTTATTGAAGGGGAACTAGCTGGTATGCAAGTGTACATGCTCATCTTGCTTATACACTTGCATTTCTTCTTCGTGGTCTACTGCCGTGGCAAACAATCCTGGTTTTGCATTTTCTCACTTTAGATTATCTTTTATCTAAGAGTGTATTATGAGTTTGTTTGTCAACATATTATTAGGTCTAAAACAAACGTGCACCTATGTAGTTTTCTTAGATAGTGTTTAATCTCTGCAGGGTAAAAACAAATCATTCCTTATGTGCAAGAAGAAGATGGAAACTTCTCCAGAGACACTTTTTTGCTCCTGTCCTGTTCCATTCCGGAAATTCTTTGAATACGTTGTTAATCTGAAGTTTGAGGAAAAACCGATCAACACCGACGGTGCTCAAAAGGTATGTTATATGTTAAAAATATGTTGTATGACCTGTTACTGAGCTTGATCTGTTTTTTAGCTCATTGTGCGCAAGCGGGGAGCATTGTCACTAGAGCAAGATGATGATGCTGAACAGCCGAAGAAGAAGGTTCCGATGGGAATGCCTGTAACTCAGTGGATATGGGTATACAATGCTTGCTGCCCAATGAAGCAGATGTTATATAAACTTTGTGCTGGTGTGTTTGCATTGGGTCAACTGGTTAACAGGGTTTCCCAATGTTTTTATATACATAAAACATCCTTTTCTTTTTGTACAAGCTGGCATGCTAAAAACAAACTGTTTTCCATTTGTTACCCACATGAATATGTTCCTATGATGTTCATGATGTGGCAGATGTGAGACTTGCTCAGCTTATTCATAAAGGAAATGAAGATGGGTTACTCATCAGCAGTGTAGCTTCTTGCTCAAACTTATGGACTCTTATCATGGATTCAGGCACTGGATTTACCTCTCAAGTTCCCCTTATCCAACTACAACCGCTGCTGTTCTTGGATCTCATTACACGCATGTTACGAGTTTTATTTCAGAAAATAAATATTACTAAGCAATTTGCTTGCTTGTTTAAAGGATTGGATTATGGAACAGTGGAAAAATGGTTATTCTATTAGTGCAATAGCAGGCACAAATGACGGGAGCTCCTTGATTGTAATGTCAAAGGGTAAGCCTGCCTAATTATATTTTGGCTTTCATAGCTGTTCATCTTTTGATTTCCCATCCTGAAATGTAGGTACCCCATCAGGCAATTATTGTCAGTGAAAAATTTCAGTTTGTTGTTATGGCGACTGAAGGAAATAAATGGGTTGTTGTTATGTCCCTTGGTTCTGGGTTCTCTGATCAGGTAAGGTGCTCTTTGCTTTGCTGCTGCAATACCTCAATCATGTATAAGATATATAATTTTCTAATCTAGGCCGGTTTTCTTTTTTAATTAAATGGGTTCCAAACATGTCCCACTTAGTTAATTAAGTGTGTCAACTTCATGGTTAATAAATGGGCCAGAAATGACTAGCCAAAGCTAAAAGTTTTTCTTCTGCTGTCGTGGATTCTGTATACCGGGTCGGGTCAAATTCCTCCATTTATATGTAGATAGATGGTCCACTTAGAGTTATAATTATTTATAACCGAGCTATAAAGGCTTGAAATTATTTAAAAAAAGAAGTTGATCTCTAATATAGGTTGTGGAATCGGACTTCTGCTATCCAAGTGAAGGTATTAATAAAAGATGGGAGGCCGGGTATATGATAACGTCAACTGCAGCCACATCCGACCAAGTTGCTTTTGTTCTTAGCTTACCAATGGGAAAAGCCACATACACAAGCCAAAGGGTCGCACGGACTTTGACGTTTCCTAGCACATTTATTGAGGTAAAGTTTCGTCTTCCTCTCATATAGCAGTTGGGTATGTTCCGTCTCTCATATTTGTTTTCTTGCAGGAAAATTGGGCAACGAATCTATATATTGCTTCTGTGTGCTGCAGTCTAACCGTCTAATGACCGTCTACTACTACATGCTTAGATTGAAATATTTTGTTAAATATTAACTAGTTTTCTGCCAAAATTGCCCTTGAGGTTTGGGCACATTTGCTACTTTAGACAAGACACGTTATTTTTTTACTCATTGTGAACCCTATGGTTTACTTTTGGTGCAATTTCAATCCAAATTTCTAACACTGTCAAACGAGGCTTGTTAACTCAAAGGGGTAAATATGTCATCTAAAAATTCAAAGGCCATTCTGGCAATCTATATATATATATACACACACACTATATGATAAAAGAAAACCACGGGTTAATATGTCATTTATTTGGAGACATATTTTTTGGTTTTTTCCACTTCTTGATCATATACTTAAACTAGCTGATTACACCGGGAAGGTACCGGGGTTGAAAAAACTAACATGACTTAATAACAACATATTAAAATCAGAAGGGTGACATATGAAAGTGAAACAACAAACTGAGAAATTACCTTATATTTGTACAGTGAAGCTTATATGTCTCTTTTCTCTAATTGGCCTAAACTGTAACCATTTTAGAGACTGTAAATCTTCTTCCAATTTACAAACGCTTGAGCCCAAAAATGCATCGCTTATTACACGAAAGAGATCCAATTAACATATAAACTTAAAAAAATAAAAGCTTAAATTGAAGGCGCTAGAAAAGTGCGGACACAAAGCCCTTGCTTGGCTACCTTCATTTTTGTGTCTGTACAAAAATAATTTGATGTCTATTTTCCTTAACAGTAGCTAATTCCTTCTTCATTAGCATCAT
Source organism: Ambrosia x helenae (assembly GCA_030844895.1). NCBI lineage: Eukaryota > Viridiplantae > Streptophyta > Magnoliopsida > Asterales > Asteraceae > Ambrosia > Ambrosia x helenae. The sequence continues at coordinate 118,471,662 of CM061227.1, forward strand.
ATAGAGGTTTCATTTAGGTAGCAAAAAAAGAAAAGAAAAAAAAAGAAGAGGAGGCTCTGAAAAGGATGCTCTGGTGGGTTAAGCGATATACTATCACTCCATCTACATAAATGTAATACTTGTTTAACTGTTGGAAGAATATACAGAGCAAGCGTTACTAACCTATGCAGCAGCCATAACACGATCTAAATAATTAGAAACCCATCGAACCATGATTGTACGAACCACCACGCTTTGAGGTCTCAAAAGCATCCACCACTCCATTCCCCCATAAGACTGGATGGTGTGCAATCGGGGAAGGCAATCGGGGAAGTGAGCTGGACAAGTACCCGATCGGGAACACCGCCCCCACCGATTCGGGTTCGGTGCCTTCGGGGATTTCACCCCGTTCCTCCCGAGCTTCTTGATTGGGCCACGTTGGGTTTTTTGTTTTTTTGTTTTTTTGTTTTTAATTCAAACTTTATACATATATATATACATATATCATACTCTTGCAGATCTGAAGATGAAGATGAAGGAGAAATAAGATGAAGGAGGCTACCGTGGTGGCTTCGATGTGTGTGTGCGCGACGGTGATGGCTCCGAAGGAGCCGTGATGAAGATGAAGGCCAACACTATGTTGAAAGGGGTTGAGCACTATGATATGAAAGGGGTGATGGGAGGTGCCTGTTGAAGAATGAAGATGAAGTTAGGCACTATGTGGAAGATGAGGATGAGGTTTTTTTTTTTTTTTTTTGGTGTATCTAATGTGTGTCTAATATATATATTTTAAATTTTAATGTATTTAAAAGTATAATATATAAATTAAATAGATAAATAAAATAATAAAAAAGGAAGGGGGAATGGGGGAATTAGGGGAAACCATTTCCAAACTTTGGGGGAGAAAATGGGGGAAATGAGGTGGCGCTGATGTGGCACTTAGGGGAGTTGGGGGAAAAAGGAGGCACACCATATAGTCTAATGAAAAGTTATTCTCATCAACAACCAATTCATCACTTATGCCTACCTGGTAAGAAACAGAAAGAGCTGATAATTACTTTCACAAAAAATACCCATTAAAATAAGAAATCAATTATGTGAAAAAAGAACATATTTGTATTAATACCAGCTTGTGTTAACAGGTTGTTAATCTAACACAAGGGTAGAAAGGTATAAGAACGTAGAAACTCACAAAGGTGGAAGATCCAAAGCTCAGGTAATGAAATCATGAATAGTTCCACCTTTCATAACTACCTGTCGGCTTGAAAATTCTCATAAAGGCATGGAAGCAAGCGACCATTCCAAGTATATGGAGAAATCGCCAGTTTAAGTTGACTATAATTAGTTAAATGAAGCAAAAATGTCAGTGTAGCTATAAAAGCAATCATCAGGAAAGAAAGGGGTGGGGGATTACTTAAACCCTAATGCAAGTCCTTAGCCACCAAAGAGTGAATAATTAATCAAAACAAATTACATAGTCAGAAGAGGAAACCGATTAACAGAGAAGATACATGCATAAATTGATTATGTAAGGCTAGTTTCATACCTTCGATTGGATTGACTCAGAAAGAGAGTGAGAGAGAGAGACAGACGCCTTTGATGGATATTCCGTCGGAGGTGTTGTCGGGTTCGGATGGAAGGGCGGTGGCGGTGGAGAGGGGGCGGAGGTGTGGGAGGAGTTTGGGTGATAGGGAGCGGCGGAGGGTGGTGAGGATCCTGGAGGCCATTATTAGGGTTTGTGTGAAGGGGGTTTAGGTTGTGATGTATATATAATAACCTTGTTTTTTATTTTTATTTTTTTTTAAATCCCACAAGAAGCCACGTGGCACATTCAAGGGGGATGAGGCCACCAATGAATGCCACGTCATCAAACACTTATTCTTTTATCTATATTATATTATTAAGGAGGAGTGATAGCCAACATGGTAATTTGCATTTCCGTACAACTTAACAAGCAACATGTACAACATATTTAAGCAAGAAATTTAAGGGTATTATAGGCATAGTTGTGACAATTAAGACACTTTGAAGGTTATGATAGTAATTTTGTGTTTTGTTTTTAGTTAAAAACTAAAATCTCATCCCCATAATACCCTCCCACCTTTCCCCTTCCAAGAAATCAATGATCCATTGATGAAAAGTAATTGTTGGTTCTTGCAATTGAAGCATTCGTCAGTTACCCACTCATCATATTCTTGAAGTATTAAGAGATCCTACCTTCCCCTTGAGATCGTAATTCAACAATCTTGAGTTTTTCAGATCACACTTAATCAAGCTTAACCAGAAAGTAATTGTCGGAGAAGAAACCTATCTGATCATACTTCAGATTCCACTACAATTGTTACTATCTAAGTCGTGAAATTCACAGTGATAAGGTTTGTATATACATTGTAAATAGCCCTTTAATATTTATGTATACATAGGATTTGGTTCAAATGAGAACCTTTTCCCAAATTGAGAACTAGAGAACCATTCTCGGCCACACATTTCTCTAAGGCAAATTTTTTTTTTTTTTTTTTTTTTTTTTTTTTTTTTTTTTTTTTTTTTTTTTGCAAAAATCGCTGCTTTATATGTAAGAAATTTTTTTTTTTATTTTTTTTGAATTTTTTTTTTCAGTATACACATGTGTATAATTGCATTATACACATATGTATAATGCTATATACACATATGTATAACTGAAATATACACATATGTATAGCTGAAAAATGCTATATACACATATGTATAATTGCTATATACACATATGTATAATTGTCATATACACATATGTATAAATTCAAAAAAAATTCAAAAAAAATAAAAAAAAAAATTTTTCTTGCATAAAAATGTGCGATTAAAGCAAAAAAAAAAAAAAAAAAATTTTTTTTTTTTTTTTTTTTGCCTTTATATGAAATGTGTGGCTCAGAATGGTTTCTCTCAGTTCTCAAATAGGGGTTGGTTCTCTTAGGATCCCTACCCTGTATACATAAACCAAAAAAGTTTATTATATTATAGCATATTAAAAAAAATTCTTGAAAGTCATTGTATAAAAAAGGTTAAATTTTCTTTTGTAGGTAGATTGGGGAAAAAAATTCAACAAAGATGCATTTAAAGATCCTGACTGACAATCAACACGTTGCATGTGTTACTTTCTTACATGTTAATTGGTTCGTTGACTCAGGTAATACTTAAAAATGGGTAAAAAGTTATGGGTTGGAATAGGTTTGGATAATCAGCTTAAACTAATTTTTTATGGGTTGGAACTGGTTTGGGTAAATTTAGAAAGGCTTAGCTAATATTTTGTCTAATGATTTTTCTCACTGTCTTTTGTGGTTAAAGTGTTTTAGTAAATCTTGAAAGAAAAGTTGGCTCCTAAACGGCGATAGCAGTACTGGAAGTGGTGGTGATGCAATAAGTAAGTTGGCATTGATTAATCTCATCCTTAAATAATTTTCTTATCCCGATGCGCTCCGATGTGTTTTGGCTCAAAAATCCGATGCGTGACGTATTCCATCAGTTTATTACTAAAGGATAAATATACTTAATATTTTTTTTTTAATATTGTTGATGTTTAAACATATAAACATTCTTATAACACATTCATAAAGCGTACTTAAACGATGCTTGCATTTCAAATGAGTAGGTTTAGTGGTGCAAAACGGTTTAGAGGGTAATCATTTGATGAGGGAAGGACAAATTCAAAACAAGATGAGTGGCATTTGATGTGTATATTCATACAAACTAATGTGTATCAATAATTGATAAATTAGCAAAATACTGACCCAAATGAATTGTAGGAATATCAATCTTTTGAGTCAATCAGGTTGTGAAATCAGTTCATTAGTTTCTTCCCCTGATGTTAAATATCTGCCCGACCATATGACCCGTTTTCTTTTAAGCTAAGTTTTTAGATTTTGCGAGTCTGGGACGTTAGAGATAAACAGATAGCCTGAATCAACCCTCTTATAAGTAAACATGTCAAAATTGCCACCTATGTAACCGTATCATTTCTGGTACCAATAATGCACTCTAATTTTGTATCTTATAACATTTTTTTAATGTTGAATCGTACTACAAGTATTATTAAAAGGGATACTGGAAATTACAGTCAGTCCTCTGTACATGAGGAGAACCATTAATAGGTTACTTGTATTTCTTTTCATATCTACTCCTTTTTACAAAAAAATGTTTATTTTGTTTACTTTAGCGTAGAATCATTCTGCTTTTTTATATTTTTTCCCCGAATCCTTGCACTTCCGCCCTTTTATACACATCTGGTGCGCAATTGCTCTTGTTGGTTCACCTCTTGGCCCTGCCTCATCCATTTGAAGAGCCTATCCAAGTAAGACTTGAAATTCTTTTTTTTTTTTTTCAAGATTTAGCAAACCTTATAAAAGTTTCCGTAGCGTGAACAAATTAATTATGCGGGCAATGCATGTGCGTGCACACACATAACTAACAATAGCAGATACAAAATTGACAACCATCTTTACTTTTGATGTCTTTCATTAATAGTGCAGCCCCATTAGGCAATAGTTTGTATATGAATGAGAAACTAATGCTATGGTATCTGTATCTCAGTTCCACCAAATGAAACATTCACTCACTATGTAAATTCACGTGATGGGAAGCATTTAAGTGAATTAGGTTACTAGAGTCATTCTGAATAAAATGTGTCTTGCTTCAGATCCTTTCATATGTTTTTTTCCATTCACAAAAAAAAAGGTCATAAGTTAAAGGTGGGTCCGTGGTTTTTTTTTTTAGATTGATAAATTGGGTTTGAATAGCAGTAGTTGGTATTGAGCTTTATGCTATTAACTTTTGTTCGGAAAAAGGCTATGGTGATGGCTTTTAGTGAGTTTTTTCCCAAACTAGTGTAGTTAGAAAACTTATTTATCAAAATGGGTAGTTTCAAAATTATTTACCAAAATGGGTAGTTTGGTTATTAAATTCAAGGAAAATCTAACTTTATGCATTCTCACTCTTAATCTCATTGGTTAATTTCTATTCATCAATTAATTATTCATTTAATTATTTTTAGCATAAATATTATAAGTTTTTTATTCTTACTTTAATTTGGAAAAAATAAATTATAATGCATAAATATTTTTTTTTTTCTATTCTAGTCACGTTTTTTTCAATTCCATATCTACGTCTTGTTCTTTTTTTTAAATTTATTTTAGTGCTCTTAATTTTTTCGGTTAGATTTAATATTTTTGTTTACGTTGGTTTATAAGAAAACGTTGTATAGGAAATTAGTTATTTTTTCATAGATTTCTAATTTAATACAAAAAATAAAAAACAAAAATAGAATAAAATACCTTAAAAGTAGGGGTACAAACAAGCCGAGCTACTCCCAAGCTATAAGCCGAGCTACGCTTGATACGACCCGTGGTTTAACGAACTTGAGCGCGAGCTATAACAAACTCAAGCCTGAGCCCAAGCCTAAAAACAAGCTCGTTTAGTAAACGATCCCGAGCTTCGCTTATCGAGCTCGAGCTGACTCGCGAGCCTAAACGAGCCCACTATTTATATAACATCTAATTATGTATATTTATTTGAATAATAATAAATATTATTTATAAAATAAACGACCTCGAGCTTTTTAAAATAAACGAACTCAAGCCTAGTTAGGCTCAGGTTCGCTTTGGCTCATTTGCACCCCTACTTAAAAGTAAAAAACATAAAACGTGTCATGTTTTAACATTTCTTAAATAAGAATTTTTTTTTCAAGAACTGACAGATACATTTTATATTTTTTAGTTTTAAGCTTTTTTATTCTATTTTTTATTTTGTTTTTTTTGGTATTAAGCAACTAGCTCTTTATTAGAATTTTTCTTGAAAACTATTTATTCAAAATGTGACCTAAACTTTTAAGTATACTAGAAAATATTATTGAAAAAAATAACAGATAGAAGATTGTTGTTTAGTAAAAAAAGGCAAAACCGAAAAGAAAAAAAACAAGAAAAGAAAAACAAGCGTGACTAACTGGAAATAGATAAAAAAAAATAAAAAATATTTATACATTATAATTTATTTTTCTAAATTAAAAATAAGAATAAATAACTTATAATATTCATGCCAAAAAAGATTAAATGAATAATTAGTTGATGAATAGAAATTAACCAATGAGATTAGGAGTGAGAATGCATAAAGTTAGACTTTCCTTGAATTTAATAACCAAACTATCCATTTTGGTAAATAATTTTGAAACTACCCATTTTGGTAAATAACTTTTCTAACTACACTAGTTTAGGAAAAAACTCGGCTTTTAGTAATCTATTTTAACTTTATTTAGGTCAGCTTTGGAGCTATTTAGTTTAATATTTTTGTCGGTTTTTTCATGTTTCCAATCTCTCTTAGGATATTATTTTGTCGAACTTTTAAGTTTGTGTTTGAAAGTTGTGCCAGTATATAAGTGTGAACTTGATGCGCATTGTCTTTCTTTTAACTTTACCTTTGTTTTGCTTTTTTATATCAGTTCTTAATAATTCATTATATAAAGTATAAACTATTACAAATCTTTTTTTTAATTGCATTTTGAAATAGTTTACTGCTTCATTGTTGCAGTCTTGGTATACATAATTTCTTTTTTTCACTTTGCTCTGTTATTAGTAAGTATATCTGCAGTTGCTGGTACAAGGAGACAAGAGCATTTCATAACCAGGTGATCTATTTACCCTTATCTTTATAAGGTAGGTAGGTAACCTTTTGAAAGTTAGTTTTTTGCTGTTGTACAATACTCGTGGACATGAATAAAAGGGTGGGTCATTATCAAAAACAACTTTTAATGTCCTTTTGTTTTTTTTATTTTGTCGGTGTATTAATTTTTTTTAGCCAATTTGTTATATATCTCATGCCCATTGCTCCTAAGGTGAACTCTTAATATGTTTCATTTTAAGATTTATTGTATTTATAGCAGCATATAAGATTTTGTTGTGCAGCTTGCCATAGGCATTTGCTAAACTATAAAGGACAACACATGCTTTTCGTAATCATGTCATTGTCAGATGGTACAGTCCCCAAAGAACACATGTTTCCTTTTGTAGTTGTAGACATAGAAGGTGGAAATGCCATTGCCACCTCTACAACACATGTCATGGACTGTATGAAACTTTGTAATAGATATGATGGATCGTATACAATTCAACATTTTCAATTTGACTTTGTTTGACTCAATACATCCCGTATTACGAATGGCACGACCTGGGTCACCAACTTATATATATAGTTGCTTGCTGGTGGCCGTTGTCATTTCTGCATATTTGCTTACACTTTGCTTGTTAAAATTTAAATGTTTTCTTTGAAACTCATTTTCATGTTTCAACATCTCAACTATTGGTGTCCATTGATGCGAAGATTCTGGCAATTACAAATGAATTGAATTGGGAAAGAAGATGGAATTTTAGACAACCGGTACATACTATTTTTTTGCTCGACCCCTTTTAAACTATCATGCCTATGTGAAAAACGGATAATACCTTGCAGGTGCTATTATATAATATTTGTAATTGTGTTTTATAATAGTTGTTAAAAGGATAATATGATCACATGTTATCCTTGTCAATCTAATCTAATCTAATTTATGGTGTTCAATACATATGTTTTTATATTTTGCATAAGGTGTGCAGGGTGTAGAGGTCGTGTGATTGTGTAGAGGTTGATAGATGATTGTGTAGAGGTTGATAGATGCTGTGTTGATAGATGATGGACATGGATAAATAAGTTGATCAGGAGATTACAAGATATTAGCTGGATTACAAGATGTGTGGGCTTCTCCTTATTGCTGGACTATACGTGTGTATTGGGCTTAGTAGACAAAATGTCTAAGCCCAAGTCAGTTTCATCTTTAAGAGTCCAGGAGCCCAAGATGATATTATTAAGCCCGTTTCTCAGATATATCCAGGAGGCTTATACGTATGTGTATACGTGTGTTTTCTCTGAACGGTTCAGATTGATTCACACTTTAGATGAGTGGCTCTGATCATCTTCACACGGATCCCGAGCTATGTTGTGTTCATCTCATATAAATACTCTCTATCTCTCTCATCTGTGTGTACGAATATTATTATCACACACTTTCTCTTTGTATTCTCTCTTTGTATTCTCTGAGTTTGTTTAGACGATTAGGGTTCCAGATTACATCTTGTATTCTGTTGAGTTGTTCTAATCCTTTGTCTAGATTGTTGTTAGATTCGAGAGTTTGAGAGTTTGATTGTTTTCTGTAAGTTGTAGATCTCAGAAGTCATTGTTAGTCTTCTGTTTCAATAATATTTGATTTTATGTTCTTGATATCATGTTTTTGACATGGTATCAGAGCTAAAGGTCTGATAGATTAGATTTTTGTGAGATTATTGATTTGGTTTTCTTCTTGGTCTGGATTGTATACTGGTTCAGATCTGTGGGCACGATTAGTTGATCCTTGTTCAAGGGATTCTTGAACTAAGATCTAGGGTTTGCTGTACTTTGTTGATCCGCTGCAATAGAGGTACTCTGAGTAGATCTTGGTGAATCAGCTGTTGTACAAGGGTTGTGGACAAGAAGAAGAATCCTAATCTCTAGGGTTCTGATCTGAGGTTGAAGAATAAGAAGGCGATGTGCTAGGGGTCGTAAAAACCCTAGCTAAGTTTGTTGTTTCTGGTTAAACCCCCAATCAAAGGGTAACCAGTTCTTTGGCGAAACCCTAACTTGGGTGCTTTGGTGAGATCTTTCCTTTTTTTACAGTTTGTGTGTGTCTAGGAGCATTGTCCGGGTTAGGGGGACCGGAGTTGGCTCATTGTTTGTATTTGGTGTGTGTCATATAGGTCTAGGAGGCTCCCAAGTTAACGCTTGCGCAGGCACCCTGAGAGTGTCCTGTGATCTGGTCCCTGGCTTGGCTTCGCCTGTGTTTGAGTTGTTTTATCTCATCTCTGTTTTTTGCTTGATTTTTTTTTGTGTGTCTTGAGTGTTTTGTGTATAGTTGATTCTTGTGTGATACGTGTTAGTTGTTTGTGTTCTTGATAAGTTTAGATTATGGGTGACAATGTTGATCCTCATACTGGGCTTGGGGATGACCAAGATCCACCTCAGGACCTCTCTTCTGGCCCTAATACAGGGGGAGGATCTGGTGGAAGTTCCCAGTCAGGAACCGTTGTTAACCATGAGACTCTTGTGAGCAAGTTGGATGCAAGTGATCCTTTGTATTTGCATGCATCCGACTCTAGTAACCTAACTATTTTATCTATAAAACTAAAAGGGTCTGAAAATTATACTGTGTGGGCTAATGCCATGACTCTTGCACTTCAGGTTAAAAATAAATGGGGATTTATAGATAAAACATGTGTTAGGTCTCAAACTGATACTGTTCTTGCTAGACAATGGGATAGATGTAACTCTATTGTTATGACATGGATTTTAAACTCTATTAGTGAGGAGTTATATATGGGACATGTGTTTTCAAAACTTGCTAGTGATGTCTGGATAGAACTTCAAGAAACTTATGATAAAGTAGATGGGTCAGTTGTGTTTGATTTGTATCAAAAAATTAACTCGTTTACACGGTCTGGTATGCCTGTCTCTGATTATTATCATAAACTGAATATAATGTGGAAACAGTTAGATCAAATAATTCAGTTACCAACATGTGTGTGCAATGCTGCTAAAAAGTTCAATAATTTTAATCATATGATTAAGTTGATGCAGTTTTTGATGGGTCTTGATAGTGTGTACATTAATGTTAGGACTACATTTTTGTTGAGAGAACAATTACCATCTGTAAAAGAGGCCTTTGCTATTGTTTCAAGGGAGGAATCCCATAGAAACTCTAGCATGGGTCCCAAAAGGTCACAACCTATGGGTCTTATGGCCAAAACTACACAGGTTTTTGATTCTAATAAGAAAAATAAAAGTGGTAATCAAAGTCTAAAATGTACTCATTGTAACAAGACTGGTCACACCATTGATAAGTGTTTCGAAATAATTGGCTATCCTTCTTGGATAAGACCAAGAGGGGGTCAATCAAAAAAGGTTCTCTCCAACAATAGTAGTAGTAGTAACAGTAATGAAAAACCTGATGTTCCTATTACTTCTTTGACTAATGATCAGTTGACCAAATTGCTTAGTCTGATAGGTGATAAGTCTAATGAAGTACCCCAAAGCTGTAATGTTACAGGTAATTTGATTGATCCTTTTTGTGCTAATGTGAGTATTAAACCTGTGTTTTGCTTTAATAGTAGTGGAACTAAGTTTAAAATAGGTTGGATTATAGATTCAGGTGCTAATCAGCACATGGTCACAAGTGAACATGATCTTACAGATTTTGTTGATGTGTCAGATTTAAAAATATATGTTAAACATCCTAATGGAACCAAAGCTTTGGTAACTAAAATAGGAAATTTAACACTTGGAAATGGTGTGGTCTTACATGATGTGTTTGTTGTACCTGAATACTGTATTAATCTGATCTCTGTGCATAAATTAGCTAAGGATAACAACCTGTTTGTTGGATTTGATGAGAATACTTGTTATATTCAGGATTTGTCCACCAGGAAAACCCTGGTGACTGGTAACCAGCTTGAAGGGTTATATTTTTGTGGTGGATCATATGTGAATAATCAAGTATGTGTTTTAAGTAGTAAAGTTTCTGAACTTTGGCATGCTAGGTTGGGTCATCCATATGATATAGTGATTAAGAAATTAGAACCTATTCTGGGAATCAAATTTGTTGCTAATGAAGGACCTTGTGATGTGTGTCACAAGTCCAAGCAACATAGGGAGCCATTTCCCCTAAGTGAACATAAAACTACCACTTTAGGTGAGTTAGTTCACTTAGATGTATGGGGTCCCTATAGGGTTCCAAGTAGAGATGGGTTCAAGTATTTCTTAACTATAGTGGATGACTACTCTAGATCTGTTTGGGTGTGCCCTATGAAGTTAAAATCAGAAGTCTTTGAGAATGTTAAAGAGTTTGTTAACATTCTGAAAACTCAATTTTCTAAGAATGTGAAAATATTTAGAAGTGACAATGGTCTAGAATTTGTTAATAATCAAATGGTTGTTTTTTGTAAGTCTCTTGGTATAATACACCAGACTTCTTGTGCATACACACCCCAACAGAATGGAGTGGTTGAAAGGAAACATAGGCATCTACTTAATGTAGCCAGAGCCTTAATGTTTCAAAGCAACCTACCTGTTAGATTTTGGGTTGAGTGTATTCTAACTGCAGCCTATCTAATTAATAGGACTCCCTCCTCAGTGCTGAATGGTAGAACTCCTTATGAACTTGTCTATGGTTTTGAGCCCTTCCTTAGTCACCTTAAAATGTTTGGATGTTTATGTTTCACTACAGTTTTAAATGAATTAGATAAACTAAAAACTAGAGCTGAAAAGTGTGTTTTTCTTGGGTATTCTACTGAGAAAAAAGGATATAGGGTTTATAGTTTAGAAACCAAAACTATTTTTTACTCTAGGGATGTAAAGTTTTATGAAAATTTTTTTCCTTTTAAAGAAGTGTCTGTGTTTGATAAAAATAATGAAAACATAGACAAAAATGTTAATTCTCAAAATTTTTTCAATATGTATGAATCTGAGACATCCAAACATCCTGACCTGCCCAATGATGATGGAAGGGAGATAGGTAAGCCTACTGAGTCAGATGCACATGAAACTCAGCAATCTGCTGATGTTCCTGATAGTGATTGTGAACAACCTGATTCACATCAGTCTAACAATGGGACTGAAACAGATAAGGCAGAGCATGTGGGGTATGACATTGATGATACTTCAAATTCTGAGGGTAATCTAGGTCAAAATACTCCACAAACCACTGTAAGAAGGTCCACTAGGAGTTCAACCTTCCCTAGGAGATTAGATGAGTTCATTATAGAAGGTAAGGTCAAATATGGGGTAGAGAAAGTGGTCAACTACTCCAATCTGACCTATGAAAGCAAGGCTTTTGCTGTTTTGCTAAACAAAAGTCTTGAACCTAAGAACTATAATGAAGCATCTAAAGATCCTAATTGGGTAAGTGCTATGAATGAGGAGATTGAGGCATTAAATAGGAACAACACTTGGGAATTAGTAGATCTTCCCAAAGGTAGAAGTGTTGTAGGCTGTAGGTGGATTTATAAGATAAAGTATAAATCCACAGGAGAGGTTGAGAGATTTAAAGCTAGACTAGTGGCTAAAGGGTATAGCCAAAAGGAAGGGGTTGATTTTGATGAGACCTTCTCCCCTGTTGTTAAATTTGTCACTGTCAAGTGTATTATGGCCTTGGCTGTTCAAAACAGTTGGAAAATGTTCCAATTGGATGTTAATAATGCATTCTTATATGGTGAGTTGAATGAGGAAGTGTATATGGCCCTTCCAGAAGGGTATTTTTCTAAAACTGAAAATAAAGTGTGTAGACTAAAAAAGTCTTTATATGGTTTAAAACAGGCACCTAGAATGTGGAATGAAAAACTTGTAGGTGTGTTAGTTGAGTTAGGTTTTAAACAAAGTAAATGTGATTACTCATTGTTTATTAAGATCTTTGATTCTGTTATTGTTGTTTTACTTGTATATGTAGATGACATTGTGCTAACAGGAAACTCTTTTGATGAAATTTTAAAAGTAAAAGAGTGTTTAAAACAAAGATTTTTAATAAAAGATTTAGGTGAGTTGAAATATTTTCTGGGAATTGAAGTGATTCCTTGTGAACAAGGAATTTGCATGTCTCAAAGAAAATATTGTTTGGATATTTTAGCTGAGTATGGCATGCTTGCATGCAAACCAGTAAACAGTCCTATGGAACCAAATCATGTTGTAACTGCTATGTGTGATAGTCATTGTGATGAATTAGAAAATGTTACAGGTTATCAACAATTAGTTGGTAAATTGATATACTTGTCTCATACAAGACCTGATATATCTTATTCTGTACATTTTCTAAGTCAATATATGCATAAACCATTAAGTGGTCATTTAAAGATTGCTTTGAGACTGTTAAGATACTTAAAGAAGGATCCTGGAAAGGGTCTGTTATTTTCAAAAGGGCCCAAGTTTGAACTGAAAGCTTATTCAGATTCAGACTGGGCTAAGTGTATTCAAACCAGGAAATCAGTCACAGGTTTCTGTGTTTTTTTAGGAAACTGTTTAATTTCCTGGAAAAGTAAAAAGCAACCAACTGTCTCTAGGTCATCTGCTGAGGCAGAATATAGGGCTTTATGTGCTACTGCATGTGAAGTTGTCTGGGTCATTAGCTTAATGTCTGAGTTTAGTGTCAAAATGGATTTACCAATACCTTTGTAATTTGATAATAAGTCTGCAATATCCATTGCAGGTAACCCTGTATTTTTTGACAAAACTAAACATTTTGGTATTGACTTATTTTTCTTAAGAGACTTAATTTCAAAAGGAGTGGTTAAAATTTTTGATATTAGGTCTGATGGTCAGGTTGCTGATATTATGACCAAGGGTCTTGGTCCAGGGCAACATTTTGAGTTGTGCAAAAAGCTTAATATGTTTGACCCATTTGCTCTTTGAGTTTATTTTTGACCCATTAGATTGTTTAGATTGAGGGGGGGTGTTAAAAGGATAATATGATCACATGTTATCCTTGTCAATCTAATCTAATCTACTTTATGGTGTTCAATACATATGTTTTTATATTTTGCATAAGGTGTGCAGGGTGTAGAGGTCGTGTGATTGTGTAGAGGTTGATAGATGATTGTGTAGAGGTTGATAGATGCTGTGTTGATAGATGATGGACATGGATAAATAAGTTGATCAGGAGATTACAAGATATTAGCTGGATTACAAGATGTGTGGGCTTATCCTTATTGCTGGACTATACGTGTGTATTGGGCTTAGTAGACAAAATGTCTAAGCCCAAGATGATATTATTAAGCCCGTTTCTCAGATATATCCAGGAGGCTTATACGTATATGTATACGTGTGTTTTCTCTGAACGGTTCAGATTGATTCACACTTTAGATGAGTGGCTCTGATCATCTTCACACGGATCCCGAGCTATGTTGTGTTCATCTCATATAAATACTCTCTATCTCTCTCATCTGTGTGTACGGATATTATTATCACACACTTTCTCTTTGTATTCTCTCTTTGTATTCTCTGAGTTTGTTTAGACGATTAGGGTTCCAGATTACATCTTGTATTCTGTTGAGTTGTTCTAATCCTTTGTCTAGATTGTTGTTAGATTCGAGAGTTTGAGAGTTTGATTGTTTTCTGTAAGTTGTAGATCTCAGAAGTCATTGTTAGTCTTCTGTTTCAATAATATTTGATTTTATGTTCTTGATATCATGTTTTTGACAATAGTTAGACGTGATTAGATGGTGGAAATGGCTCATATCCTGCCATGTCTCAAAACTCCAAATCTGATGAAGATTCCTCAAACACAACATTGAGTTTTTGGTTTCAATGTAAAACAATAGCTATCATTTGTTTTAATTTTGTTATCCCTTAATTTGTATTAGTCTTTTAAAAGGTTTATTGATATGTTTATGTTAACTCGATCCCTTTACATACTGTAATGAATCACCCACAAACGCCATACACACACCACACACCCCAGCAATAACTACGAGGTGACAAAATATACTCACCCGCCGCAACGCGCGGGCATTCCTACTAGTATATATTAATAGATTATGGTTACTTATTTTTTAATTAAAGATAGCTATTATATCAATAATCAAATGAATTTAATATGAAATTAATTATTAGTTTTATATAAACCTATATTTTTTTTACTTAAAAGTTTCATCAAGTTCAAAATTATGTTAATCAAAATTATGAAACATATGTACTACATCACGAGTAAATTGATAAACTAACAAAAAATGAGTATCGCATTGAAAATTGTCATCGGCGCCGAATCGTGCGGGTATCCTACTAGTGCTATACACACACACACACACACTAGTTGATTACCTCGGGAGTGTCGCGGGGTTGAAAAATCTAATATGACTTAATAAAAATGATAAAAGTAGAAAACATACCAATCGTAAACTCAGTCATACGGATCATTAATTCCCATTTGCGTTCACTGACCTGAACCTTGAAGCAAACGTGGCGATTCATCGCGCACTTAAGCAGTAGCTTCGGCTTTCTCTTCATACTCCTGTAGTGGCTGAAGAGTACAGATGAGGTTGCGGTCTCCATACATATTGTCTACACGGCCTGTTACATAAAGACACATCAGAATATAAGGAAAAGAAAAAAAATAGCGTTTCGAATAGGAGTTGATCTGCAGCTTCTTGACGTGAAAAGGTCACACCACCATCACCACCAGTGTGCCCTGTCCACTGGTGCAGCGGCGTTCCCTATATCCATCAATATAATACTTTTTATAACAAAGTTCTCCTGTAAAACATGAGTAAGGGGGTGTTTGGATCAGCATTTTCACCTTTTATGACAAAAATAATAATATCTACTAACAAGATAAAAACATTGACAGGACAACAACTAACCATAACAACCAAAAACAATACCACCTAAATCAAAGAAACAACAAACATCAGAAATATTCAGGACAAAAACAACAACACACGTTCAAAACCCCTTACATACATATTCAAACAAAAAGATTTAACCTTTTAGACAAATGGAGAAACCTCTAAATTCAAACTTCAACGAAAAACTAACTTACATTTCCAGGAGAAGATTCATGCACATTCCAAAACATATAAGTTTCTTTGGGCTTCAGTATCAAATCTTACCACACCTACAACAAAAACCCTCGTTAACCAAGAATAGAGAATAATATGCACGGTGAGTTAGGCAAGAAGAACGACTTGAAAAATATTAAAAACCAAAGAATCTTTACTTAGAGAAGTAGAACCAGGATTGCAATGGATTTAATTTATTATTCATGATCGATAATAATAATAATAATAATAATAATAATAATAATAATAATAATAATAATAATAATAATCTCACTTTCATAGATCAAACACATATGGAAGAAGGGGATGAGGCAGATGAGAAGGGTCCAATCGCTGGTGGCTTTATCCACTCGAACAACAACAATCTTCCATCTCAGATTATTATAAAAGGAGAAGAGGTTGATTGGGTTTTACCTTCACCGTCCGAAGACACCACTATCGTTGCTCGACACCAGCCTGCATCTGTAAGTTGTACCCTTGAGGCGCCTGCCTAGCTGGCATATAATACACGAAATTTTGTTGATCTAGTGCAGGATGTGGAGCCCGAATCTGGGATTGGGACGGGTACATCTGGTAGTAAGACGCCATTGGAACCGCCCCTGATGGATGGTGGTGAAGGTATTGCGGTGGCGGAACAGCAGTGTGAATAAACTGAGGTTGATGATGAACTTGAAGATGCCGTGGATCAACTTGGGTAGTTGGAGTCGAAATCACATAACCAGAATCTTGAACCTGTTGTTGTGGTGGTTGTTGAATCTAAACTCTAGTGTTTTGATCAAGCATGGTACTTGAATCTCTCTTCCTCCGGTCCCTTTCTTCCTATCTCTCTCCCTCTGGCTTTCTCTCTCTGGTCCCCTGCTTTTCTCTGTCTCGGTTGAGGTGTGTTGTTTTTGTAGAATAATGATTAGGGTTTTTGAGAAGATGGGGTTATATATTTATTAATTTGATTAAAAAACGAAAAATTAAAAAAAAATACTTGCACCACATTATGCCACGTGGCACATTCGGGGGGGGGGGGGGGGGGGAGAGATGAGGCTACCAATGAATGCCATGTCATCAAAGTCTTATTCTTTTATATATATTAATAGATATATGTTCGGGTACAAAGGCCTCTTTTTGTGAGAATGGTAAGAAGGCTTGTGGGAATGACACGTGGCATGATATTATTTTAATTATAAGGACAATAAAATACATAATTATTCAAGTTTTGTAAAAAAAATCAATCTCTTAGTCTGATTGAGAGATTTTTCGGGACTAAGGATTAGTTCATGATGCTCAATTTTTTTTTATTGGAGAATACAAATAAGCAAGTCTCTTCGCGGCCTGAAACAGGCGCCAAGAGCATGGTTTCAACGTTTATCCCAAGCTCTTTGTCTTTTGGGGTTCAGAGGGTCCACAACAGATCCCTCTCTTTTTATTTACTCGTCTGCAAGTACCTTTCTCTACATGCTAGTGTACGTTGATGATATTATTTTAACGGGCAACAATCCTACAGCAATTGACCACGTGGTTAAAAGCCTAAGCTCCACCTTTGCTCTTCAAGACATGGGTCCTCTTTCCTATTTTTTGGGTATTGAAGTTAAAACCTCAGGTCAGGATCTTGTCCTTTCTTAGAAGTACATTCTGGAACTTTTACAAAATGCTGGCCTTTCACAGCTCCAAATATATAAAGCAGACACAAATATGTAGTGGCGAATAGTTTCCACGTGTGTAAATCAAAACAGTTAAAAAGGTAAGCATAAATATCAAGGTTTACACATGTGTAAATCATAATGGTTAAAAAATAAGCATATATATGAAGATTTACACATGTGTAAATCATAAAGGTTAAAAAAAAACAAGAAGAAGCATTGATATCAAGGTTTACACATGTGCAATCAACTACACATCTATGAAACAAACAAAGATATGTGTGTGATAGTGAATTATTAACACATAGCTCTAACTATATAAAGCAGACACAAATGTGTGGTCACGAACAGTTTACACATGTGTAATTCCGCTAAGCATATTTAAATAGATATAAATATGTAATGGGGAATAGTTAACATATGTGTAATTCAGTTGAAAATATGTAAAGACAAACATATATTTGTGATAATGAACACTTTACACATGTGTAACTGAGGTTATTTGAAGGTTAATTGAAGATATTGTTCAAAGGTTTGAAGATTCGTGATTGTTTGTGTTTAAAATTCATGCATATTCATAAGTACTATTTTAATCTGTTGATGAATTTTGAGATCAGAATGTTCATGTGGTTGTTTTTACCATAAAAATCAAAATTGTAGTTTATATACAACAGAAAAACAAATGCTTATTTTGAAACTTGTCGAAATTCATGATATACAACATATTCAAAATCACAAATTAATACTGTTGTACTGTTGTAGTTTATATATACAACAGAAAAACAAATGCTTATTTTGAAACTTGTCGAAATTCATGATATACAACATATTCAAAATCACAAATTCATACTGTTGTACTGTTGTAGTTTATATATACAACAGAAAAACAAATGCTTATTTTGAAACTTTTCGAAATTCATGATATGCAACACATTAAGAGCCACATCCCTAGCTATCTCTGGAGCACCAATTCATCTACGTTACTGGTTGTCTGCTTGGCTTATGTGTTAATGCATTTGGGTTCCAAATCCTGATATTCTCAACTTACTATTTCATTACATCAACCTAACAGACAGGAATAGGGGGTTAGAATTTCTTAACTTTTTTATTTTTAATTATAAGAGGTGATCTAAAAGAATACAACTTCACACTATATATATGGTGTTGTTAAGGACCAAACACATTACAAACAAACATCCATAATTTCTAAAAGGAATTGTCAAATTTTGTAATTTGAACATGGCCATGTGACTTATCAATCGACTGATGAGTATAATCAAGATTCAAGAATAAGATTAAATTGACATAAAGATTTGAAGTAAAATATAAAAAGATTAGATAAATGAACTAAAATACAAGGCATCAATGATCCTAGTTAACCAAGTCAAACGGCATATGCAGGCTTCACTTCTCAAATATAACGCAAAGTTGAAAGGAATTTAGGAATATACATAGGATAGGATGTAGTGTATTCAGTATACACTTGGGCCCATTCAGTTTAATTACAACAATTAGGTCCAGAATGGGTGTCGGTTTTTCTTTGTTCCTGAACCGGAACCGACCCGAACCCGCATTGGCCTAAAAATCCAGAACCAAACAGTAACCTACATACTATATACCGGGTCGGTTTCAGTCTCAAATCGGTCAAAGTCTCGGTTTTTTTGGGGATATATGCTCACCCCTACCGGGGACCTTATGGGACAAGACAGACAGAGTTAATAAGGACTCACGTGCCAGATTAAGCAAAATTAAGATTCACATATAGCATATTTAGTAAAGGGTTAGTGCCTCAATATAGCAAAAACAGAGTTAATAAGGACTCCATGATCCTTGATGGAACAAGACAGACAGAGTTAATAAGGACCCTTCAAATCAAGTAGCAAAATATGGTTATAAGAGTTTCGTAACTACAAAAGCTACCCTTCAAAAACTTTCAGCACCACCCACCTGCTCACCTGAAACAATAACAATAAAGAGTAATGTACCTACAAAAACGCACATTTACTAAGCAGAGAACAGAACAGAACGTACCCAAACTCACTTTCAACATCCTACAGCATCTGGCCGGTAACTCCAACGAACCCTTGTTTTTTAATGATATACAAACAGCCCTCTACATCGCTGTCATTTGATAAGCCATATACCTGCGTCTTTTCAACGTCCGAAAACGTCAAAGCAGGGTTGGCATCATCTGTTATATCAAACGCTTTCTTAACTTTATTCATCAAGCCCTCAAAATTAGCCTTGCTTTTGTCTAGAAGAACTAGCTTCACTATATTGTCAATTTCCACCCTAAACTCGTGGCAGCCAAAGTCGGTGGCAGGCATAACCTTTGCCCTTTTTGAAGGTCCTGAAAGAAATTATATTTTTTAAAATGTGATGAACAGAAACGAGCCTCGAGGCATTTTCCCTTCGCCTCGCGAGGCGTAAGCCCAAGGCGGTATTAAAAAAATGCATATATAAATTATATATCTTGTAAAAAAATAAAATACCAACTATTTTCATCATCATATCAATCAAAAACATCAAAAATACACACATGAGGCGCACCTAAGCCCTATGAGGCGCACATACAAAATAACCACCTGAGGCACCGCCTCATACTCGTTTTCATACCAAATCGCCTTGAGGAGTGCACCTCAGCCGTTTTTGTTATATTTTCTTTTGATCTGACATCCATTATCTAATCATTTGCTTTGCGTAAAATGTTGTATTTTATTTTGATTAGTTATTTAAGACAAATTTTGAAAGAACGGAAACGAGCCTCGAGGCGTAAGACCGAGAGGGAACTAAAAATTTCTCTCTCTCTCTCTCTATACATATATATATATATATACATTATATATCTTGTAAAAAATAAAATACTAACTAATTTCATAATCACATTCATCAAAAATACACAATAAAAAGGCATGGAATGTTTTAAATTGGCACAAAAAGTCTAAAACATAAAAGACAAACATCTAAACCCCATGAGGCGCACCCGAGGCACGGATTTCCTTAACGCCTCAGCCTTATGAGGCGTACATAAAAAAAGGAAAAAAAAAAAAACCTTGAGGAGCCGCCTCAGATTCGTTTTCATAGGGAATCGCCTTGAGGCATGGGCCTAAGGCGTTTTTTTAAGCCATGATTTAAGATTCACTTGTGGGTTAAATTCACAACTGAATCTTTATCTTATTAACTATTTGGTTATTTTGTTTTTTTCTTTTAACCGTGGATTACATAACCAAGAAGATATCTTTGCCTATATTTTAAGACAGTATAAATTCACATTTTAACGACCTTGCACCCGCAACGCAGGGGTCAAACACTAGTTAAAAAAAAAAATACATTAGTGGATAAACCATACCTTCATTTGGTTTAAAGGATGCCCCCCCCCCCACGTTTCTGACTTTTAAAAGAAACACCATATTGCTTAGCTCTGGAGTAGAGTGTTGACTCTGATGGAACTGAAAAAAAAGGGATAATTTATATTTCAAATGTATTTTAAATTTTTATATCATAAATTTTTTTTATCAGTACCTCCGAAATGTTGCATCGCTTCAACAACCGATTTCCCGTGAAATTCTTGAAGCGCTTCTTTAGTCAGAGGAGGGTAGGCACTCTTATCCCTAGCCCTACTGTCAGCAAAAAATTCACTCGGCTTGCCCAAGCCGCATAGCTTTAACTGATTAGCAAGGTGTGTCCTGGAGCATTTAAGCTTTCCCACAGCCTCAGAAATTGGTTTGTTTTTAAAGCTTAGTAGCAGTTCCTTCATGCCCGGCTCTTCTACAATATAGAAAGAAATAGACACAAACTCTTATTAATATTATAATAATACTAAGATAGATAAGAGTTGAAATTAAGAAGGAATGATTATTATTTAATTTACGTTCTATAACCAAAACATCACTGGTGGCTTGTGGCATTTCATCAGCTTCGTTTGGTGGTGCTGCCATGGCTGAGGTTAGCGTGAAGTGAGGTGAGGTGAGGTGAGGTGAAGTGAAGTGAGGGGTGGGAGGGAAATAAGGATTAGGGTTTCAGATTTGGGCCGAGATGCAGGAATTGTCTAGTCAGTTACAGGAACTCTTGGACAAGGGTTTCATCCGACCAAGTTCTTCCCCTTGGGGAGCCCCGATTCTATTTGTTAAGAAGAAGGATGGAAGTTTCCGATTGTGTGTGGACTACAGAGAGCTGAACAAATTGACCGTCAAGAACCGTTATCCTCTTCCACGTATTGATGATCTATTCGACCAGCTTCAGGGTTCTAGTTATTATTCCAAGATCGATTTGAGGTCCGGTTATCACCAGCTGCGCGTCAGGGAGGCTGACGTTGCGAAGACTGCTTTTCGAACACGTTATGGCCATTTTGAATTCTTGGTCATGCCTTTCGGTCTCACGAACGCACCAGCGGTTTTCATGGACTTGATGAACCGCGTCTGTAAACCATATCTGGACAAGTTCGTCATTGTGTTTATTGATGACATTCTGATCTACTCCAAGAACGAGACCGAACACGGGGAACATCTGCGGTTAGTTTTGGAACTCTTGCGACGGTAACAACTTTACGCCAAGTTCTCAAAGTGTGACTTTTGGTTACGCGAAGTTCAATTCCTAGGACATGTGGTTAATGAACTAGGAATTCATGTCGATCCAGCTAAAATCGAAGCGATCAAGGACTGGGGAGCACCAAAGACGCCAACTGAGGTGCGGCAATTCCTAGGCCTTGCGGGCTATTATCGTCGTTTCATTCAGGGGTTCTCGAAGATTGCTCAACCCCTCACCACTCTCACTCAGAAGGATAGGAAGTTCGACTGGGGTGAATCACAAGAGTCAGCGTTTGAAGAACTGAAGTCCAAACTGTGTTCTGCTCCTATTTTGTCTTTACCTGAGGGTCCTGATGATTTTGTTGTTTACTGTGATGCTTCCATTCATGGACTCGGTTGCGTGTTGATGCAACGCGAGAAAGTGATTGCGTATGCTTCTCGTCAACTCAAAGTGCACGAGAAGAACTACACAACTCATGACTTGGAGTTGGGTGCCGTGGTATTCGCGTTGAAAATTTGGAGACATTACTTGTACGGTACCAAATGCACCATCTACACCGATCACAAGAGTCTCCAACACATTTTCGACCAACAACATTTGAACATACGGCAGCGCCGTTGGATTGAACTCTTGAACGACTATGATTGTGCTATTAAGTACCATCCTGGCAAGGCGAATGTTGTAGCAGACGCCTTGAGCAGGAAGGAATCTACTAAACCTCGTCGCGTTCGGGCGTTGCATCTCACTATTCATTCATCGTTACCTGATCAACTCCGTTCTGCCCAATTGGAAGCTTTGAAGGAGGAAAACCTTAAAGCTGAAACTATGCACGGTGCCGACAAGCACTTAGAGCGAAGGTCTGATGGCCTGCACTATTTCGCAGAACGTATATGGGTTCCTTTGTTCGGGGGACTACGGGAGCTTGTCCTTGATGAGGCTCATAAGTCCCGGTATTCTATTCATCCTGGTTCGGATAAGATGTACCAAGATCTAAAGGTGCTTTACTGGTGGCCAAACATGAGGTCGGACATAGCCTCATACGTGAGCAAATGCTTGACCTGTGCTAAGGTCAAGGTGGAATACCAGAAACCGTCGGGTCTCCTGCAACAACCTGAAATTCCGGAATGGAAATGGGAACGGATTACTATGGATTTTGTCACACAACTTCCTAAATCACCAAGCGGGAACGACAAGATATGGGTGATTGTTGATCGGTTGACGAAATCAGCCCATTTTCTTGCTATTAAGGAGACCGACACCATGGATCGTTTGGCTCGTCTTTACTTGAAAGAAGTTGTTTCTAAGCACGGGTACCAGTTTCTATTATCTCGGATCGTGACTCCCATTTTACTTCTCACTTTTGGAAGTCTTTGCACAAGGCTTTGGGTACCCAACTAGACATGAGTACGGCTTACCATCCACAGACTGACGGTCAGAGTGAGCGTACGATTCAAACTTTAGAAGACATGCTGCGGGCATGTGTGATCGATTTTGGCAAGGGTTGGGAAGCTCATCTGCCGTTGGTAGAATTCTCGTACAACAACAGTTATCACACGAGCATCAAGGCTGCTCCGTTCGAAGCACTGTACGGACGGAAATGCCGTTCTCCTCTTTGTTGGGCTGAAGTGGGTGAGAGTCAACTCACTGGGCCTGAACTAGTGTACGAAACTTCGGAAAAGATCGTACAGATTCGTAATCGGTTGGCGGCGGCACGGGACCGGCAAAAGAGTTATGCTGATCAGCGTCGCAAACCACTGGAGTTCCAAGTCAATGACAAGGTACTTCTAAAAGTCTCACCGTGGAAGGGCGTCATACGCTTTGGGAAGCGTGGCAAACTCAATCCGCGATATGTCGGCCCATTTACGATCCTGGAACGGATTGGGCCGGTGGCATATCGACTTGATCTACCGACGGAACTCGGTAACGTACATAACGTCTTTCACGTGTCAAACTTGAAGAAGTGTCTGGCTGACGAGTCTCTCATCGTTCCACTAGAAGAGATCAAGGTTGATGATCGTCTTCGGATTGTGGAAGAACCTGTGGAGATCCTTGATTACAAGATTCGTAGCCTGCGTCACAGCAAGATTCGTATCGTTAAGGTTCGGTGGAACTCGGACCGGGGACCGGAATATACATGGGAACGGGAGGATCAGATGAAGGCTAAGTATCCTCATCTTTTTCCTAAGGAAGCATTCGAGTCGAGACATGTCTCTTCGGCAGCTGAATGAATCTCGGGTCGAGATTCCTTTTAACGTGGGGATGATGTGACAACTCGGGTAAATCTCTCTCTTGGTATCTATCTTTTTGTTTTGCTTCCTTCGTTATTTCTTTTGTTCTTTTGGTACTTGTGCAATTTTCGGGACGAAAATTCTTTTAACGTGGGGATGATGTGACACCCGGCAAATTCTGGTTAACAACGTTGTCTAGATGAAAGTCTACCTTAGCGAGTCACGCGTATATTGTACTTAACTGGGTTAGTTAAGTCGGGTTATGGTTCGGGAACTATTGGTTAGTCTAGAGGATCATTGGATGTTGGTCTAGAGGTTCATTAGATGTCGGTCCTTAACCAAGTGTACAAACGGTGACGATCGGTAGGATCGTCAGGGCATACGGAACGTACGAGTCTCGAGTCCCGGGAATTGGTGAACGAGTGTAAATATGTGTATTTACTTGTGTTATGTGTTTACAATCATTATATGACTTGTCGGTACGTGAATATGCATTAACATATGTTAAAACGGGGTTTAACGCGCAAAACGCACCAAACCAACCCCTACAGGCGATTAGGAAGCCTAATCACCTGTAGGGGAGGCGAGTAGAGGACCTTAGGGGCGATTAGAGCCCTACTCGTGTGTATGTAGGGGCGATTAGGCCCAATCACCTGCACAATCATGCGATTAGCAGCCCTAATCGCATGAAACTGCTGCATACTCGCCTATAACGTGCTGGACGACTAGAAACGCCTATAAATACAATGCTTAACCTCCTAAACTTCCTAATATCAACCCTAGTCGTCCCATAACCGCCCCAAACACATAAACAACCTCTGGAAGGCGATTTTGATCAAAAACACAAGGTTTCAAGGTCTAACCATCATTCTTTCATAATCCTAAGGTTTGATTCTCATCCATAACACTTTGTAAACGTTTTTAATCAATCCCTAATGGTCCAGACCTGTTCATAAACGAAAAAGCTTTCTGAAAATCGTCAATAAGGGTTGTTAATCGGATTATAACTAATATACGTGCGTTATGGGTGTGTATGATTAGAAAGATAGGATTTTTATGATTCTTGATGATGATTTGATGGGTTATCATGCTAGGTGAGGATTGATATTGATAGTATGATGATAGAAATCTCAGTAATTGGATAATAGTGTTATGATTACATGTGTTAGTATGATGTTGCATGCTATGTGAATGGTGTTTGGATTACTTTGGTTGCATGTAGGACTGATTATACGAGGTTGAACGAAGGGTTTTGGGTTAAACATGTTTAGGATAGTGTTTGGGATGATATTGGGTAGTTACACACGTTCTGGATCTGATTTGGAGCATTAAACGCGCGAAAAACCGGAACAGCAAGGTTACAGGCGAGTAGCATTCCTAATCGCCTATGTTACAGGCGAGTAGGGTGCTAATCGCCTATAACACAGGCGAGTAGAGGTCTAATTGTGTGACAGTTCAGGTGATTAGCCCTAATCACTAGTAAGTTCAGGTGATTAGCCCTAATCACTAGAAAGTTCAGGGGAGTAGCCCCTAATCGCCTATAATAGAGGGGAGTAGCCCCTAATCGCCTATAATAGGGGCGAATAGGACTCCTAATTGCTAGTTGACCAACCTAAATGCTAGTTGACTTTTCCTAATCGCGTGTACTGCTGCTGTAAGTGTAAATTAGCATTCCGAGACCCGATTTAACATGTAGTAACATGCTAGGAACCCCGTAACATGTCTAATAACTTGGTAACATATATTTGGATGTATTTCGGTGATACGTGAACTATGTGCTATAACTTGTTGTGCGTTAACGTATGTTAAGTGTACTTGCGTTATTGTACGTTTTGGAGCGTAAACATAACACGGGGAGTCTCGGGTCACCAATGGGATGTCGAGTCTTGTACTTTGGGTCGGTTGAACAGTCACGGTGTTTTCAAACGAACTTGGTTATGGTCTGGACATCTAGGGACTAATTAACCTGCGGGTTATTAGTCTAAGTACTTGTAACTGTCGTATGTTAGGTCGCCGCTTACGGGACTAGCATAGCAGCTGGGTTTACTCGGGTTAAGGAGTAACGCAACTTAAGGTGAGTTTACGGCCCCTCTTTTAAACTGGTTTTATACTTTCGGGGGAGAAAACATGTGTTAAAACGATTATTTGGTAACTACTGTCATACTATGGGTTTCTATTGTGTACTACACGATCTTTGGAAGTCCCGGGGGGAACCATGAATGTGCGGGTTTGCACAACGGGGAAATGTGAATAGCGCTATTGGGAGTGACCAACCCCGCTCGTCGACTTGGAGGGTCGGCGGGTGCATATTGTCTCAAACAGGAACAACAGGAACAACAGGAACTACATCGGGCATACTTTTGGTATTCGCGTTAGTAATGGTTTTCCAATCGTGGTAGTAACAAAACGTACGCCTAGCTAGCGTATACTGGTTTTCTATTTGTTATAGTATGGACAGGTGGACTTGGTACTTGGATACAAAACCTGTAAACTCACCAGCATTTTTGTGCTGACGTAAACTTTTACATGTTTTCTCAGGTCGCTAAGGTAGCACGACTGGACTAGGGTGCACGCGTCTGCACGGCGTCTTAATAGGGTTGCATGGTCTTTTGAACGTTGAACTATTGTTTCATTATTGAGATATTGTTTTTAAATAAGCTTCCGCTGTAAACGAGGATTTTAAACTATGTTTTGAAATTGCATTTATGTTCATTTAGACTTGTTTATTGTGATCGTTGGTTTGGATCCTGGTTTGTCATGCGCCTCGCGGTAAAACTCCGCAAGTGGATTTTGAGGGTGTGACAGATTGGTATCAGAGCCAATGGTTATAGTGAACTAGGACTGCATGTAGAGTCTAGTCTATAGCCGAGTCGCACACACTAGACGATCACATGGTACTAAACGTTATAGTGGTATACGTATGGTCTTGTCGGGGTGTCTCTAAATCGTTGGTCTTTCTACGTTACATCATCCGTTCTATCTTAGGTTGGGTTACTTGTTTTCTAGGCAGTGTGGTCTATTGGGGTAACTCGTGTGCTCTTGAGATTTGTCCAAGGCTCGGACATCTCCCTTTCGCACTCCAATAGAAACACTTGTCATAAACTACCGTAGTATTACGGTGTGTAGCTAAGAGTCTATGTTCGGTGATTTGAACTTTGAACTAGGAGAACACTGGGAGGACCATGTAGAGCGGTTTATCATTTTGGGTGCACACAAAATCATAAACCGAAATGCATGGAAGCACTAGTGAGCTCTGGGTTTGAGGGGATAGTCCTGGATTGGATCTAGCTTTGATCTTGTGAACATTAGTGGTTATCTTTAACTGCGAAACTAAATTTTCTCGTTCTTTCTGCCAGAATCATGTCTGGAGTGCGTGGAGGACGTTGAGGTGGTCGCAATGGTGGACGTGGTGGTGGTCGCGGTGGTGCTGGTGGTCGTGGTGGAGGTATTAACCTATCACAGGCTGATCTGAACAACTTGCTCCAAGCTGCCTTTCAGTTAGGGCACAACGGTGGTGGTAAGTTGATTTATCCGTTTTCTTTGCCTCATTGGTGAACCTTGTTTACGTTACTCGTGGTTTCTCATACGTTTCATTTCAGGTGGTCCTGTTGACCCACCCCCACCCATGTGCACCTACAAGATGTTCCGGGACTGCAAGCCCCAGGAATTCTCTGGCACTGAGGGTGCGGTTAGTTTGCTTAGGTGGTTGGAGAAAGTGGAGTCGGTATTTCTGATGTGTAACTGTCTCCCAGAAGATCGGGTAAAGTATTCTGCTGCGTTGTTTCAGGACGTGGCATTGACTTGGTGGAATGGCATCACCCAGAACATGGGTATTGGGGAGGCATATGCTATGCCATGGGAGAACTTTGTGCAGTTGCTGAAGCGGGAGTATTGCCCGAGAGAAGAGGTACAGAAGCTGGAGCATGAGGTGTGGAACCTCAAGATGACTGGGTCGGAAATTGAGAAGTATACTGTGAGGCGGAATGAGTTGGCAGTGCTGTGTCCCGATCTGCACGTGCCAGAGTATCGTAGGATTGAACACTATGTCTCAGGATTAGTACCGGAAATTGCAGGGTTAGTGGCTGCTGGAAATCATCCTACTTATGCGGAGGTAGTTCGATCGGCCCATAGGATGACCAACCTAAAAGTGAATGAGGGGATTTTGCCTGCGAAAGGTTCGACTGTTAAGGCTCCAGAGAACAACAAGCGCAAGTGGGAAAATGACGGGAAAGGATCTGGGTCTGCACAGCAGGGTAAAAGGTTTGATAATGGGGGTTCATCTTCTTCGGGTAACAAGCAGGGTGGTTATGCGGGAAAACTGCCCAAATGCAACAAGTGTGGACGCCATCACCAAGGGAACTGCGATAGTAACCGTTGTCACCGCTGCCAGCGAACAGGGCATTATGCTAAGGATTGTCGGGCTACACTTCCATCGACACAGGCTCCGACTAACAGTTCAGCTCCGACTACTCAGGGGACTACAAGGAAACAAGGATGCTACAACTGTGGTGACACTGGGCATTACAAGAAGGATTGCCCAAAATTGAAGCAGGGTGGAAACAACGGGAATGGGAACAACGGGGGCGGCGGCAGAAATGCACGTGCCTTCGTCATTGGAGCTGCTGAGGCTAGGCAGGACCCTGACACAGTCACCGGTACGTTTCTTCTCAATAATCGTTCTGTTAGCGTGTTATTTGATTCTGGTGCCGACAAGAGTTTTGTATCCATGGATGTTAGTCGACTGCTAGATGTAGTACCCGTACCATTAGAAACCAAGTATATTATTGAGTTAGCTGACGGTAAAACGATTGAAGCTACTAGTGTTCTTCGGGAGTGTCAATTAGAGTTGTCGGGTTTATCGTTCCCCATCGACCTTATGCCGGTACCATTGGGTAGTTTTGATGTTGTGGTAGGAATGGATTGGTTATCTTTGTATCGCGCGGAGATCGTCTGTTACGATAAAGTTATTCGGATTCCTCTCCCTGATGGAGAATTTCTTTCTGTGTACGGTATCAAGGGTGGTGTTCCGCTAAACATCATCTCTAGTATGAAAGCCCTTAAGTGTCTTCGAAAGGGTTATCCAGCTGTCTTGGCGCTTTTATCTGTTTCCTCTGTTGATGAGAAGAAGATCGACGACATCCCGGTAGTACGCGAGTTTCCTGATGTTTTTCCCGATGATTTATCTGGTCTTCCTCCTCATCGTCAAGTCGAGTTCGGTATTGATCTTGTACCAGGGGCTGCTCCTATTGCTCGGGCCCCCTACCGTCTTGCACCTCCCGAGATGCAGGAATTGTCTAGTCAGTTACAGGAACTCTTGGACAAGGGTTTCATCCGACCAAGTTCTTCCCCTTGGGGAGCCCCGATTCTATTTGTTAAGAAGAAGGATGGAAGTTTCCGATTGTGTGTGGACTACAGAGAGCTGAACAAATTGACCGTCAAGAACCGTTATCCTCTTCCACGTATTGATGATCTATTCGACCAGCTTCAGGGTTCTAGTTATTATTCCAAGATCGATTTGAGGTCCGGTTATCACCAGCTGCGCGTCAGGGAGGCTGACGTTGCGAAGACTGCTTTTCGAACACGTTATGGCCATTTTGAATTCTTGGTCATGCCTTTCGGTCTCACGAACGCACCAGCGGTTTTCATGGACTTGATGAACCGCGTCTGTAAACCATATCTGGACAAGTTCGTCATTGTGTTTATTGATGACATTCTGATCTACTCCAAGAACGAGACCGAACACGGGGAACATCTGCGGTTAGTTTTGGAACTCTTGCGACGGGAACAACTTTACGCCAAGTTCTCAAAGTGTGACTTTTGGTTACGCGAAGTTCAATTCCTAGGACATGTGGTTAATGAACTAGGAATTCATGTCGATCCAGCTAAAATCGAAGCGATCAAGGACTGGGGAGCACCAAAGACGCCAACTGAGGTGCGGCAATTCCTAGGCCTTGCGGGCTATTATCGTCGTTTCATTCAGGGGTTCTCGAAGATTGCTCAACCCCTCACCACTCTCACTCAGAAGGATAGGAAGTTCGACTGGGGTGAATCACAAGAGTCAGCGTTTGAAGAACTGAAGTCCAAACTGTGTTCTGCTCCTATTTTGTCTTTACCTGAGGGTCCTGATGATTTTGTTGTTTACTGTGATGCTTCCATTCATGGACTCGGTTGCGTGTTGATGCAACGCGAGAAAGTGATTGCGTATGCTTCTCGTCAACTCAAAGTGCACGAGAAGAACTACACAACTCATGACTTGGAGTTGGGTGCCGTGGTATTCGCGTTGAAAATTTGGAGACATTACTTGTACGGTACCAAATGCACCATCTACACCGATCACAAGAGTCTCCAACACATTTTCGACCAACAACATTTGAACATACGGCAGCGCCGTTGGATTGAACTCTTGAACGACTATGATTGTGCTATTAAGTACCATCCTGGCAAGGCGAATGTTGTAGCAGACGCCTTGAGCAGGAAGGAATCTACTAAACCTCGTCGCGTTCGGGCGTTGCAGCTCACTATTCATTCATCGTTACCTGATCAACTCCGTTCTGCCCAATTGGAAGCTTTGAAGGAGGAAAACCTTAAAGCTGAAACTATGCACGGTGCCGACAAGCACTTAGAGCGAAGGTCTGATGGCCTGCACTATTTCGCAGAACGTATATGGGTTCCTTTGTTCGGGGGACTACGGGAGCTTGTCCTTGATGAGGCTCATAAGTCCCGGTATTCTATTCATCCTGGTTCGGATAAGATGTACCAAGATCTAAAGGTGCTTTACTGGTGGCCAAACATGAGGTCGGACATAGCCTCATACGTGAGCAAATGCTTGACCTGTGCTAAGGTCAAGGTGGAATACCAGAAACCGTCGGGTCTCCTGCAACAACCTGAAATTCCGGAATGGAAATGGGAACGGATTACTATGGATTTTGTCACACAACTTCCTAAATCACCAAGCGGGAACGACAAGATATGGGTGATTGTCGATCGGTTGACGAAATCAGCCCATTTTCTTGCTATTAAGGAGACCGACACCATGGATCGTTTGGCTCGTCTTTACTTGAAAGAAGTTGTTTCTAAGCACGGGGTACCAGTTTCTATTATCTCGGATCGTGACTCCCATTTTACTTCTCACTTTTGGAAGTCTTTGCACAAGGCTTTGGGTACCCAACTAGACATGAGTACGGCTTACCATCCACAGACTGACGGTCAGAGTGAGCGTACGATTCAAACTTTAGAAGACATGCTGCGGGCATGTGTGATCGATTTTGGCAAGGGTTGGGAAGCTCATCTGCCGTTGGTAGAATTCTCGTACAACAACAGTTATCACACGAGCATCAAGGCTGCTCCGTTCGAAGCACTGTACGGACGGAAATGCCGTTCTCCTCTTTGTTGGGCTGAAGTGGGTGAGAGTCAACTCACTGGGCCTGAACTAGTGTACGAAACTTCGGAAAAGATCGTACAGATTCGTAATCGGTTGGCGGCGGCACGGGACCGGCAAAAGAGTTATGCTGATCAGCGTCGCAAACCACTGGAGTTCCAAGTCAATGACAAGGTACTTCTAAAAGTCTCACCGTGGAAGGGCGTCATACGCTTTGGGAAGCGTGGCAAACTCAATCCGCGATATGTCGGCCCATTTACGATCCTGGAACGGATTGGGCCGGTGGCATATCGACTTGATCTACCGACGGAACTCGGTAACGTACATAACGTCTTTCACGTGTCAAACTTGAAGAAGTGTCTGGCTGACGAGTCTCTCATCGTTCCACTAGAAGAGATCAAGGTTGATGATCGTCTTCGGATTGTGGAAGAACCTGTGGAGATCCTTGATTACAAGATTCGTAGCCTGCGTCACAGCAAGATTCGTATCGTTAAGGTTCGGTGGAACTCGGACCGGGGACCGGAATATACATGGGAACGGGAGGATCAGATGAAGGCTAAGTATCCTCATCTTTTTCCTAAGGAAGCATTCGAGTCGAGACATGTCTCTTCGGCAGCTGAATGAATCTCGGGTCGAGATTCCTTTTAACGTGGGGATGATGTGACAACTCGGGTAAATCTCTCTCTTGGTATCTATCTTTTTGTTTTGCTTCCTTCGTTATTTCTTTTGTTCTTTTGGTACTTGTGCAATTTTCGGGACGAAAATTCTTTTAACGTGGGGATGATGTGACACCCGGCAAATTCTGGTTAACAACGTTGTCTAGATGAAAGTCTACCTTAGCGAGTCACGCGTATATTGTACTTAACTGGGTTAGTTAAGTCGGGTTATGGTTCGGGAACTATTGGTTAGTCTAGAGGATCATTGGATGTTGGTCTAGAGGTTCATTAGATGTCGGTCCTTAACCAAGTGTACAAACGGTGACGATCGGTAGGATCGTCAGGGCATACGGAACGTACGAGTCTCGAGTCCCGGGAATTGGTGAACGAGTGTAAATATGTGTATTTACTTGTGTTATGTGTTTACAATCATTATATGACTTGTCGGTACGTGAATATGCATTAACATATGTTAAAACGGGGTTTAACGCGCAAAACGCACCAAACCAACCCCTACAGGCGATTAGGAAGCCTAATCACCTGTAGGGGAGGCGAGTAGAGGACCTTAGGGGCGATTAGAGCCCTACTCGTGTGTATGTAGGGGCGATTAGGCCCAATCACCTGCACAATCATGCGATTAGCAGCCCTAATCGCATGAAACTGCTGCATACTCGCCTATAACGTGCTGGACGACTAGAAACGCCTATAAATACAATGCTTAACCTCCTAAACTTCCTAATATCAACCCTAGTCGTCCCATAACCGCCCCAAACACATAAACAACCTCTGGAAGGCGATTTTGATCAAAAACACAAGGTTTCAAGGTCTAACCATCATTCTTTCATAATCCTAAGGTTTGATTCTCATCCATAACACTTTGTAAACGTTTTTAATCAATCCCTAATGGTCCAGACCTGTTCATAAACGAAAAAGCTTTCTGAAAATCGTCAATAAGGGTTGTTAATCGGATTATAACTAATATACGTGCGTTATGGGTGTGTATGATTAGAAAGATAGGATTTTTATGATTCTTGATGATGATTTGATGGGTTATCATGCTAGGTGAGGATTGATATTGATAGTATGATGATAGAAATCTCAGTAATTGGATAATAGTGTTATGATTACATGTGTTAGTATGATGTTGCATGCTATGTGAATGGTGTTTGGATTACTTTGGTTGCATGCAGGACTGATTATACGAGGTTGAACGAAGGGTTTTGGGTTAAACATGTTTAGGATAGTGTTTGGGATGATATTGGGTAGTTACACACGTTCTGGATCTGATTTGGAGCATTAAACGCGCGAAAAACCGGAACAGCAAGGTTACAGGCGAGTAGCATTCCTAATCGCCTATGTTACAGGCGAGTAGGGTGCTAATCGCCTATAACACAGGCGAGTAGAGGTCTAATTGTGTGACAGTTCAGGTGATTAGCCCTAATCACTAGTAAGTTCAGGTGATTAGCCCTAATCACTAGAAAGTTCAGGGGAGTAGCCCCTAATCGCCTATAATAGAGGGGAGTAGCCCCTAATCGCCTATAATAGGGGCGAATAGGACTCCTAATTGCTAGTTGACCAACCTAAATGCTAGTTGACTTTTCCTAATCGCGTGTACTGCTGCTGTAAGTGTAAATTAGCATTCCGAGACCCGATTTAACATGTAGTAACATGCTAGGAACCCCGTAACATGTCTAATAACTTGGTAACATATATTTGGATGTATTTCGGTGATACGTGAACTATGTGCTATAACTTGTTGTGCGTTAACGTATGTTAAGTGTACTTGCGTTATTGTACGTTTTGGAGCGTAAACATAACACGGGGAGTCTCGGGTCACCAATGGGATGTCGAGTCTTGTACTTTGGGTCGGTTGAACAGTCACGGTGTTTTCAAACGAACTTGGTTATGGTCTGGACATCTAGGGACTAATTAACCTGCGGGTTATTAGTCTAAGTACTTGTAACTGTCGTATGTTAGGTCGCCGCTTACGGGACTAGCATAGCAGCTGGGTTTACTCGGGTTAAGGAGTAACGCAACTTAAGGTGAGTTTACGGC
This sequence comes from Ambrosia x helenae, assembly GCA_030844895.1. NCBI lineage: Eukaryota > Viridiplantae > Streptophyta > Magnoliopsida > Asterales > Asteraceae > Ambrosia > Ambrosia x helenae. Next base: position 118,505,742 of record CM061227.1, read on the forward strand.
CCCTCTTTTAAACTGGTTTTATACTTTCGGGGGAGAAAACATGTGTTAAAACGATTATTTGGTAACTACTGTCATACTATGGGTTTCTATTGTGTACTACACGATCTTTGGAAGTCCCGGGGGGAACCATGAATGTGCGGGTTTGCACAACGGGGAAATGTGAATAGCGCTATTGGGAGTGACCAACCCCGCTCGTCGACTTGGAGGGTCGGCGGGTGCATATTGTCTCAAACAGGAACAACAGGAACAACAGGAACTACATCGGGCATACTTTTGGTATTCGCGTTAGTAATGGTTTTCCAATCGTGGTAGTAACAAAACGTACGCCTAGCTAGCGTATACTAGTTTTCTATTTGTTATAGTATGGACAGGTGGACTTGGTACTTGGATACAAAACCTGTAAACTCACCAGCATTTTTGTGCTGACGTAAACTTTTACATGTTTTCTCAGGTCGCTAAGGTAGCACGACTGGACTAGGGTGCACGCGTCTGCACGGCGTCTTAATAGGGTTGCATGGTCTTTTGAACGTTGAACTATTGTTTCATTATTGAGATATTGTTTTTAAATAAGCTTCCGCTGTAAACGGGGATTTTAAACTATGTTTTGAAATTGCATTTATGTTCATTTAGACTTGTTTATTGTGATCGTTGGTTTGGATCCTGGTTTGTCATGCGCCTCGCGGTAAAACTCCGCAAGTGGATTTTGAGGGTGTGACATTATCACAATAAACTATAGAGGCCTGTCGAAGAGGATTGTGCAGCTCAAGTAATAAATTGCGTAGCCAAGCAGTTTCAGCCACGACATTTGCCACGCCCCGGTACTCAGCTTCAGCGCTTGATCTAGAGACAGTGGGTTGACGTTTAGAAGACCACGACAAGAGATTACCACCCAAAAACACACAATACCCGCTAGTAGAGCGTCGTGAATCAGGACAACCACCCCAATCGGCGTCCGAATAAGCAACCAGTGAGGTTGTGTTGGACTTAACCATCCGCACACCATAATCAGCGGTACCTTGAATGTACCGTATAATCCGTTTCATGAAAGCAAAATGTGCATCCCGTGGGTCATGCATAAACAAACAAACCTGCTGTACGGCATAGGTGATATCAGGACGAGTAAAAGTCAAGTATTGTAATGCACCAGCCAAGCTACGATATAACGTAGGATCAGAAAATCGAGGACCATCCGTGGCACTAAGCTTTGAGGAGATATCAACTGGAGTGGTGCAAGGTTTGCACGTGGTCATACCTGCTCAGGAGATTATATCTTTGGCATATTGTGTCTGAGTAAGAAAAATACCATCTTTCAGGTGATCAACCTGAATGCCCAGAAAATGATGTAGACGTCCTAGGTCAGTCATCGCAAACTCTCGTGAGAGTGTATTTATAATCTCCCGTAAAAACACATCATTAGAAGCTGTCAACACAATATCATCAACATAAAGTAAAAGATAAGCAATGTTCCCCGAGTCACGGCGATAAATAAATAATGAGTGGTCACAAGCGCTGCCTTTGAAGCCGTGAGATGTAATATAGTTGGCAAACCGCGTATACCACGCCCTAGGTGCTTGTTTGAGGCCATACAACGACTTCTTCAGGCGACATACCAAGTGTGGGAACCGCCTGTCTACAAACCCAGGCGGCTGATGCATGAATACGGTTTCTTTCAACTCCCCGTGTAGAAAAGCATTCTTGACATCCAACTGGTGGATGGGCCAGGACCTGGAAACTGCAAGAGATAAAACTGTACGAATAGTAGCCTGTTTTACAACCAGACTAAATGTCTCATCACAATCAATACCCACTGTCTGTGAATTACCATTGACCACTAGTCGGGCTATATAACGTTCCAAGGACCCGTCGGCATGAAACTTGTGGCGAAATAACCACATACAACGAATAACGGGGCGGTCCGTGGGACGAGGAACGAGTTCCCATGTCTCATTTTCCAATAAAGCAGAAAATTCTGCCTGCATAGCACGTGACCAGTTCGAATCGGCAAGGGCCTTGGCATAGGTAGTAGGCACGGGTGAGATAGTAGTGGTGTGTAATGAGGCCGGTGGTTGTTGTGTGCGAGATTTAAAGCGGGTGGTCATGGGATGTTGGTTGGGTTGTGAGACAGGGTTGGCCGAAGGTTGGGGAGGTGGATGAGTGGGCTGGTGGTCGGTGTGAGGAGGCGGAATATTGGGCCGGGGCTGGTGGGCTTGGTTTGTGGAAGAGTGTGGCGGATGGGCTGAGGTAGTGGGCTGGACAGGTTGTTGTTGGGTCGAATTTAGGGGCTGAACTGGAGGAGCAGGTCGTGGCCTGCGGGAATAGGTGATGGGATAGTGTGTAGTAGGGGAGGTGCGGTTAGGAGGAAAGTGAAATGGTAAGTCAAGAAGAGGTGAATCGTCAAGGAAGTTGTAAGAAGTGGACGGTTGAGGAATGGAATAAGGGAAAACATGTTCATCAAAGGTGACATGTCGGGATATGTGGACCTTATCGGTGGTGGGATCAAAACACCGGTAGCCTCGGAAATCCGGGGATAACCGAGAAAAATGCATCGGATGGCCCGTGGATGAAGTTTGTGAGGTGAAGTGGCGGAGGTGTTAGGGTAGCACGCGCACCCGAACACACGTAAATGAGTGTAGTCCGGGTGGCGTAGGTAAAGGGCAAAGGTAGGGGTGTAGAAATTCAACCGTTTTGTAGGAAGAATATTGTGTAAATAGGCGGCCGTATGCAATGCTTCTACCCAAAATGAGGGTGGAAGGTTAGCATGAATTAAGAGAGCCCGTATAACATCATTTAGCGGCGAATCATGCGTTCGGCACGGCCATTTTGTGGTGATGTTTGAGGACAAGAAAAGCGGAACACGAGGCCATGGTGAGAGGCGAAGCTTTTGAAAGCATGATTGTCAAACTCGCCCCCGAGGTCACATTGGAAGGTTTTAATTTTTATATGAAATTGGGTTTGGATTAAGGTGTGAAATTTGGAGAATGTGGGAAAGGTTTCGGATTTGAATTTAAGTGGGTATACCCACACAAAGTGTGAGAAATTGTCAATTAAAACCATATAGTATTTATACCCGGATTTACTGGTTACGGGTGATGTCCAAAGATCACAGTGTATGATGTCAAAAGGTGCAAATGTATAAGAATTAGAATCATAAAATGGCAATCTTTTACTATTAGAAATTTGGCATGAGTTGCAAAGTTTAGACAAATTGTCTTTATTACATGAAAATTGAAAAGTACGACGTAAAATATCAAAAGCTTGAGCCCCCGGGTGACCAAGACGGTCGTGCCATGGTAAAGAGGTGGAAGCAATGAAGCATGCTTGAGGTGGAAGTTGTGGTGGTGTGAAAGGGTAAAGATCCCCGATGCTGTTATGGCGTGAAAGAGTCCGCTTAGTGACGAGATCCTTCAAAGAAAAACCAAAGGGGTCAAACTCAATAGATACATTATTATCACGTGAAAAACGTCGTACAGAAATGAGATTTTTAATGACATGAGGACTGTATAAAACATTTGGTAATATGTAGGTTCGGTTTGGTAGGGTGTGAAAGCCCGTGCCGGATCGTTGAACTGGGACACATTGACCATTACCGACAAGAATTAACTTATTTAAAGGAGATGAGTTGGGAATAATAATTTTACCTTGATCCCGTGAGACATGTGCTTCGGCTCCCGTGTCCATTATATCCTGCTGCCAAGAACCTTGCGGCTGATTAACCTGCATATTCTGAAAAGCCGCACTTAAATCAGTTGGACTTAACGCATCATACCTGAACTGCTGAGGACTGTAGCCTGAGGGAGCAGAGTAGCCAGTAAAATGGGCCTGAGAAGACTGGCTGTTGGGCTGAGAAGGCTGTGAACTGGGCTTCCAGTTGGGCTGTGTGGGATATGGGCATGGAGGAGGAACCCACCAGGCCCAATTAGGATAAGACATCTGCTGCTGTGGCCCATAAGAGGGATTATTCCCTGGATAGAACATGCGACCAGAACCAGAATAACCTGCTGAGGAGGATCCCGACGACCGGCCACCACCATGGCCCCTGTAGCCACGGCCGCGGCCCCGACCCCGGTAAGTATTACGATTGGGTTGCTGTTCTTGTGAAGAATGATCAGCGGTAGGGTTTGAAGTTGGCGGCTGAGCAGTGGGTTGGGTAGCGGCGACGAGGACTGAAGATGAGGTACCCTTTTGTGCCTCAATCCGAATCTCTTCGTCATGAAGCAGGCTAAGGGCCAAATCCCAATCCGCGTCGCGATTGTTGATAAATGAAGCAGTGGTGTTGTATTCTTGTGGGAGACCCCGCACTAATTGAAGAACAAGTTTGGAAGGGCTTACCGGGTGATCGACATCAGCAAGTTGATTTGCCAGACTTTTGAGTTGCTGACAGTAATCATCAAGGGACGAGCAGGCAGCCAAGGTTAGGTTACAGAATCGGGTCTCGAGAGTAGCAGCCCTAGCTTTCTTGTTGCTGAGAAACACCTTCTCGAGCTCTACCCACGCATCACGAGCAGAAGTGTTGTGGTCAAGGACACGATCCAGGTATTTATCCGAGACCGTGTTGAGAATCCATTGTAGAACGAGAGCATCCAACTCCTTCCATAACTCGTATTCGGGAGAAGTTATGTCGGGAGGAGGTGTGCCATCGATGTGATTTCCGACTTTATAAGCAGTAACGTGCAGGTTGAAGAGTTTTACCCATGACGAATAGGTCACAGTTGTGCCATCTAGGGTTCGGATCTTTGTCTGAATATTTGTGACGGTATATGCAGGGTGTAGGGCAGATGGTTTTGCGGCAGAGGAGGTTTCGCTGGTGGTTTGATCTGGTTTCGTCATGGTGACAGAGTATCAGAAGGCAGCCGAAGCTGTGAAGAAGAAAAAGAAACAAATCGGAGGAGCAGGAAAGGGATAAGAGCTAAGGTAAACAGAACCGTAGCTCTGATACCATATAAGAATTCGTATTAGGGTTAATTTTCTATGTCTATTATCAAACTCAATGCCCCATTATATAGGGGAGGATACAAACAAACCCTAAGAATAATAAGGAAACAATATCCCAGCTATACAAGGGGATAATCTGTTAATAAATACAATAAAATATAATTAATAAATACAAGCATAATTATCGGCTAATACATATTGCTTAGCTCTGGAGTAGAGTGTTGACTCTGATGGAACTGAAAAAAAAGGGATAATTTATATTTCAAATGTATTTTAAATTTTTATATCATAAAATTTTTTTATCAGTACCTCCGAAATGTTGCATCGCTTCAACAACCGATTTCCCGTGAAATTCTTGAAGCGCTTCTTTAGTCAGAGGAGGGTAGGCACTCTTATCCCTAGCCCTACTGTCAGCAAAAAATTCACTCGGCTTGCCCAAGCCGCATAGCTTTAACTGATTAGCAAGGTGTGTCCTGGAGCATTTAAGCTTTCCCACAGCCTCAGAAATTGGTTTGTTTTTAAAGCTTAGTAGCAGTTCCTTCATGCCCGGCTCTTCTACAATATAGAAAGAAATAGACACAAACTCTTATTAATATTATAATAATACTAAGATAGATAAGAGTTGAAATTAAGAAGGAATGATTATTATTTAATTTACGTTCTATAACCAAAACATCACTGGTGGCTTGTGGCATTTCATCAGCTTCGTTTGGTGGTGCTGCCATGGCTGAGGTTAGCGTGAAGTGAGGTGAGGTGAGGTGAGGTGAAGTGAAGTGAGGGGTGGGAGGGAAATAAGGATTAGGGTTTCAGATTTGGGCCCTTCAGATTTGGGTCATTGGGTTAATCTGATTATTTAAAACCAAATGATAAACAATGGAAAATGCTAAACATATAGTTATCAGAAGACGAGTAGAACATTGATTCATTTCACATCACATATCAAACTGGTATGATAAGTAAAGTATTAATTATGGATCATGTCGATTTTGCATCAATTGCACGACTTACTTGATTTCAGAAGTCAAAGTGTTAGTAGCAAATTATATATTCATGTTTCGGAGCATTGATTGCTGCTTAAATTTGCCTTGCGTAGATAAGTATGCCTCTCATAACCTTCTCTCTTACATCTGTAGGCATTGCCTATATACGTTTTATAATTGACTCCGTGACTGACACATACCTTGTAATTTTTAATTGCAGGTTACCAGGTCTGGTATCAGACTTTATTTTCTATTGTGTATTTATGCATAGTTGTAGCCTTATGGGAAACTGAATTTTATTTTGCAGTCAGATCAGTAAAGCTCATAGCACGCAAGCAGTGGGTTGTTGCTGGTGCAGATGATATGTTTATCCGAGTATACAACTACAACACAATGGATAAAGTCAAAGTGTGCGAAGCGCATACTGATTACATCCGGTGTGTGGCGGTTCACCCTACGCAACCTTTCTAGGTCTTTTATTACTTGCAACGGAGCCCGGAAAAGTGAAAAATATTAAAGGGGTAAAGAGTTGAGTAGTGATTTCAAAAAAGAGTGATCCGTCCCCCATAAGAGAGGCATTTCGCCTTCCAAAGAGACAACCTACTCTTGAACTTTTCTACAAATGGTGCCCAGTTCCTAACAACATTCATATTAGCTGCAATGGGAATTCCAAGGTGAATAAAAGGAAAATTCCCATTAACATTTTTTCCCACAATATCCTGAAAATAAATTGCATCCCAAGTAATTAATAATAATAATAAATTTTTTTATAATAACATAAGCGTTTAGTCACTATACCTGAATAATCTAAACAAGGGATCATTAGACACAACAGCAGCAGTTAAATGTGCATGCATCTTTTCAAGAGCATTGGGATTTGACTGTCTTTGTACTCAGTAATAATCTATCTAAACAACAAAAAAGTTGTAGAAAAATATTATAATAGAATCACGTTCAGTTATATAAATATGACGTTGTAAATAGTAAGTTAAGTCACCTGAAATGGCCCAAATATTTCTTTTATAACAAGCTCACATTTTAGTATTTGATCAAGTGGAACAAAAACAAGTGTTGGTTTTATAGCACCATATATATATTTTAGGAATTGAATGATTTTCCAACTCCTCACTGCCCCATAGTAGTTTTGATCATGGGATTTTAAGCATTGCTTCTGTTGTAACCTATAGAAACATGGAATGTGACAATCGGTTGAAAATTGTTGACACTTTTAAGTCCCGTTACTTACTGTAAGAACGGGGCCAATTGTTAAATTATCAAGCTCCCTTCTTGCAGCAAGGTGTTTTTCCAGTTCTGCAAATGCCAAATAATATGAAGTATGAAAAGGTAAAATAATAATATGATGATACACGTTACAATGTACGTTGATAATATAATTAAGTGAAGTAGCAAGCAAACCTCATGAACGAGTAACAAAGACCCATGACACATAATCCACTTGTCAATTATGAAACCTCAGCAGTTTAATTCATATTGCAATTTCATAAAGTTTAAAGATTAAATTTATAGTCCAAAGGATAAAACAGTTATACATCATGATCCAAGGATTTTCCAGTCAAATCCAGCATCTTCTATCTAATTTAACCCGTCCGTTCTGATCAAAAGCAAGCTTATCTGCTATTCTCGTAAAAAGGGTCATTCTGATTAAGAAACCAGAATATTTGAGTGAGGCATGAAAATGGATATCTTTTTCTAAAGGTGAAGAAACCGACATCTTGTTCATCGTCATTCCATCAGAATTAATGAAGTCAACATCCTCAATAGGCATGAAGTAACCTAACCGAAGCTTATCTGCTATTCCGGTTTGATTTTTGTGAGATAATGAGAGAAAGGTGAGGCTATTAAAGTCCATCTTCTTCAATCAAATACGTTGATGGTTTGCTTTTTTGCTGAAAATTATAGTGGTTGGTTCCTGTCTTCATGGTTCGTTAGTTCCACGTAACCAAATGAATTAGTGCTAGATTTGGCTCTCGATCGGTTTAACTGATTCAACCATCTGGTATGGTTTTTAAAACATTTTCAAGGCTTAAATAAATGTATAAGGGAAAATTGGAATCATTTTATGTATATTAATTTTGTAAATCCAACAATTGCAAATAACATTCATTTATGTTGGGGCGTCTTAAGCAAAATTTTATTATTATAAAGTTTGAGTAATTTACGTAAATGGTTCTTATGGTATGTTCAAAATCTTGGCTTCGGTCCTTTAAGTTATTTTTGGTTGGCACTTTTTCACACTCATGGTCTGAATAACTAATATAGTTAGTTAGTTTTTCTGTTAAAGTGATGACAAATTACCCCTTTACCCTTTGTTATACAAACAAATCACAGGGGCTATCAAGTATTCCAATCAAGAGAGTTAGTTTTACACCAAACCAAGCTAGCAGGATACTAGCAATACACCTTACAACACCTAACAACACATAATACAGGATTACAAACAAACAAACATCACCAACCTACATTAGACAAGTTGAAAGAGCACCAAGTATTCCAATCAAGAGATGATAGACTTTATCCAACACATAAAATCCCTCACTTCCAAAAACGCTTTTTTTTTTAAAGACTAAGACTGTTACCTTCACCTTGGAAACTTGCAAAGTTCTTGATCTATCTACTCCTTGTGGCTGCACCTTATTGTCCTTTCATAAACCTTCCTACAAATTAGTGGATATATATCCTATCCTATCCTGTTCTTAATTACTTGATTCGTTTTTCTAGGGGTAATTGAGCCGAACTCGAGTCGAGCTTATTTAACTTAAAGCGATTTGAGCTTTAAATAAGTGGTCTGATCTCAAGTGTTACTTTTTTTTTTCTTACAGCTTGAGAGCCGCATATACATATGTATTATGGTATATGTTTTTACACCATACATTTTTGCACACCATATTGGTATATATCGGTTTAGTTGTCTTATTTGCTTAGTTTAGCCTCCAATCTCCTTAAGTCCTTCATTATCATCCGACTAATCCTAATGATCATAAGGGATAACTTTGGCTTAACCCCTCGTTATCATAGTGCCTTGATTTTTTTTTTTATTTTTTTTTATAAATAAATACATAAAAGTGTCTATATAATATGTGGGATCGGTTCAAATAAAAAGTTTAAAAAACGTGCGAAGCGTGCGAAGGCTTCTACGCGCGTTTTCTTGAAGGGTAGTATCGTCATTTTACTCGATATTTAAAACCCATATCTTTTATAAAAGGATCAGATTTCAAATTCGTATTTTACTCTGTTTTTAGATTTTGAATTCAGTATAAATCAATCATAAATCAGTTCATTCAATCATAAATCAGCTCATTCTCTTTCGATTATATCTCCAAACGATTTTTCCTTTATTCATTCATTAAAGATGTCTGTGAATAATGATTGTGCAGGTATAATTTGAGCTATCTATTACGTAATGTGTTGTTCGATTGCTTTCTTTTTAATGATTTCGTTTTCTGTTTAGTAGAATTTGAATTAAATTCAGCTTTTTTTTTTTATTGATTGTACGTTGTTTTTCCATTTTTATGGAAGCATTACGTTATTTGTTCTTAGTTTTGTTATTAAATTCATCTTTTTTTGTTTGATTTCTTTGTATTAATGATAGTTTTTACGTTTTTTTTTGTGTTTTTGTTTGTTTCATATCACAATGCCACATTTTTACGTGTTTTTTTTGTTTGTTTTTATTATATTTCATGTTACGTAACTTTCATTACGTTATTATATTTAATGCTTTTATTAGGCCATTTTATGTTACTGTGTTAATAGTTATTACGTGATTTCAGGTTTTATTTTCAATGATAGAGGTGAAAGTAGTTCTACTCAGGCTGTTTCAACAGTTTATAAACCACAAGTTTCCTCTTCTATGACGCCATGTGTTGATATGGTATTTCCATCGATTGATCATGCGTATGAGTTTTATGTGACATGCAAAAAATGCTGGATTTAGTGTTCGCAAAGGAGGTCAATATGTTCATGGTGAGATTCTTAAGTTGAAGCATTTGGTTTGTTCAAAGGAAGGATTCAAACCTTGTAAAGCGTTTGATAGTCTTCAAAATGCTAAAAGTAGGAATAAACCATCGCAGAGAACAGGTTGTAATGCTCATATAGTTTTTTCGTCAGAGAATGGACAAAATTTTAAAGTTTCAAAGTTTGTTGAAGAGAATAACCATTATTTGGTTTCTCCAGAAGATATGCAATTTCTTCCATCATCACGTAATTTGACATATCAACAAATGCAAGTGTTGTGCAATATGTCCAAAGTAAACATGGGTCCTGTTAAGGCTTTTAATCTAATGAGGACGATTTATGGTGGTTTTGAACAAGTTGGTGCTACTGCTGCAGATTTCAAAAATTTTAAAAGGGATTTGAACTTATATATTGGTGAGTATGATGCGGATATGGTAGTTAATATGCTGCAGAAGAAGCAGGACTTTCTTCCTGATTTTTATTTTGAGTATAGTCATGACACTAAACGACAGTTAACCGGATTATTTTGGGCTGATGAGCATGCAAAAAGAAGTTATAAAGTTTTTGGTGATGTTGTTTCATTCGATGCTACTTTCAATTCTAACAAGTAAGTTCATTACGTAATTATGTTATTCATTTTACGTAATTATTTCAGTTTACTTAATTTTTTTTTTCTTTTTTAGATACAAGATGGTATTTGTTCCATTTACCGGTATCGATAATCACTGCAACAATATAACTTTAGGTGCTGGATTGCTGAGTTCAGAGACAATTGAATCCTACTCATGGCTGTTAACTTGTTTCAAGAAGTGTTTTGGTAAAGAACCGCTTGTTGTAGTTACCGATCAAGATCCTGCTATAAAACAAGCAGTTGCATCAGTTTTACCAAATAGTAGGCATAGATTGTGCATGTGGCACATCATGAAAAAGGTTGCTGATAAGGTATATGTCATTTTTTGCTATGATTTTTGATTTTTTTATATGTTACGTATTTTTGATAAGGTATATTACGTGATTTTTTTTTGATATGATTTTTTTTGATTTTGTGTATGTTACGTGATTTTCAAGGCTTTTTATTTGCATAACATATTTTTATTACGTGATTATTCAAATTCATAACAATATGTGTTTTTGTTATTTTTATAGGTTGGTCCTGCATTATGCAACAATGAAGATTTTAAACAACGTATTTGCGACATTGTTTGGACAGATTCTATTTCACCAGAAGAGTTTGAAAAGGGGTGGGAGCAACTTGTTTTTGATTTTAATCTCTTTTACCACGACTGGTTGTGTGACATTTATTCAAATAGAGCAATGTGGATTCCTGCTTTTTATCGCGATGAGCCAATGTCAGGTCTTATGCGTACTACTTCAAGATCTGAATGTGAAAATCATTTTTTTGGTCAAGTTTCAAATGCTTAATTAACGCTTCTTGAGTTTATTAGTCATTTTGATACTGCCATGGAATCTCAAAGGTATACTCATAGGAAAAATGATCATGAGACGAGGTATAAAACACCGGATTTTTGGACTGATTATGCTATTGAGGTGCAAGCTGCGAAATTATATACAAGAAGTATATTCTTTGATGTCCAAGAAGAAATTTACGGATCTGTGCATAAATGCATAAATGTCTTTCTTTCACATGAAGGAGATATAGGGACGTTTCTAATAAAAGATCGTTCTGCGTATGGTGCCGGTTTGATAGAGGTATGTATAGTTTATTTTTCTATGTTACGTAATTTTTAACTAACTTTTTTATCATTTAAATATACATTACGTAAATTTTACCTTCTATGTTTTTCTCATTACTTGATTTATAACTTGCTACCCATGACTTCCATGTTGTTTGCTTCTCACGTATAATGTTGCTGTCTAAAAAATTTGAAGTGGCTTCTTCGAAAATTTCATCTATTTCAGCAACATATGTTTGAAACTTTTCCATTTTGTTTTCTATTTTTGAAATCCATTCCTGCAAACAATACGTGAATAAATTACATTATTTCTGTTGATGTTTGACATAATAAATTACAGTTACTTACATTCTCATTTACTGGGTAAGGACTTTTGTTTTTCTTCTTTCCCATTGTCTTTTTCCTTGTTGACCCTTTTATGCTCTCATCTGTTGATTTTTGATTTGCAACTTTTTGTATTTTTGGTGTTGTTGCCTTTTTTGCATCACCAGCCTGCAAACATTACGTGATTTTTTTAAAATCATATATACATATGCATGTTATGTAATTTTTATACAGTTATTGCACTTACAATAGGGACTTGTGGAGTGTTGTAATTTTCCAAGATTTCATCAATGTCAGAGAGTGATTTTGTTGTTTCAAAGACGTTGTTGAATTCTTCTGAATCTTGATTTTGAAGATTATCCACAAGGATTTGTTGTTCAAGAAAGATCTGCTGTTCATCATGCTGAATGTATGCATCTTCATTCATTTTTTCTGCATCAGCTTCTTCACCATCATAATCATCTCCACCAACACCACCAGCATCTTCATTTCCACCATCATCTTCTTCATCCTCATCATTATGTCCTTCTTCATCTCTAGGACTTTCTACTTCATCATTTCCTTCTTCATCCTCATCATTATCTTCTTCATCAGTTGAAAATGGCCCATTGTCATACAAATGTTTATCAACATCAGACAAATTCTGGGTGCTAATGTACTTAATTGCTGGTGTTTGTGCTGTTTCAGGAGCATGTGATAACCTCTTTTCATGTACATAAAGCATCTGTCATGTGAATAAAGTTAACATTTGATCATTACGTAATTAGTAATAACACATTACGTAATTTTGTATTTCTTATACATTTACATAATTATGAGTAAAAAACATACCGCAAGAAAAGGCAAAGGTCCATTATACATTTCAGTTCCGTTCCAGCTTGCCTTCGTTCTTTTGAGACAGGAAATTAAGTACTCACACCAATTCAATTTTTTGATTGATTTGTCATCTTTCACTCCTTTCAAGAACATTTGATTTACTGTTGAACTCTTTGTTACTTGCCCAAATATAGAGTTGTAAAGTACAAGGAAGTTCAACTTGAAAATCCAGTCTCCGCTTTTGCTTTCAATTATTTTCTTCTTCACATCCGAGATTAAAATCTTGTTATGCTCAAACTGGGACTTCCATACAGTAAGCGTGTTAAATGAACCCTTCCTTGGTTTGTTCTTTTCATTTACTGTCTGGTTACCCATTGGGACACCAAGTACTTGTTGAACTTTGTTGCTTGTAACTTGAATTATGTGGTTTCCTACATTCAATTCATCTCGTCTATCATCATAATTCACTAATAACCATCTTGCTAACTTTGTTGGCACTGTTTTGATGTTCATTGATAAAAAAGCTTCAAATCCCATCTGTTTGATTGCTTTTTTCTGTGCACTTGATAAGCTTGCCATCGCCTCATTCATGTTATCAACAGACGCCCTTACTTGTAATTTTATATTCGAGTACAGAACAAATTGCTTTCTCTGTGGTGAATTTTGAGGCTCTTCTGGTGAATTTGCAGGCTGTTGTTGTAGGAGTAATTCATTTTCATTGATCTCTGCGTTATTATCAAATGTTATAATTACGTAACAATGACAGAATAATTACAAATTTCATTACCAAAATAACGTAATATAGACATATAATCATAACTAGTGTTTTTCATTTACCAAAATTGCTTAACAATGACAGAATAACTACATTTTCATTACTAAAATAACGTAACAAAGACATAATCATAAACTAGTGTTTTCATTTACAAAATTGCTTAACAATGACAGAATAACTACTTTTTCATTACTAAAATAACGTAACAAAGACATAATCATAAACTAGTGTTTTTCATTTACAAAATTGCTTAACAATGACAGAATAACTACTTTTTCATTACTAAAATAACGTAACATATACATAATCATCATATATTTATGGCCAGAATCATTACAAATTTCATTATTAAAATAACGTAATAAAGACATAATCATAAACTATTGTTTTCATTTACAAAATTGCTTAACAATGACAGAATAACTACTTTTTCATTACTAAAATAACGTAACATATACATAATCATCATATATTTATGGCCAGAATCATTACAAATTTCATTATTAAAATAACGTAACAAAGACATAATCATAAACTATTGTTTTCATTTACAAAATTGCTTAACAATGACAGAATAACTACTTTTTCATTACTAAAATAACGTAACATATACATAATCATCATATATTTATGGCCAGAATCATTACAAATTTCATTATCAAAATAACGTAATATATACATAATCATAAACTATTGTTTTTCATTTAACAAAATTGCTTAACAATGACAGAATAACTACATTTTCATTACAAAAATAACGTAACAAAGACATAATCATAAACTACAATTTGCTTAACAATGACAGAATAACTACATTTTCATTACTAAAATAACGTAACAAGGACATAATCATTACAAATTTCATTACCAAAATAACGTAATACAGACATAATCATTTCTAGTTCTATTAATAAAATTACGTAACACAAACATACTTTCCATTACTAAAATGATGTAACATTGACATAATTAGTACATTTCCATTACCAAAATAACGCAATATAGACATAATTATGATGCACCATAGACATAATCATTTTTTCTAAAAGCATTTAACATTTTTGACAGAATCATTACATTCCGATTACTAAAATAACGTATCATATACAAAATCATTTATAGTTATATTACTAAAATAACGTAACACATAACAAAATAAATTCAAAATAAATTTCTCTGTACCATTTTTCCTTGAAGGCCTGTCATGGTTTGCTTTTGTTCTTCTCTCTGATTTGTCAGTTTTATCATTGGTTTTTTGAATTTTGGTAGGGCCTGATAATTAGAAATACGTATTTTAGTAAAATTTCACAACGTATTAACAATATTAATTGACGTAATACTTATTTACCTTCATCAACGTCGTTCTTTTCAGTTTCATACTCTGTTCCTCTCTTTCTTCCTGTAACATGCATAATGTAAGTTATTATATAGTTTTTCAATGTAAAATTTGGTACAGAATAACGTAATGTACTTACTTTCGTATACTTTTGAGTATTTCATGGTTAATCTTCTGTAGAAATGGAGTTTATTGATGATTTTAACTAGGGTTTCAGAGTTTATTATGTAATTTTGGGGAGAAGTTTTGAGCGATTAATGAGACTGAACGGTCTCTTATAATTTGATTTTAGAAAAATTGACGATTATACCCTTATTAACTGTCTAATCTCTCACTTATTTACGAATTTGACACCGCGTACTTTTTTAATTAATGACGTAAGATTGTTGATTGATCGACGGTTAGCATTCCTTCGCACGCTTCGCACGATTGTTTGTTTTTTGTAGAATAACCGCCCCCTATAATATGTAATTGTGTACTTAAGTTACGTATACATGCTAGTTCATATAAAAGGGTAATGACGATTCTCAACGACCTGTTTTGAAAAAAGAAGGTTGAACACTTAACTATGGTATAAAAAATGACAAACCAAAATTGTGACACCCGGCAAACTCAGGTTAGTAACGTTGACTAAACTAGTAAGTCTACCTTAGCGAGTCATGCATATTACGTCCTTAACGGGGCCAGTCGAGTCGGTACGATGATTCGAGGGAATCATCGGGAGTCGTTATAATGATCCGCGGGGTCATCGGGAGTCGGTCCACATCTATGGGTACAAGGATCGGCGATTCGGGGAATCGCCGGGTTTAATGCACACACGAGTCTCGAGTCCCGGGAATTGGTGAACGGATGTAAACGTGTTGGATATCATGCATTACATGTTTGGAATCATTATGTGACTTATCGGTATGTGAATACGTGTTTAAATATGTTAAAATAGCGTTTAACGCGCCAAAAACCCATTCCAGCACCTTATAGGCGATTAGGAGCCTGGGGGGACTCCTAATCGCATGAACAGTGCACGAGTACAAGGGGAATGGGGCGAGTAGGTGGCCAATCGCATGAATAGTAGCGATTAGGACCCCTACTCGCGAGTAGGTGGCTAATCGCGTGAGCATAGAGGCGATTAGGCCCCTACTCGCCTGATCTGGGTCCCTAATCGCGTGTACTGCAGGGCTCGGGTCAAAACACCTATAAATAGAACCCTTAACTCCCCAAACACCTCTAGAACAACCCTAGCTGCTCCCAAGTCGCCCACACACCTTAGAACACCTCTGGAACTCATTTTGCTACAAAAATCACCATCCTCAAGCTTATACACCTTTCTTTAGCAAAATCCAAGGTGTGTTCTTCACCCCTAACCTTTGTAAAGTTGTTATTTGAGTTCCCCTAAAGTTCCAGACCTTGTTTTACCAAAATGTGTCTTTAAAAACCTTTCAAAAGAGTCTTAAACCAAGTTTACACCTTAATGCTTGTTATATGTGAAGTTTACTTGCATATGTTGGTCTTATTGGTGATTTTAACATGAATGTTTTCAAGATATGGTTGTACTTATGATATGTAGAGGTCATTAGGGAGGTTGTCTTAGAATCTTAGCCATTATTATGGTGTTTTGAAGAAAATGCACATTTTGACCCATTTGTATGTTCTTGAGGATTTAGGGTGATTATGGTGTGATTGTTGATGCAATGTTGTTAGAATTCACACTAGGAAGATGTTAGATCAGAGATTTTATGAGTTACATGTTGTAGAGCTTGAAATCTGATTATTTCCATTTAAGGAAAGATAAGGTTGGTAGATGAAACCTAGTACTTTGCCATTTTAGGAAATAATCGCATAGAACATGCTAGATCAGTGATATGTCGGGGGTTTTTGCTTGAAAAGGGTTGGTAAATGATTTAGGTTTGATATTGGGTGTTGTTGCATGTTTCGGATCTGATTTGGAGGGTTTAACGCGCGAAAACTCGTTGTACAGCAGCTGCAGGCGATTAGGCATCCTAATCGCCTGAGCTATAGGCGATTATGCAGGCTTTGGGGGCGATTGGGACCCTAATCGCCTATACTTCATGCGATTAGGCCCCCTAATCGCCTATAGGCTATTGCCTACTCGCGTGTAACCTTCCTAATCGCATGTACTGCTGTCGTGAACGCGTTTTGACATCCCGGAACACGATTTGACACCTAGGAACATGTTAGGAACCCCGGGATACACCCAATGACTTAGTAAGACGTGTTCGGACCTGTTTATGCGTTAATTGGACATTATGCTAGACTAGGTGAATTGTTGCGCGTGCTAAGTGTTTAATTGCATATGTTACATGATGTCTTGCATTTATCTAACACGTGGGATGTCGGGTCACCAATGGGATGTCGGGTCCTGTCTGGCACGGTCGGTCTAACGGTTAAAGGTGTTTTCAAACGTTTATGGTCACGGTCTGGACATACGGGGACTAGTTAGCCTGCGGGTTATTAGTCCAATACTTATACACATCTTATGATAGGTCGCCGCTATTTGGGACTATCGTAACATAACTACTTAACTATTTTCAAGTAACGCAAACCGAGGTGAGTGTCACAGCCCCACTTTTACCGTTTTACTTTCGGGGGAGAAACATGCTACTTATTTGGTTACTTATCATAGATCATGTTATACTATGGTTACTTTATGTACTATGCGGCTTTTACAGAAAGTCCCAGGGGAACCATGAATGTGCGGGGATGCACAACGGGGGAAATGTGGATAGATCTATTGGGCCTTACAAACCCCACCCGACGGCTGGGAGCCGGGCGGGTGCATATTGTCTCTAATACTTTGGGGGTTACCGAGGCATCGGTAATCCCGTCCGTCTGGGCTGGCTTCAACACTTATACCGGTTTAGTAATGGATTCCCAACCGCAGTAGTAGCAACACTTAACGTCTAGCTAACGTTCTCATAACATAGTAGTAACGGGAAATGATCTTACCGAACTTATAACAACACTTTTATGAAAGAAAACCTGTGAACTCACCAGCATTATATGTTGACATTTTTGGCATGTTTTCTCAGGTCGCTAAGGTAGCGGTTGTCGGACTAGGCGCACGAGGTCATGCACGGCGTCTATTATTTTGGAACACATTAAACAATGTCTTTGTAAACAATGATATGTCTTTTGGTTGTAAACAAGAATGCTTCCGCTGCTGGTTTACAGCTCAAAGCATTATATTTTGGTTTTAAATATAATCTTGAATGCATGTTTGTTGTATGTTTATTGTGATCGTTGACTGAGATCCTGGTGTGTCACGCGCCTCGCGGTAAAACCCCGCATGTGGAATTTGAGGGTGTGACAGATTGGTATCAGAGCCAACGGTTATAGTGAACTAGGACTGCATGTAGAGTCTAGTCTATAACTGAGTCGCACACACTAGACGGTCACAATTAGTCGAGTCTTAGCAAGTGGGTAACAATATGACTTGTCGGGATGTCGGTGTCATCATCTGCTACGCTACATCATCTATTTACTTCTTATCATCCTGTTTCTTGACTCATCTTTACTTTGATCCGATGGCGAACGATATACTATTGAACTCTCTTGACGGCAGTGTGCATTGGGGTAGCTTCGGCGTACTCTTGAGATCTGTCCAGAGATTTGGACATCTCCCCTCTATGCCCTAATGAACACGCCCGTTCTTATGCATATTATATTGTACTTATACTTACGATAATATCATGATTGGGCGCTAGTGTTCGGTGACTTGAACTTCAAACTCAAAGCGCGCCTGGAGGACCATGCGGAACAGTTTATCATGTCGGGTGCACACGAGATCATAAACTGTGATGCATGGAATCCCTGGCGGACTTTGGGCTTGAACGGATGGACCCGAGCTGGGCTCGGTCTAATTTCTCGAAATTCCTAATGGGTTATACCACGGGCAAGCCTAAACCTTTTGTTTCATGTTGTGACAGAAGATGTCGGGAGCTCGTGGAGGTCGCAGGGGCGGCCGTGCTGGCGGTCGTGGTGGCGGCCGTGGTGGCGGCGGTGGCCGCGGGAACATTAATATGACCCAAGCCGAGCTGGATAATCTGACGCAGCAGCACGTGAATATTGCTTTGGCTGCATTCCAAGCCGCTCATAATGCTATGGGTGGTACGTCGATTCTCATCTATTCTACCTCGTTCTGGGGTACTTTACCTTTTCTTGATACTCACCTGTGTGTCTGTTCCAGGTGGTGCTGTCCATCCTCCTCCATCCCAGTGTTCCTATAAAAAGTTTATGGACTGTAAGCCCCACAACTTTAGCGGCACTGAAGGGGCAGTGGGACTGCTCCGATGGTTGGAGAAACTCGAATCTGTTTTCTCGATGTGCAGCTGCCCGGAAGGCGACCGGGTGAAGTATGCTTCTGCGACCCTGGAGGGTCAAGCCTTGACTTGGTGGAACTCCACCACCCAGACTATGGGCATTGGGGAAGCCCACGCTATGCCCTGGACAGAATTCATTCAGTTGCTGAAGAATGAGTACTGCCCGAGGGATGAAATCCAGAAGCTTGAGCATGAAGTCTGGAATCACAAGATGGTGGGTTCTGAGATTGAAGCTTATACTGCTAGGCACAATGAATTGGCGGTGTTGTGCCCCGATTTGCACACACCGGAATACCGAAGAATTGAGCATTATGTTGCTGGGTTGGTACCGGAGATTGCTGGGTTAGTTGTTGCGGGTAATCTCACTGTTTATTCTGAGGTAGTTCGGTCAGCTCACAGGCTGACCAACATGAAGGTGACTGAAGGGGTCTTGCCTCCTCGAGGCGCTACTGTGAAGGCTTCTGATGGTAACAAACGGAAGTGGGAAACTGTGGGGAAAGGCTCGAGCTCGGCTCAGCCTCAACAGGTGAAGAAGACTGATGCAGGGGGATCGTCGTCTGAACGACAACCGGGGGTTTATGCTGGGAAGTTGCCAAAGTGTGATCGGTGCAACTATCATCACACCGGTTCTTGCGATGATAAGGACCGTTGCCGTCGGTGCCATAAGATTGGGCACCAAGCCAAGGATTGTAGGTCCAACCCTTTGGGAAACCGAAACCCATCGGTCACACCAGCCCCGGCCCCTCAAGTCGCTGCTCCTCAGGGAAATCAGGGGAAACAAGGGTGCTATAACTGTGGTGAGCTTGGTCACTACAAGCGTAACTGCCCCAAGTTGAAGCAGGGCGAAGCTGGGAAGAATGGGTCGGGCAATGGAAACAATGGGGGCGGAGGGAGGAATGCTCGCGCCTTCGTGATCGGTTCAAGTGGTGCTCGACAGGATCCCGACACTGTTACTGGTACGTTTCTCCTCGATAATCGCTATGCTACGGTTTTATTCGATTCTGGCGCCGATAAGAGTTTTATATCTCTTGGGTTTAGTCAATTGCTTGATAGGGTACCTACACCTTTAGAGGCTAAGTACTTGATAGAATTGGCTGATGGTAAGAAAGTCGAGGCGACGCACGTCCTTAGGGAGTGTCACCTTGAGTTGTCGGGTTATTCCTTCCCTATTGATCTTATGCCGGTGTCCTTGGGTAGTTTCGATGTTGTCGTGGGAATGGATTGGTTGTCCCTGTATCATGCCGAGATTGTTTGTTTTGATAAAGTTATTCGACTTCCCCTCCCTGACGGTGAAATTTTGTTGGTGCACGGTGAGAAGAGCGGGGTCCCGTTGAGTATCATTTCGTGTATGAAAGCCTATAAGTACCTTCGGAAGGGGTATTCTGCCATTCTGGCACTTGTTTCGGTTTCGTCTGAAGAGGAGAAGAAGATTGAAGATATCCCTGTTGTCCGTGACTTTCCCGATGTATTTCCTGAAGACTTACCTGGTCTTCCTCCTTATCGCCAGGTCGAATTCGGTATTGAACTTGCTCCGGGTGCGGCCCCTATTGCCCGTGCCCCTTATCGTCTTGCACCTCCCGAGATGCAGGAATTATCAAACCAGTTGCAGGAGCTGTTAGAGAAGGGTTTCATTCGACCTAGTTCGTCCCCGTGGGGAGCCCCTATTTTGTTCGTCAAGAAGAAGGACGGAAGCCTACGGATGTGTATCGACTACCGGGAGCTGAATAAGGTTACCATCAAGAATCGCTATCCTCTTCCTCGCATCGATGACTTATTTGACCAGCTTCAGGGTTCCAGTTTCTATTCGAAGATCGATTTGAGGTCGGGGTACCATCAGTTAAGGGTTCAAGAAGCTGACATTCCGAAGACCGCCTTTCGAACTCGCTATGGCCACTTTGAATTCCTGGTCATGCCTTTTGGTCTCACCAACGCACCTGCCATTTTTATGGATCTGATGAACCGTGTTTGCAAGCCTTATCTTGACAAGTTCGTGATTGTCTTCATCGATGATATTCTAGTCTATTCTAAGAACGAGGTGGACCACCAGGAACACCTACGTCTTGTTTTGGAACTTCTGAGACGGGAACGGCTGTACGCTAAGTTTTCTAAGTGTAGCTTCTGGTTGCGTGAAGTCCAATTCCTTGGTCATGTTGTTAATGAGAAAGGAATTCATGTTGACCCAGCTAAGATTGAAGCCATTAAAGACTGGGAAGCACCAAAGACGCCATCTGAGGTGCGGCAATTCCTAGGCCTTGCAGGTTACTACCGTCGTTTTATTGAGGGATTTTCGAAGATCGCTCAACCCCTCACCTCGCTTACCCAGAAGGACCGGAAGTTCGACTGGGGTGATTCGCAGGAGTCGGCCTTCCAGTTGTTGAAGGCTAAACTCTGTTCTGCTCCTATCTTGTCCTTGCCTGAGGGTACGGACGATTTTGTGGTTTACTGTGACGCTTCTATCCGGGGTCTTGGTTGTGTACTGATGCAGCGCGAGAAGGTCATCGCCTACGCTTCTCGTCAGCTTAAGGTTCATGAGAAAAACTATCCCACCCATGATCTGGAGTTGGGAGCGGTGGTCTTTGCTCTAAAGATTTGGAGGCATTACTTGTACGGTACCAAATGCACTATTTACACCGATCACAAGAGCCTCCAGCATATCTTTGATCAGAAGGTGTTGAATATAAGACAGCGTCGTTGGGTCGAGCTTCTTAATGATTACGAGTGCGCCATCAAATACCACCCTGGCAAGGCGAATGTGGTCGCAGACGCCTTGAGCAGGAAGGAAACGGCTAAACCTCGTCGTGTTCGAGCTCTTCAGCTCACTATCCATTCCGGCTTACCCGATCGAATCCGTTCAGCGCAGCAAGAGGCCTTGAAGGAGGAAAACCTTAAGGCTGAAACCATGCATGGTGCTGATAGCCACCTTGAACTCAGATCCGATGGGTTACACTATTTCGCTGAACGTATTTGGGTTCCTTTATTTGGGGGCTTGCGGGTGCTTGTTCTCGATGAAGCTCACAAGTCCCGGTACTCTATTCACCCTGGCTCCGATAAGATGTATCAAGACCTGAAGATACTTTATTGGTGGCCGAACATGAAGGCGGACGTGGCTTCGTACGTAAGCAAGTGCTTGACCTGTGCCAAGGTCAAGGTTGAGTATCAAAAGCCATCCGGCCTTCTGCAACAGCCTGAAATCCCCGAGTGGAAGTGGGAGCGGATTACGATGGACTTTGTGACCAAACTCCCGAGATCGCCCAGTGGTTGCGACATGATCTGGGTAATTGTCGATAGGTTGACAAAGTCCGCGCACTTCCTCGCTATCAAAGAGACCGATGGTCTCGAGCGTTTGGCACGGTTATATCTCAAGGAAGTGGTCTCTCGGCACGGGGTGCCTGTCTCTATTATTTCTGATCGTGATCCTCGGTTCGCCTCTAACTTTTGGAAGTCTTTGCATAAGGCTCTGGGTACTCAGTTAGACATGAGCACAGCATACCATCCGCAAACTGACGGTCAAAGTGAGCGGACAATCCAAACGCTAGAAGACATGCTTCGGGCATGTGTGATCGATTTTGGCAAGGGGTGGGAGAGTCATTTACCGTTGGTGGAATTCTCCTACAACAACAGTTACCATTCTAGCATCAAGGCAGCTCCGTTCGAGGCTCTTTACGGGCGGAAATGCCGGTCTCCTCTTTGTTGGGCCGAGGTGGGTGAGAGTCAACTCACCGGCCCGGAACTTGTGTACGAGACTTCCGAAAAGATCGTACAAATCCGTAACCGCATGGCAGCAGCTCGGGATCGTCAAAAGAGCTATGCCGACCGTCGTCGCAAGCCTTTGGAGTTTGAGGTTGGCGACAGGGTTTTGTTGAAGGTATCTCCATGGAAGGGCGTTATACGTTTTGGGAAACGGGGCAAATTGAATCCTCGGTATGTGGGACCGTTCGCAATCCTGGAACGGATTGGACCGGTAGCATACAGGCTTGATCTGCCGGCTGAGCTCGTAATGTTCATAACGTCTTCCACGTTTCTAATTTGAAGAAGTGTTTGGCGGATGAATCTTTGGTTGTTCCTCTCGAAGAGATCAAGGTGGATGATCGTCTACGTATCGTGGAGGAACCGGTTGAAATTCTTGACTATAAAATCCGTAGCCTTCGCCGGAGTAAAATCCGCATTGTTAAAGTCCGTTGGAACTCTAATCATGGACCGGAGTTCACGTGGGAACGGGAAGATCAAATGAAGGCTAAGTATCCCCATTTATTTCCTAAGCGCGCGTTCGAATCAAGACATGTCCCTGCTGAAGCTGAATGAATCTCGGGTCGAAATTCCTTTCAACAGGGGGATGATGTGGCAACCGGAAAATTTTTCTTCTCTTTCGTCTCTTCCTTTTTGGCCTTGGGCAATTTTCGGGACGAAAATTCTTTCAACAGGGGGATGATGTGACACCCGGCAAACTCAGGTTAGTAACGTTGACTAAACTAGTAAGTCTACCTTAGCGAGTCATGCATATTACGTCCTTAACGGGGTCAGTCGAGTCGGTACGATGATTCGAGGGAATCATCGGGAGTCGTTATAATGATCCGCGGGGTCATCGGGAGTCGGTCCACATCTATGGGTACAAGGATCGGCGATTCGGGGAATCGCCGGGTTTAATGCACACACGAGTCTCGAGTCCCGGGAATTGGTGAACGGATGTAAACGTGTTGGATATCATGCATTACATGTTTGGAATCATTATGTGACTTATCGGTATGTGAATACGTGTTTAAATATGTTAAAATAGCGTTTAACGCGCCAAAAACCCATTCCAGCACCTTATAGGCGATTAGGAGCCTGGGGGGACTCCTAATCGCATGAACAGTGCACGAGTACAAGGGGAATGGGGCGAGTAGGTGGCCAATCGCATGAATAGTAGCGATTAGGACCCCTACTCGCGAGTAGGTGGCTAATCGCGTGAGCATAGAGGCGATTAGGCCCCTACTCGCCTGATCTGGGTCCCTAATCGCGTGTACTGCAGGGCTCGGGTCAAAACACCTATAAATAGAACCCTTAACTCCCCAAACACCTCTAGAACAACCCTAGCTGCTCCCAAGTCGCCCACACACCTTAGAACACCTCTGGAACTCATTTTGCTACAAAAATCACCATCCTCAAGCTTATACACCTTTCTTTAGCAAAATCCAAGGTGTGTTCTTCACCCCTAACCTTTGTAAAGTTGTTATTTGAGTTCCCCTAAAGTTCCAGACCTTGTTTTACCAAAATGTGTCTTTAAAAACCTTTCAAAAGAGTCTTAAACCAAGTTTACACCTTAATGCTTGTTATATGTGAAGTTTACTTGCATATGTTGGTCTTATTGGTGATTTTAACATGAATGTTTTCAAGATATGGTTGTACTTATGATATGTAGAGGTCATTAGGGAGGTTGTCTTAGAATCTTAGCCATTATTATGGTGTTTTGAAGAAAATGCACATTTTGACCCATTTGTATGTTCTTGAGGATTTAGGGTGATTATGGTGTGATTGTTGATGCAATGTTGTTAGAATTCACACTAGGAAGATGTTAGATCAGAGATTTTATGAGTTACATGTTGTAGAGCTTGAAATCTGATTATTTCCATTTAAGGAAAGATAAGGTTGGTAGATGAAACCTAGTACTTTGCCATTTTAGGAAATAATCGCATAGAACATGCTAGATCAGTGATATGTCGGGGGTTTTTGCTTGAAAAGGGTTGGTAAATGATTTAGGTTTGATATTGGGTGTTGTTGCATGTTTCGGATCTGATTTGGAGGGTTTAACGCGCGAAAACTCGTTGTACAGCAGCTGCAGGCGATTAGGCATCCTAATCGCCTGAGCTATAGGCGATTATGCAGGCTTTGGGGGCGATTGGGACCCTAATCGCCTATACTTCATGCGATTAGCCCCCTAATCGCCTATAGGCTATTGCCTACTCGCGTGTAACCTTCCTAATCGCATGTACTGCTGTCGTGAACGCGTTTTGACATCCCGGAACACGATTTGACACCTAGGAACATGTTAGGAACCCCGGGATACACCCAATGACTTAGTAAGACGTGTTCGGACCTGTTTATGCGTTAATTGGACATTATGCTAGACTAGGTGAATTGTTGCGCGTGCTAAGTGTTTAATTGCATATGTTACATGATGTCTTGCATTTATCTAACACGTGGGATGTCGGGTCACCAATGGGATGTCGGGTCCTGTCTGGCACGGTCGGTCTAACGGTTAAAGGTGTTTTCAAACGTTTATGGTCACGGTCTGGACATACGGGGACTAGTTAGCCTGCGGGTTATTAGTCCAATACTTATACACATCTTATGATAGGTCGCCGCTATTTGGGACTATCGTAACATAACTACTTAACTATTTTCAAGTAACGCAAACCGAGGTGAGTGTCACAGCCCCACTTTTACCGTTTTACTTTCGGGGGAGAAACATGCTACTTATTTGGTTACTTATCATAGATCATGTTATACTATGGTTACTTTATGTACTATGCGGCTTTTACAGAAAGTCCCAGGGGGAACCATGAATGTGCGGGGATGCACAACGGGGGAAATGTGGATAGATCTATTGGGCCTTACAAACCCCACCCGACGGCTGGGAGCCGGGCGGGTGCATATTGTCTCTAATACTTTGGGGGTTACCGAGGCATCGGTAATCCCGTCCGTCTGGGCTGGCTTCAACACTTATACCGTTTAGTAATGGATTCCCAACCGCAGTAGTAGCAACACTTAACGTCTAGCTAACGTTCTCATAACATAGTAGTAACGGGAAATGATCTTACCGAACTTATAACAACACTTTTATGAAAGAAAACCTGTGAACTCACCAGCATTATATGTTGACATTTTTGGCATGTTTTCTCAGGTCGCTAAGGTAGCGGTTGTCGGACTAGGCGCACGAGGTCATGCACGGCGTCTATTATTTTGGAACACATTAAACAATGTCTTTGTAAACAATGATATGTCTTTTGGTTGTAAACAAGAATGCTTCCGCTGCTGGTTTACAGCTCAAAGCATTATATTTTGGTTTTAAATATAATCTTGAATGCATGTTTGTTGTATGTTTATTGTGATCGTTGACTGAGATCCTGGTGTGTCACGCGCCTCGCGGTAAACCCCGCATGTGGAATTTGAGGGTGTGACAAAAATGGTCGGGTTTGATAGGTTCACCGGCTTTAGCGGTTTGAACTAATATTTATTTTCTTAAACCGTTTGTTTTTATTATTTCTTTTAAAATAATACATAACTACATTTTTTTTGAAGGGCAATACATAACTACATATTTTAATATATATATATATATATATATATATATAGGGCAATTATAAATTGGAAACTAGCTTCACTTGAGAAAACTTTGCAAACTTCATCAAGAGGTCTAGATTAGTCCACGTCTTTTACCTTTGAAAAAAACTCAAAGGGCATTTTAGACAAGAATTTTTTTATCTCTCCATCTATTCTTATATCCTGACACACACATACTTGATGAACATAACCTCTCTCTTATTTATTATTTTTTTTTTTTTACAAAACCCACTTATCATCTCTCTCTCTAACATACCTCATACTCTATCTCTTTCTTTCTTCTCTTTGATCATCAACACAACCTGCACCACTATTCTTTTTCTCTTTGCTTACTATATAAACACAAGAATATGGATGGTGAAACACGACGGTCCTAGCTGTTAACGAAAATGGTTAGCGGAAATGGATGGTGCAAATCCAGATCTGTATTTCCAGATCCGTAAGTTTCTCGTTGTGCTCTAGTTTATGTTTTGTGGTGTTATTTTTTTTTTTTTTGAATTTTTCTTTGTTTTTCATGTTCTTTGAATTAGTATTATAGTTTTTGTTTGTTTTCTTTGTTGTCATGTTCTTAGATTATGTTCAGAGCATGAACTTTTATGTTTTTCTTAGTTATGTTGTAAAGATTTTTGCAAGTAAAATAACACTTTTGAAAAGAACGAATATGATGGTTGGGTATTTGACTTTTGTGGGGTTTTTAAGTTTGGTGGGGTTATGGCCGATTTAGTAAAAAGAAAGAATTAATAATTTTAGTGGGGTTATAAATAAGAGATCTATAACCTTATGTGTATATATGTTCGGATCTTGCAGGTTTATTGGGTAAATCTTCTTGTTCTTGTTTTTTAGGGTAATCTTATTGTTCTTTTTTGTTCATCTCCTTCAAGATATGTGGTGTATAGATCTGATCCTTTGCATTTTTTTTAAACTTTAATTTGGTTATGTTTGTTCAAATTTAGGTTATAAAAGATATTTCATAGGATGAGACAAGGTTTTTTGAGACTTATTTATTGATTTTGGTTATAAGTTTTTGTGTTATGATTTGTTGTGTTTGTTTTTTCATGGGTGGGTACATTCATGTTATTAGTTGAATCTATGATGATGCTTTGTTTTTTCATTTAGAACATTTGTTTTTCATTTAAAAACATATGTTTTTATTGTTTAGGTTATAATTATCAAATGTTTTTGTGTTTTTGCTATAAATTATAATTTGTTAGTTTTGCTTTTCAGATGTTTGATGACAAAAATAACACATTTTTTTATTGTAAACAGATTTTTGAAGTTTTGGCGAGAAGATTGGAAATGAAGTTGTTTATACGTTTTTTTGTTGTAACATGTTTATTTTTTTGTTCATCTTCCCGACACATGTAAATGTAGTATTTGTTTGTTACATTATTTTTTTATATGTTATTTTTTCAATTTGTAACATTTGTAAATTTGTTAAATGTTAGTAACATCTGTTTTTTTAGTTATAAAAATTTGTAGAATTCCAAAAAAACATACGTTTTTTTATTTGTGATATTATAATGTGTGAACTTTATAAAATTTAAAAGAAAAACATAGTGTTTTACTTTCAAAAATTAAATGAATGCTTGTATCAAAAGAAAGAAACATAGGTTTTGTTTCAAAAAAGTGAATGTCGATTTTAGAGAGAGGAGAGAGAAATTTGAAAAAGGAAATGAAAAAGCAAAAGAGAGGATGTGTTGTCTTTTGACTATAATGCCCTTTTTTAGTTTTTTATTGAAGATATGTACCTTTTACATCTTTTACTTTTTTAATAAAATAATGATTTAATCATAACCATTAGATCATTATGATCAATGGTTGTAAGAGTGGTTTTCTTGGTTTTCTTAAGTGGGGAGGGTTTTCAAATTATCCTTCCTCTATATATATATATATACTAGTGGGGTGCCCGCGCGTTGCGGCGGGAGCACAACATTTACTAAAAATGAAAAAAACAACAAAAATAAATATGTGATGATAAATGCAAACAAGGGTATGGCACGTGTCATATGGTCTTGTTGCCTATTACATGAGACAAAAAAGGATATCATAGACTCATCATGAAGGCTTGGCACGATGACCAAGCTTCGATATGCGTGTAAATTTGATTAACATATAGTAGTGTAAGGTTGGACAAAGAGAAGTTTGTCATTTCCTATTATTGTTTTTAAATTTTGTGGTAACCTTCTTAAATACTTTATTATATAATATAGATATAGATATAGATAAAAGCATTTTAGGAATTCTCTATGTCTAACTCTTATAGTAATGTATGTCCACGTCAATTGAGGAGAAAATGTTAACCATTGTATATTCCACAAGTAAGAAGAAAATTTAAACTATTATATTTTCTACATCTTTAATTAGTTACTACTAAAGAGTTATTGTCTTTATTGTTTTGAATGATATAGTTTTATTATTTAAGTTTAATATTATTCAACTTAAACTACCAGCTCGATTGTTACGAATTTATTTTTGATCTATTTTTTGCATTTTTTATTTTAATTCTTATGTTTATATAAAAATAAACATAGTCCGTTCATTGTATTAATCTACAAATATGTAGTAAGCTTCCATCATTCCATGCTATGTTTATGTCTCAATTATAGACATTGTTTAGGTTTAGAATTATTCAACTTAAACTACCGGCTCGATTATTACGAATTTATTTTCATTTTATTTTTTACATTTTTTATTGTAACTCTTATGTTTACAAAACATAAACACGGTTCATTCATTGTTTTACTCTACAAGTACATGGTAAGCTTCCTTCATTTTATGTCATGTTTATTTCTCATTTTATTATAAAAAGTCAAATGGCATCGGCGGTTTAAATAATTAAAAATATATGACATTGATTAATCGATCCATATGCAAGTTGTTGCCTACAATATATGATATGTAATGAATGAGTGTCTTTTGTCAACCAACAACCCAGTTGTGTATATCACTATATAATCGTAAGATGTTATATATTGTATTCAGATCATAAGGATATTTTGTGGTTTTTAATTGCAAAAACTTTTTTTATAACAACTCTTAAGAGTTTTCTATACATTAACCTATGAGTAAGGTCATAATATGGTCATGTTTCTCATGCATGTCAGACCCAAACATACAAAACCATCTCACTCTATCTTATCTATCAATTTTTCTATCTTACTTATCAATTTTATGAGCGACTATGATAGTTCCATGCATCAATATATTATTCGATTTATTTTCTATGAACTTCCTACATAATAAAAATACAACCCTAGATATTAATTGTATAAAAGATTATAAAAACAACAAAGTATGGATTGGTTGGCAGCATAAACACATAATGTTTGCAAGAATATTGTTTTAATGGTGAACAAAAGGTTACCTTAAGATCAGTACCCTATATTTCACAAAATTTTGAACGACCAAATATAACATAACGGTTATCTGCAATATTCTCGTACACAAAATCCCTTATGAATCTGCAAAAACAAAAGAAAATGGTTCATTAGTTGTTTTCATGGTAGAAGGCAACCATAAGATATCAGTAAGAATAAGGCCTCGTAAAGGTACAAATTGAAGAAAGAAACAAGTGACAATGCCTACTAACAAACCAAATATTATAAAGAGAATAAGAAATGAGAGAGTTGTTCATTGAGATGTATATAATAACAACATAATGGCCACTATTTATAGGGCTCTAATAGAAGGTATATACATAAATGAGAAAAAGGAGTTAGGAACATAGATAGTCACTAATAATATATAAAGGAGTTAGAAACATGGATAGTCACTAATAACTTTATTATTTCATAATCAACTTAATTGTTAATGTAAAGAAGACAACTTCACCCCTTTACCACCTTCATTAAGTTATTGTACCATATGCATTATATGTTGTAATTACTTAAATTTGGTTGGAATCCTTCACTCATGCTTTATAATATAGTATAGATATATATATATATATATATATATATATATATAGAGAGAGAGAGAGAGAGATTAAACATGGTTTTTAACTTCAAACCGTCAGCTAAACCATTAATCTAACAAAAACGTCAAAACTTAACCGTAAACAAAAGTGTATATATAAATAAAACATGCTACATAAAATAGTGAAGAGTTTCCCTAGTTGTTCGACCCGACATCTTTAGATAGTTGTCCATTATGTCGGAACTTTGTCCATAACCCAACTGTCTAAGCGCGGCTGTGACCTTTTGCAACGGGGTAAATCCCATGATACCACGCACATCGGGTCTTTATTGGAAATATTCGTAATTATTTTCTAAATCGTTAGATATTCTTAAAAATGACTCATACGAAAACGCCACCTAAAACTTTTTTCATCATATGTTGGTTCGGGTGAGAAGTAATCACGTACCAATAAATCATTTGCGACAAGTCGTTCACGAAGTATATATTTTCTGCATTTGGGTTCGGAAGTCCCTTCAATTTCATCCTCCACTATAGCTCCAACGACTTTATGAACGCTCGATATTATCATTTCCGCGCCGTCGGATGAGGACTCCAAAGCGTATAGATCAAACGAATCAGATGAACATGAAGATTGCATTTTTTGGAGAGTATTTTTAAAAATATGAGAGTTTGGAGAGTATTTTTAAAAATATGAGAGTGTGTGTGGGTAGAAGAGGATATGGTTTATATATATATAACTAGTGGGACTACCCGCGCGTTGCGGCGGGCATTAAGTTGGTATTTATTACAAAAGAAAGATCATGTTTAAGACACAAAAAACAAAATTACAATATCCAAAAACCAATGGTAATTGTAAAGTGTTACATGGTCAAACTTTCAATGTTTTTTAATTTTTCATAAACATTATGCCCAAATGATAGTTCCAACCAGTTAAAGATCATCAAAATCCTCCAAAATTCCCTTTTCCACCCTCTTTCAGATTCACTTATCATTATTTTATCGTGTAGAACGACGTGTACCTGTTATGATTTCCTTTGAGTTTTTTCGCTTTTTTGGGTTGACCACTGTGTTTTGCCATTGGTGTCTTGACATTCTCCGTGCTTTTTGGTGAACCGTCAAGCGTCATTTTGCGCTTCTTTGGTGTTGCTTTCTTTTTTGATTTCATCTGCCTCTACCATTTCATAAGCTGTATCATCATCATGATCTTGATTTCCATCATATGATGATTTGACTATGTAAATCTGAAGTTGCATCAAACGTAGAATCTCTTAGTAAATAATTAAAGGAGAAAGACGAGCAGTAGGGTAATATGTTCAGCTCAAACGGGTCAAGAAGTCTTAGGTTGACTCGTAAGCCCTTTTTGTCGAATTAATCAAATCACGTTTCCATCATTTTATCATTTACTCACATCCTACAGCAAAAACATAAAAATTCATGGCATTAAATTGGGATCATTAACTTGAGTTTGAGAACCCATATTGGTTTGTAACTATAACAATTTAATCATTTCTTCATGTAGTTGGGTTGACTCGAATTTTATAAAATGGTTATAAATACCAAAACAGATGAGTCCCAAAAGTATATTACTATTTTAAGACATTTGCCTTGGAATACTCTAAGAGGTTTATGAATTAAATTAACATTTTGGACAATTTCCAACCCATTTCCTTTTAAGCTATTTTTTTTAACCGTTATATCGCGGTACTCGTTTTCTATTAGTTCATCAATCCTCTCGCCATATATTGTAGTACATCTGTCAGTTTTCTTGTTTGTATCATCAATGTGGTCTATCTATCACGAGTCTTAGCTAGATATCAATTAAGTAAAAATGAACACACAATCGATGCAGAAAGATGATATTCACCAGTAAGCTACATACAAGTGCATTGGTCATTGAACTATTTCTAAAAGATGGGAGATAAATAAGAAGAAAAAAAAAAGTGTAAACATTATTTTTAGGTGTTAGTACTACAATCAGGAAGGTCTGCAAGAGCAATCTTGGTTTTATGAGCATTCAACTCCTTTGATTAGAAAGCCACCAATGCCTATGAATGGCTCACTTATTTTTACACCTCTGAATTAATTAAGCTAAAATGCAAGCAAGTCAAGTGGGTCAACCAAGCCTAAAGTCACCTAAGGTGATCCCTTTATTTCTAGAAAAATTATTATAAAATATAACTTTTAATCATATATTAGTATGTCAACCAAGCTAAAAGTCACCTAAAGTTATCACTTTATTTCTAAAAATAATATTATAAAATATAACTTTTTAATCATATATTAGTATATTACCCATTACTTACCTAGTTACCTACGAAACTCAAAAAAATGGTGACCGATCAAACACAATTTGATTGGTGTTTATTTAAGGTACCGCACTCATTGTAGCTATCGATAGTAATTGAAAGAAGAAACCTAAGGCTAGAGTATATTCAAGATGAAAATATTGCAATGTTTACAAATAATAATAATAATAATAATAATAATAATAATAATAATAATAATAATAATAATAATAATAATAATAATAATAATAATAAAAATACATGCTTTAATGGAAAAAAGATACCTGAGGGCAAAAGTTTTATGTCTTTCTATTTCAAAACAAACATCACACAACTTACCCGTTTTACCTTGGCTTCTAGAATTTCAAGATCATCAATCTTGATCTCACTTGAAACTGGTCTCAACATTTAGATGAAGAACAAATATGATTTTTCAAAAGTCACATTGTGTGCACACCTAATAGCTATAACTTCCAAAAAATCAGTATCAATCTTCAAAAGGAAAACGAAGCAAAAAACTTTAGATTTCAGTAAATAAACTAACAAAAGTTGGCATTTTTATTGTTATGGATCCTTACCGCAATTTCCTCTTTCATTTCTCTCATCGCTCCACTAAATATCTCTCACTTGCTTTGGTCATCCTGTTATATGACCCATCCAGAAACTAACATGTTTCAACCTGAACCTGTTTAACCCATTAAGCAGCCTGCCTGACCCATATTTACTAAATTTTCTGTTATGAGTAATACAATATTTTTCGTTTTTAACAACTTGCATCTTCCTGGACTATAAATTACAATAAAAAAGCATACCTCATCGTCTTCGCTTCTTAGTCTGCCTCTTAATCGAGCCTAAAAATGTTGTACCCTTGGAAGCTTCCAAATTGTTGTCTCTCGTTCAACCAATACTGTTGTATAGATGACCTGCAGAGATGAATAAATGCATTTCCAATTATGAAAGTGATATTGCCGAGTCCATATAATATTATCACTAAAATTGTTCAAAGCATAAAGATTATATCAGCACTAACATTTTTAACATAACCAAAAATAAGATATGTTGTGTATGCTTGTGCATTCTCGTTACAATGTATTTAACTCACTTGCCAACAAAATGTATGCCCCAAAAATGTATTTAACTTTTAAAACACCCTTCGACTGTATGCCCAAACCTAAATTAAGTGTAGAGGTGACAATTTTGACCCACTACTTGTGAGTTGTTCAATTGAGGTTGTGTAATCTCAAATGGGCTCAAATAAAAAAAACATTGGCCACACAATTGCCTATTTTTTTTATTCAGAGGCTTAGATTATGATTGTAATAGAGATGGTGACATTTTCTCCATGGGGTACTACTCCAAAATCATAGACATCACACTTATCGGTAAGTTTACCTATGAAATCTAACTACATTAAATTCCAGTAACCAAAACTTTGAAAAAAAAATATGCAATTTTTGAAAATTTAAAATGAATGATTGCATACCTTGGGATATATAATTTTACAAACTTTTTAAAAAAATGCAATTATTGAATATTTGAAATGAATGATTGCATGATTTCAGAGAGAGATTATAGACCCAAATATCCTAAACTAACTGAAAGCTTAACTTTGTTCTTGACATGGAGTTCAGTGGTATCAACTATCAAGTGCAAAATTAGAAGTATGAAAAATAAAATGCAAAATTGAATTTTGTCGAACTATAAAGGATCTTACTTTAGCATTGAAATTGTAATCTAGCAAATTGTGGGATGATTAGAGGTCCCTGTGAATCACATTGGGTTCCATCACTCATGAACATACTCTCATCCCCTGTAAAATAAAAGTAACAAAGATGTACCAGGAAGTGTATTTTCAAATATCATGCATAAGCACACTGATAATAGCATCTTGAGATCTTGTGTTATGTTAGAAAATCAAATTGTCAGTTTCTAAATCCTTGGCTATTAGTGGTCCTGAATAAGAATATAAAAACAATATATGTAAATTACATCAAGAAAAAAAATTCATAATATAATTTATGTTTTAGTCATATTTTTTGCAAAGAAACATAGAAGAAAGATAGAACTGCAGAGTATCATGCATATTGCGTTGCTGAAAAGAAATCGGACAATCTTAAATTAAGCATTAATGGTATATGACGCATCACTGTGAAGCAACGAAGTAATGAAACAAAGCTGTAAGCACACTAAGTTAAAAACATGGAGCATCACATCACATCAATTGAAGAAACAAACTGAATAATTTGAAAGTACAACTCAACAACTACTCTATTAACTATCAACTATAGCATTTCAAATTAGCAACAACCTCTGGGCTCTGGCATGACGCTGCACCGTGGCCCACATCCTTACTGTCCCTTTCAATTGAGACCTAGCTTCATATGTACAGGTTTCACGGAATCAAAGTCCTCAAAAAAATTTATAACCCATTGAACATAGCTAACAAAAATCAAGCAAAACTCACGTCCAGTAAGTTATACCTTGTTAATGGGAAGAGGGGAGGGGGCTCTTGTTTTTTGTTTAGGGCCAAAACCTCATCCTAAACTAACTTGCTACACTACCGGTGAACATTTTTAGCCATTGCAAATCTACCAAAACATGAAACTACCGTAACGAACATCAAATGCTGGAAATGGGGTATTCCACAGAAAATAAACGGAATCTAAAACCAACATAACCACAAACTAATCCATTAAAATCCAATCTCCATATGAGCATAAAGCAGCATAACATAAGCTATGAACATGTACTCGACTTTAAACGTAGGACCATCCTTTAGTAAAAGAAAAAAAAAAAAGCAAATCAAGTCTAAATTTGTAAACATCACTGGTGTACCAAATCAAATCAAATCTAATCTAAACCTAATTTTACATAAAAAGAGCACCTGACAAAAGAAATAAAGATCGACACATATATACACGTTTCGCTTATCCTGATCCTCCCATGACGACTGCATAAAAAGGAAAACCACAAGTCAGCAAATGAAGGGAAAAAAACCTGGAACAGAACAATTTAATAACAAAAACTACTTTTGAAGATAGAAGGATGTCAAAAAAACATACCTGGGTCTGACAAATGACAATTGTCAGTCAGTTGAATTGATAATAATCATATTAAATCCAAACACCAACTAAGGTCGTAATCAATTACATCAACAAACAAATCAAATCATACAATTCAGCCAAACACATATGATTCGCATACAAGTATACAAATCAATTAAAAAAACCTAAAAGTACAAGAATACATACCAAAAAGATAGAATTTCTTCAACATAACAAAATATATGCTGTGTAAATGTATTGATAGAATACGTAACTTACACAAACAAATAACAATCAACCAACCAACAGAGGGCACATAAATTAAGAAAACAATAATGCAGGAAATTATAAAAAAAAAATGGCTTGAGTGTAAGACGTAAGCCACGTTTCGGAGGGAAAACTTAAATGCGTTGATGGGGATGGGTTTCGAGGATGGATACAGAAGAAAATTGTATGTATATATGAATGGTGAACGGAATGCAAATAGGAATTGAAGGTTATTGGCAAAACCCTAGTTGCTGGAGAACCAATACTTCGCCATAAGTCTATTATTATTGGCCATTGAAGGAGGACGTTCTTGAATGATTTATGACCCAATCGTATGAAATTCGAAGGCGAATATGAAACCACGGATGTTCCTGGAATTAATGATTTGGTATGGATGCTATAATATTGATCTGGAATGAATTGAATGCTTGTTAATGAATGCCTTGTTATTGATACCTAACAGTTTCAAAAACAATTGCCATCAATGAATTGCATTAGTGACTTATACAGGTGCCATCAAATGGGAAGAAAATGGTAAAAGTTAGGAACTCATGCTTGTGCCTTTTGAGATACCATCTTAAAATGGTTGTGAAATTACCATCTTGACCATCTTTGACACTTTATAATGTAGTATAGATATAGATAAATTAATTTTTTCCCATTATTACAGTTGCAACGGTCATATTATTGTTATTATTATTATTATTATTTTTCAAATGGTCATCTATCTTTATCTAGTTTAGGTTTATTTTTTTATTTTTTTAAATGGCCCAACGTTCACATGGTTTTTTTTTTTTTCAAACGGTACCACCCAATACCTTGCCTCCACGTCACTTCCACCCCTCCCCCCACGCCGGTGGGATTCCCCCCGGTCCCCTCCCTGCACTCTTATACATTTGTTGGTTTTATATTACTTTTACTTAAATGGAGACTTTGTTTGGGTACTTGGGAGTTGGGTCCATTGAATGTTGTAGATGATGACAATTTCTTTTTTTTTTTTTTTTTAAGCATAGGCCTTGGAAATTCTATGCTTGTGGATAATCTGAAGAAGTTCTTATGTTACAAAGTTTGTTGCTTACTGATAGCGTCAAAGGCAATCCCACAAATTAAGCCATCAGTTAATATTGTATTGATCGGTTGTTATGTAATTTGTTGTATTTCCTTTTATTTGAGTGCAACATAAAATAAAAATATATATAGAAGTACATATCTCTCTCAAAGTACCGAGGATTTACACTTACAGTTGGAGGATGATTAGTTTCACTTGCAGAGTTGCAATATATTTAGCTATAGCTATAAGAAAATCGGAGAAAACAGATATGATTCTTGCTGAAACCATGGATGGATCTCTTTTTTCTTTCGTGTGAACCACAAGTTGCCAAATAGACAACATATTATGAATACACTGAATGGGATCTATGGGATGCAGGTAAGTAGTAACCGTTCCTCCCCACACTCACTTAGTTCAACAATTTTTTTTTTTTTTTAATTGGGTGCCATATTTTACGTTGGCGTTGGGCCCTTAAAATGGTTGAGCCGTCCTTGAATTTTTTCTTCAGTAATGAACATGTTCTTTAGTACCAGAACTGATGTAACTGTCAGTGGTTGACAATTATTGCAGTTATCACAGCCAATTGTCATGTTGTTTTCAAGAAGGGCATTGCCTCATTGGCTCATTGCACCTGTTGAAATCCTTATATAAAGGACCCGTTAACATTGTCTTATCCTGCTAAAGAATTTTAGAGTATCACCAAAATAACTTTAATCTGGAAGTGATCTCACGATTCAAAGGTTATCCACTTTGAGATAAAAACGTCTTGTATTATTGCTCTAGAGGGTCTGGGAGTTTTGGTTCTGGTTTACCGTCATTAAAATTTATGTTTTTTGTCATGCATCAACATTTTGACATTTATTCTATATGTATTTATGTTTACTAGGTTCTTTGATTTTAATATTAATCAAACAATTTATTAGTTATCTTGTTTAATTATTTTTTGAACTCCGTTTGGCAGTTGACAACATGACATATTCAAACTTATTAGAACCATGTAACATAAAAATTAAGCATGCATTACATAGCAATGAAATAGATGTTTCATAAATCTCAGCTTTGAAAAATGCAAACAACATTACAGAGTGTTTTAACTATTACTGTAAGCCAGGCCTTTTGTAGTAAAAAAAAGACATTGTCTTATACATGACAAGCTGCAAACAGAATGCTAAAATAGTTGAAACATGAAACTGGTGCTGTAATAAGCTTTTGATACATTTACCAATGGGTCCGGGAGGTCAAATGGGATAGCAACCTCTCTTTTGATAACCTTTGACGTCTGAATTTGAAGAGGTTGAGTGCTTTTTTCTCCATCTGCGTTTCTCCAATTGGTATCTAATAAACATAACTCCTAAACCCAAGAAAGTGATACCAAGGGTACCCGCACAGATTGACAGCAAAGCTTCAAAAGTCCAGGTTATTCTATGTTTTTCATGATGCACTCGCATAATCACCCATGTAGCTGCAATATATGAAATAGCCATGAACGATATAGCGATCCATATCATCTTGTGAGCTGTTGCTAGTATTAACTTTTGCGTCTTCTTTTTGAAAGGAATGATGCTGACCAAGACTATAATGATCCACATGGATACAAATAGAGCAATGTGATTACTAATAGCAAAGATCTTGAAAGCTCGTTTTCGCCCCATAACTGACTTGCCTATCAGAGGCCCGTCTTGGTAAACCCCACCTGGAGGGTTTATACCAGCTGTGAAAGCAACGGTTGTTATCAAAACTGCAACTATCGTGATTGTATTTCTTGCATTTTGTAGCGCCTCTCTGTGCAGTTTGTGTTGCTCTTTTAATATGGTCTTTATCTTCCTATTTGTAGATGCAATTGAATGTGTTTCAACTTCTAGAGGAGCAGTTTCTACGTAACTCTGAGCAACCTTTTGATGAATTTTTAGCTCTTTTGTTTCATTAATTATGTATTCTTCAAACTGCATTTAACACGAATGAATTGTTAAGTTGACTTAAGAGAGAGAGAGATATAGAAAGATTCATACCTGCGAAAAACCTTCCATTTGAGCAAGATGTTGAATGGTATTACCGAGTTTGTTAGGTTGGTAAAACAAGTATGTGCTCTTGAGGATACCATTTACATATTTGAAGGCATCAAACTTTTTGAATCTTAAGGTTAGATGGAACACATTCTCGCCATGTTTCGACAGAACTTGGAAGGAGGAAAGATCTATCGATGCAAATTCCTGTAAGATCGCCACATTTCCATTTATGGCGGCTAAGTGCAATGGCGTGTAGCCGTTATTATCAAATTGCAAAGCTTGGTCTGGGTTGATTGCTAATAACATTTTTGAAATCTCCAATTCCCCCCTTCTGCAAGCATGATGCAATGCTAATGATCCATTTATGTCTTTATGATTTGCCAAATCCATGCTCTTTTCAAGCAATTTTTTAGCAATATCTGCATAAGCGTTACTGTTAGCGTTACTATAATCTTACACATATCTCAGGCTATATGGTATGGAATGGAGTTGCGCCATCTCAGCGTCACATCAACAGAGGGTTCCATTGCCGCCTTCCAATAATACTCAAGCAATGGAATACCCCCGGTTGAATGGCCATAACGTTGAAGGTCGTTATTGTGGTGGGGAGCAACCAATGGGCCCCCCAATAGCAACAATGCAATGGGAGGGGAGACGTTATTGGCATGTTATGAGGCTGAGTTGGAGGGGAGCGCAAATCGGTGTCAGACAGCTAAGAGTAGAGAGAGAGTGTGAGAAAGAGAGAAATAATACGGCGCGAATGTTAGAAACTTTAGTAATTGAAAATCTCTCTAAATTACCATATAATATTAATTGAACTACCTTTGTCTCTTTTAGCAATCTATCAAAAGACCACAAATGTTCTGACCGGTAATCATATTGCATCATAGCGACGAGCTACATATATGTAGGGTAGATTTACTCTTGTAGATTGGGTTCCAATGAACCCGCTTTGTTTGAAAATTTTTAGAAGAATGTATGTAGAAAATATAGTAGAAACCCATAAATAAATTATGGGTAAACCAATAACCAAATACATTGAGTGTCCCATTGGTAATCCTCGCCATTTCCCTCCACGAGGTCACCATTTCGTAAGAACAGGCAAAAGAAATCAATCAAAATCAATTGTTTTTAATAAAAACCACATTATAATTAAAATACAATTTAGTTATTTTTAATAATTTATTATAAAATAATAATAATAATAATAATTTAAATATGTATTTTGATATATAACTTAAATTTATATAAACAATGAGCTTGTTTAGGCTCGCGAGCTGGCTCAAGCTCGATAAGTGGAGCTCAAGCTCATTTATTAAACAAGCTTATTTTTAGGTTCGGGATGAGCTCGTTTAAGCCCGGATCCTCTACACTCCTATAGTTTGTTTGATCCATGGACGTATAATATCTTTCATCACATAATTAGGATATATGATTTAATTAAGTTCCCTTTCATTACTATTGTTATTGTATTTGTAAAGTTGATTAGTAATACACTATGCCTTATGAGCATCCACAATGCTCTCTTTCAAACGGACGGACCAACAACATCAAACCAAGCATTGGAGGGCCATGACCGGTTTGCTAGAGCGGGCGTTCTGTTGGGTGGTTTGTTGGGTAGGGGTGGGCCCCCTTTGTACTTTTTATGATTAAATAAAAAAATTGTTTTTTTATTGTGTGTGAATAAATTAAATAAAATGAAAAGTAGGTGATGAGGTTAAGATTTAGAATGATTTATGCTTAGAGAAAAAAAGTGACTTTGAAAGATTTGTGGTTAAAATAATGTGGCATGATAAGATGACGGTTTGAAATGGTTTCTTGAAGGTTGCATTATGATACTCTAGTTACTAGGTTTTCATTTTTCTATATACCATTAAATTTCAAGGCAACCGAGTAGGTGCCAAATGCTAAGTCTGGACCTACTACGATAGAGATGAAAGAAAGATAGCACACAAAAAGACAATAAGGGAAGGGACCCAAACTCCCAAAGCACCAAGGGTGAGTGGTGAATTAGGAGTGTAAATGATGTGCTACGGTTCGAGGGCTACTCGAGATCGAATCGGTAAAAAACCTCGAACGAGTCAGAGCCCGAGCTCAAGCTTGAAACATGTCTCGTTTAGTTATCGAGTGCGAGCTCAAGCTTTATCACGGCCGCGACTCCTAAAATGTGATAGCCATCGCGGGACTTTGGAACCAATTTTGACCGTTAGCCAACGGTCATATGAAAGTTTGGCCTTAAAAAAATCTAAAATACTATATATATTATTCATTTTCAACCAAAATCAATATCACCGACAATCAAACAATACTTTCAACAATCTAACAACCTAAACCTCAATCAAAATACATTCAAACTTCAAAAAAATGGAAGGATCGAGCAAGAAATTTGTGGCTACGAAGCGAAAGTTTCGACCAAAGGTTGCGCCTAATTTAGGCGAATCGGCTACGTTTCGTCAAGACGAACCATAAACCCCACAACTTACACACCAAGCGTCTCAAACCCAACATATTCCCACTCCACCCTTAAAATATCTGTTGGCAAAAGCCGCGAAGACGGACAAAAGCAGAAGACAAAGTTAAACAAGAGTTGTTAGTGAGCTATTGTGCATGTTACCTGTTCGACCTTTTGACACGGATACATGGAGACATGCTACTTCATCAACGATATCTAACAACCAAGTGGTGTGGTTCACGAGGAAATCGACAATGTTAACATGCCCGTAACTACAAGCTAAATACAGGGCACTCTGGTTCTCACGGTTAAGCTTGCTAGCCACCCATTGATTCTTGTCCATAAGCAACCTGACCACTTTATCATGCCCCATGCGACACGCTTCATGGATTGGTGTCTCCGAGTTACTGTTCTCGGCAGCCACCATTTCTGGCCTCAGTTCCAAAACAAGCGACACCATTTCAGCGTTTCCAATTTTCGAAGCGAGGTGTAACACTGTAGTGTTTTCTATTTGTCGTTCGAGCACTTGTTTATCCTGCTCGACTATATCTCTAAGGGCATTCATGTTATTTTCGAGGATTGCCTGCTTAACCTTCCATTCCATAACTGCCATTGATCTATGTCTCTCTCTCTAAAGGCAAAATGAA
Source organism: Ambrosia x helenae (assembly GCA_030844895.1). NCBI lineage: Eukaryota > Viridiplantae > Streptophyta > Magnoliopsida > Asterales > Asteraceae > Ambrosia > Ambrosia x helenae. The sequence continues at coordinate 118,547,898 of CM061227.1, forward strand.
GATAAACAATCAAACAAGTGCTTTTAAAGTCGAGACTGTAATGCTTTCTTCAATGTAAACTTTCAAGAGAGTTCCTATAACTGCCTAAGCAATTTCCATTTGTGCAGGAAACCGTGTTTTGGGGTCCACTGGAAGTGAATGGTGGCCACAATTAATCTTCTGATGTAACAAGTCGTTGACAGAACAATCGTTAGTCCACTATTTAGAAGGTATAAAAGTATAACGACAAGATAAAAATGTACTTGTCATTGTCGTTGAGGATAAACTGTGTTTCACACCTTAGCTATACTCTTTAACTTTTTGTTTTTTGTTTTTACGAATTCTCATACTTATACGTCTTTTAATCCAACTAATAAATCTATAGTAGTGACTTGACTCGCGCGATACGACGGGTGTTACCGACGCTATTTTTGAGAATGCAATCTAACTAGACATGCTTTAATCACTTATTATTATTATTATTTAGTAATTATATACTTATGTATTTAATAAGATAGTCTACGCAATGTGACGGGTGTCACTAATACTCTTTTGGAGAGCGCAATTTTGTTGGAACTTAAGCGATATTAAACCAATTAACACACCGGAACGTTTGGGGGGACACCCGCGACACTTTTATTAATTGAAAGAAACTTTGATACAATTTACCTATCACCTATACCATCTATTTATACTAGATGGAAACATAAAGATAACTCTAAAACTTAATCTACTAGGACCCTTTTAAACATAAGGATAAACACAATCTACTAATTTAAACTAACTTTCTAGATGATAGATAAAACTTTCTTTTAGATAAGGATTAATTCAAACATTCTCCCCCTTAATCCTTATCTCACCTCCCCCCAAGTCTTCCATTCCGAGCAAGCTCCTCATTTCTTCAAATTTCATTTTCGGCAACGCCTTAGTCAAGATATCCGCCTTTTGTTCTTCACCACTAACGTGTTCAACCTGAACTTCTTCTCTTTCAATACTTTCACGAATAAAATGATATCTTGGATGAATGTGCTTGCTAAGTCCATGAAACACCGGGTCTTTCATTAATGCTATCGCCAATCTATTATCAACTCTCAACATTACCAATTTCTCTTCTGAACTAGTAACTTCACTCAACAATCCTCTAAGCCAAATTGCTTGACACGCGGTTACAGTTGCTGCCATAAATTCTGCTTCACATGACGATAAAGCTACCGTCTTTTGCTTTTGAGAACTCCACGAGATAATCGAATCTCCTAAATAAAATACCATCCCAGTTGTACTCTTGCCATCTATCGGGTCCGTTGAGTAACTACTATCACTGTAACCAACCAAGTCTTCATTTTCTCCTCGACTATACTTCAACCCGTAATTCAAAGTCCCTCTTACATAGCGAAGTATATGCTTCAACGCTTTCATATGACTCTCTCTTGGATCTTGCATGAATCGACTCACTACACCAACCGAGTAACACAAATCGGGTCTAGTATTAACCAAATATCTAAGGCTTCCAATCAGGCTTCTAAACCTTGTAGCATCAACACGCTCTTCATTTTCGTCCCTCTTCAACATAGTCTTCGGCTCCATTGGATAACGGGCTGGATTACACACCTCAAGACCGGCTTGTTTTAGTATCTTCTTTGCATAAGCGGTCTGTTTCAAGCTTATACCATCCAAACCTTGTGAAACTTCAATGCCTAGATAATACGAGAGCATGCCTAAGTCTTGCATGTCGAATTCTTTCTTCATCTGATTCTTAAACTGATTGATACCTTCTTTGCTAGAACCGGTTATTATCAAGTCATCCACATATACTCCGACTACAACCAATCCGTTTTTTGTTTCTTTCACGTACACAGCTTGTTCTCTTGGACAACGCTTGAATTCAAGTTGCTTTAACACCTGATTTAGCTTCTCATTCCATGCTCGGGGCGCTTGTTTTAACCCATACAACGCCTTCTTTAACCGGTATACCATGTTTTCTTTTCCCGTGATCTCGAAGCCTTCCGGTTGTTTAACATACACAACTTCTTTTAATTCCCCATTCAAAAACGCAGATTTCACATCAAGATGATAGACGTTCCATCCGCGTTTAGCCGACAATGCTAGTAATAATCTGATGGTTTCGATTCTTGCCACGGGTGCGAAGACTTCACTATAATCGATACCGTACTGTTGTACGTACCCCTTCGCTACTAATCTCGCCTTGTACTTGATTGTTTTACCTTGAGCATCCCGTTTTATTTTATAGACCCACTTAAGGCCTATCGCTTTGTGATCCTTTGGTAAGTTGGTCAAGAACCATGTCATATTCTGCTCAATTGACTCGAGTTCTACTCGCATAGCCTTTTCCCAGTTTTCATCACCTCTGGCTTCAAAATAATTCGCGGGCTCTTCTTCTATTTGAGGATTCTCATGTTCTTGTAACATAACAAATTCATCAAAACGTTTAGGCAATTGAGTTTGTCGATTAGATCTGCGAGTTAACGGCACCTCCTCATGATCTTCGGCTTCAACACTATCTTCATGATCATGATTCTGCACGGCATTGTCTATGGGCTCTTCTTGATCAACACTTGTAGGAGGTTCATCTTGATTCTCATTCTGTGCAGGAATGACACCAGAATCTTCAAATTCTATTTTGAACTCTACCCATTCGGGTCCTTCACCAATTCTCATGTTTTCAGCATACCTCGACCAATTGAAGACTCTTTCTTCCTCACACTTCGGTTTGCGGCATACGTATATTCGATTATGCTCTGGATCATACAAGCGATCATTAATTGAGTTCGGCTCTCTTCCAAGATACACAAGCATCTTACTTCTATCATCGAGTTTCTTTAGGTTGACCGGTGGCAATGTTGCGTGAGCACAACAGCCGAACACACGAAGTTCGGACAAATCTGGCTTGAATCCCTTTAATGCTTCATATGGCGTCACATTCTTTAACGCCTTTGTTATGGTTCGATTTTGAAGGTACACCGTATGTCGCACACATTCTCCCCATAAATTTTGCGGAACGCACATTGCTTTCAGCATGCTTCTTGTGGCGTTCATTATTGTGCGGTTTCGCCTTTCGACCACGCCATTCTGTTGCGGTGTGTAAGGAGCCGTGAATTGCCTCTTTATTCCGGTTTCATCACAAAATCTTGTGAATAGTCTGTTCAAGAACTCACCTCCGCGATCGCTTCTCAAAGTCTTTATCTTCAAAGAACAGGCTAGTTCAACTTCCTGCTTAAACTTTTTAAACATATCTAGTGCCTCATCTTTGGTCTTAATTGTATAGACCCAGGCGAACCTTGAATAATCATCGATAAACAAGATGTAATACCGATTACCTGCTAAAGTAGGAGGTGATATCGGTCCACACAGATCTGTGTGAACAAGCTCAAGCGGTTTCCTAGCTCGATATGACGCTTGGTTTTTAAATGGCGCACGACTTTGCTTTCCTGTTAAACAAGAATCACATATTCTTACCTCATGTGGTGTCTTCGGAACTCCAATAGCCATCCCTTTCTGAGCCATAAGAGTCATCGACTTGAAGTTGAGATGACCAAGCCTCGCATGCCATAACCAGGCTTGATCATTCATAGAATTTAAAAGACACTCGGGTCTTCCTATCTTCAATGAGATCTTATACAAGCGATTCATGCTTCTCGGAACCTTCATTAACAATTGACCCGACTCTTCGTATAACCATAAGTGCGCATCAGCCATCCAGATTTTGCACCCATATTCCGTAAGTTGACCCAGACTCAAGATGTTGCTGCATAGATCCGGGATAAAATACACGTCGCGAATGACGCGTTGTTCACCGTTTCTACACTCGAACACTATTGAGCCTTTGCCTTTTATTCTTACTTTTGAACCATCTCCAAACTTGACGAGCCCTGTTACCGATCTATCTAGCTCAGCAAAGTGTGCTTCATAACCGGTCATGTGGTTTGAAGCGCCATTGTCGAGATACCACTTGGACTCATCGGTTGAATCTCCTGTAAACATCTTTGGATTTACTTTATCTTCATTTAGAAGAACCTTCTCTTCATCCAACTCGATCTCGGCCATCATAAGTGCTGGACCATGATCTTCAGTTTGATTCAAATTAGCCTCAGCCTCCGTTTCCTTGTTGCATTCCCATGAATAATGTCCAAAGTTGTTGCAATTAAAACATCGGACATTGCGCTTATCTCGACCTTGGTTGGCTTCTCTATCTTTGTTGGTGTCCCTTGCTTGATTATCTTCACGTCTTCCCTGCTCTCTAGCTTGGTTACCTCTGCCTCTTCCACGAAACGAGCCTCGGCCCCGGCCACGTCCTCGACCACGTTGATATGAACCCCGTCCACGACCATTATTACTTCGTTGATCATGGTCGGTATTCTTCTTGTGAGTCGAGTCCGTTCTAGTGAATAATAATCTGCTTTCCTTCTCAACCAAGTTTTCTTGTCCCTTAATTCGCTCCTCAAACGCCTTTAGACGAGCGACACAATCTTCAAACGTGATTGTGTTTAGATCAACAACTTGTTCTATGGTTGCTACAATTGCGATAAACCTTGGTGGCATAGCATCAAGCAACCTTTTTACAATTGTAGGCTCTTCAAGATCCTTACCCATGCTATTAAACTTCGAGATATACTCGGCCATCTTCCCTGCGAAGTCTTCGACGGTCTCCGAATCTTTCATCTTCAGATTATCAAACTCATGTTTGAGTGTCTGAAGTTTTGCTTGCTGAACTCGTTCAGCCCCAAGAAATCTTACCCGAATTGATTCCCAAATTTCCCGAGCGCTTTTGCTTCTAGACACTTGTGTGAGAATGTTCTCCGGTAAGGCTTGGTAGATCAAAGCTCTTGCGATCTTGTTTTTCTTCTCATCGACATCTTCATTCGCATCAGGGTTGACTGTTTCCCACAAGCCTTGTGCGTCCAACATAGCCTCCATTAGAATAACCCATGTCCCATAGTTGACTGCCGTGAGTTTAGGACAGGTTAATGAGGTTGATGTTGGATCCCGTTGTTGTGTTACGATCTGGTTCTGCGGATTTGGACGAGGTTGATCACCCATTCTTTCCTTCCTTTCTTCTTAGTATTAACCCAATTCTCTGGATCAAGCTTTTCGTAAGCCTCCAAGAGAGTTTCCCGTGTGTTTTATTTTGTCGAACTATACCTTAATTCGACCCGAGCCTCAACCTAGGCTCTGATACCACTTGTTGGAACTTAAGCGATATTAAACCAATTAACACACCGGAACGTTTGGGGGGACACCCGCGACACTTTTATTAATTGAAAGAAACTTTGATACAATTTACCTATCACCTATACCATCTATTTATACTAGATGGAAACATAAAGATAACTCTAAAACTTAATCTACTAGGACCCTTTTAAACATAAGGATAAACACAATCTACTAATTTAAACTAACTTTCTAGATGATAGATAAAACTTTCTTTTAGATAAGGATTAATTCAAACATTAATTTAACCTGTCATGCCTTAAACATTGTTTATATCCCTATGTAACTCTATAACGATTAGCTTTGGTGGATCACCTAGTTCCTTCGTTGTAGTCCGCTTTCCACTACGGCAACACAATTGGTAACGATCGATAATTATTTATCATTATTATTACTTATATTATTACTATTTAACTGTTTAATTATTTAGTATAAAGCTTTAAGACTTGTATCTAATTTAAAACATGTATTATTTATTTAAATCTAAATAATGATCAATTTAATATTCATGTAGAAATACAATTTTGCCAGGAGTTGGGTTACCAAGCTCAAGCAAGATGTACTACATATCGATACGATACAGTTTTGGAACACGGTTGTGACTATATTCCATCAACAAACGGGTAACAACCATCGTAACAGAGATGCCATAACAGAAAAGTTTGTCGCTCTTTGGACAAAGTGTATAAGATTTGGGAGGTCCTTTATCAGTGTGTTGGATCGCGAGGGGGACTTAAACGAGGATGTGGCAATTAAGGCGGCCCGTACAGAGCACAATATCGTGCACAAAGATAAATATCCAAATGGTGCGTTTTGGAGAATTATGAAACACCCCTTTGCACAACTATAATCAGGTCTTTTATATCTACGTGTGGTTTTAATATTAATGTTATGTATTTTTATTCGTTTTACGTATTTTCAATTTGTTGAGTTTAAATCATTGTTTTGAAAACCGGACCGGACCGGCCGGTCGGACCGGGCTCCGGGGCCTGGACCGGTCCGGTTCGGGTAGTCGGACCGTTTTTGCAGCGAACCGGGGTTGAACCGGTGAACCGGCCGGTCGGACCGGAAACCCGGCCGGTCGGACCGGAAACCGGACCGGTCGGACCAGATTTTTTAATTTTTTTTTATTTTTTTTTGTTTTTTGGGCCGGTTCGTCGAACCGGTGAACCGGCCGGGGGTCCGGTTCGATGTCCGGTCCGGTTCTGAAAACCTTGGTTTAAATGCAAAAAAAAAAAAAAAAAAGTAATAATAAGTAAACGATTGGAGGGTTATTAGGAGGAGGCAATGGAGCCCCTTTTAAAGTGGCGCTGAGGTGATAGAATGAAGCCACTACGAGCTCCATTCCACACTAGGTAGCCTAAGAAACATATCATCATAATAAGGACCATTTCAAAACAAGGTAACAACTAGAGAGTGGCCAAACACCATCAGTTCAAATATGTGATAACAGAACGTATCAGTCAAACAAGCTTCAGTACTCGGATAGCCAAACAACATCCAGAACCGATGACATGGCAAGCAAGAAGCAGCCGAAGAATGTAAACGCGATTGAAACTGCAACCCGATCACAAAAGCTATGCAACGGCTTACAGAAATTGGGCAGAGACGAGTGTTTGATCCCTGTCCGGTTCAGATTTGTGACACCGGATGCAGCTGATCCAGAACTCATCATTGCATACGCGAAAACCTGTATGTGTGATCATATAATTATCCCAGTACATAATTAACTCAATTCATAACTAAACAAGTCTAAATCTTTTAACTAATTGCCTGATCAGTAGCAAAAAGAAGCCATGCATGTTTCTTGGATGAAATAATGGAAGACTTCCTTAGCAGCATTCTTGATGTGATGAGCAGTTGAAGTAGAGAGTGAACTGCTGCAGCTGCCGATACTCCTACTAAATAGCTGCTCGATCGATCATGATCAACATAAAAATTTTGTCAATGGAAATGCACAATCTTATGATGAATATTGCAAGATATATTTAATCGATAACTTGGATCCTAGCGCGTGATATATTTTGTAGGTAAAATTCCAATTTTTTTTTAGAAAAATAAAAAGCGTTTTTAAGAAGGTTTTTGAAATTGTTTTGGGTTCTATGGAGTCCGCCAGTCAAAGAAGCAGACTCGTTTTTTAGTTTTGCTATGTCAGCGTATTCGAGGAAGTTTCTTAAGTGAATATTCAAGCGTCAGATTTTCTAGAGGCTAACGATATTTATTCTCCTATAACAGTACTTTTCATGTAAATATATACCTTACCTGGGTAGCGCACTCCCTAGAAACCAAAACACTTCCAAAAACCTAACGAAAATTTAAGGAAGAAAGCGCTTACTCGAAGGAATCGGAGAATGACCATTTGGAATAGATGGGGATATCAAACCCATAGAGCGAGATGGTTGATTTCTCTTTCGCGGTGATCATTACGACAAGGGAAGCCAAGGATGCCGAAAAGCAAACAAGTCGCAAGGTCAAATGCATTGCGCCATAGTTTCGAAAGAGCCCCTTGCCTACATTACAGCTCTCGACATCCTTGGTAGTATGGTCCGGTGGCGTTTTCAGCATGTTACTCCCCATATCTTTGGCTGCTTAATTAGTGATGAATATTGTTGAGGAGAATGGTGGTGATATAAAATGTTGGAGTAGGAATGGAGTAGAGACACGTGGCGGAATGTGATATGTTGGTAGGTCCGTGATTGATGAAGCTTTGTTTGGATATGGGGTTCATGTACCGATACTGCATTAGTTTCTCTGCTAAAATAAATGTGATATCTATTACTCGATCAGTAGTTGGTCCAATGGAGTTGTAAATTCAGGTATGGTCTTTTGAAACATTAGGTTTCGTCCTTAAATTCGTGATATTGTTACGAAATATAAAACTTATTAAAGCTTGAATTGTATTTGTCAATTGTCATTCAACTATTTTATTTTATTGTGTTCTCATGTTTTATTTTTGGATTTCTAGCTTGAATTTAACTTGTATTTTAGCAGTCCATGTGAGTTGTTTTGTGGTTTATTTCCACTACTCTCCCCACACAACCCACATCCTATGACTTCCTTGATAGCGGTCCTCATCCGCTACTTTGGGATCACCTACGGCCCACACCAGACTCACCACCCATGACCCAGCCAACCCAACACACTCCTTCGGCTCCCCCACAGCCCAACTCCCCACCACCTATTACCTACTCGAGACGTCCCAGGCCCACACCTGGCCCACCTCTGAACCAGCAACCCAGCACACAACCACCTCTGACCCACAACCACCGGCTCGTAGTATGCGCACTCGCGCCATGGACGGTATATCTAAACCAAAACACCACTTTAACCTCCACACCACTATCATTGTACCTATTCCCAAGTCCCTTCAGGTTGCCCTGACCACGCCCGAATGGCTTACTGCCATGACAAATGAATTTAGTGCACTTATTAAAAATGAGACTTGGGAGTTAGTACCAAGGCAACCAGACATGAATATTATACGGTGTATGTGGTTATTTAAACACAAGTTTCGTTCCGATGGCAGCTTGGAACGATACAAAGCTCGGTTAGTTTGTGATGGTCGCAGTCAACAGGTGGGTATTGACTGTGGAGACACCTTCAGCCCGGTTGTCAAACCGGCAACGATTCGGCTCATACTTACTTTGGCGCTCTCTCGCTCTTGGGCCATCAACCAGCTTGATGTCACAAATGCCTTCCTTCACGGAAACTTGGAGGAAACAGTCTTTATGCATCAACCCATGGGGTTTCGGGACTCCCGTTTCCCTGGTCACGTGTGCAAATTGAAGAAGTCCCTCTATGGTCTGAAACAGGCTCCACGAGCCTGGTACCAACGTTTTACTGACTTTGTCTTATTGCAGGGGTTCACACAAAGCAAGTCTGACACTTCATTATTTATTTATCATCATGGTCAAGACACTGCTTATCTTCTTATTTATGTGGATGACATTATTCTTACTACATCATCGGATACCCTTCGCCGCCGTATTATGACATCATTGTCCAGTGAGTTTGCTATGAAAGATTTGGGCTCGCTATCTCATTTTTTGGGCATCTCCGTCAAGCGTACAGGTGACACCATGTTCTTATCTCAGCAGGCGTATACCAATGACATCATCCACCGAGCATCCATGGATTCCTGCAAACCAGTGGCTACTCCAGTTGACACCGGTTCAAAGCTTGGTGCAACCTCCTCCGCACCATTTCATGATCCCACTACTTACCGCAGTTTGGCAGGTGCATTACAGTACCTTACATTCACGCGGCCCGATATATCATATGCAGTGCAACAAATCTGCATGCATATGCACTCACCCACCGACGATCATTGGAATGCTCTCAAGAGGATCATTCGCTATTTGCAGGGCACGTCCGACAACGGGCTTCATCTTACCCCTGCCCCGAATATTTCTCTGCGTGCCTATACAGACGCCGACTGGGCCGGCTGTCCTGACACCCGTCGGTCCACCTCCGGTTACTGTGTCTACCTTGGTGACAACCTTCTTTCCTGGTCATCCAAACGACAACCGACAGTCTCACGCTCCAGTGCGGAAGCCGAATACCGAGGAGTTGCCAATGTTGTCTCTGAAATATGTTGGCTTCGTAACCTGATGCTAGAATTAAATCAGCTTCTTCTCAAAGCTACCCTCGTGTACTGTGACAATGTCAGCGCCATTTATCTTTCGGGTAACCCAGTTCAACACCAGCGGACGAAACACATTGAACTGGATATTCACTTTGTCAGGGAGCAAGTACAACGGGGTGTGTTCGAGTCCTACACGTGCCTTCTCGCTACCAGGTTGTCGATATCTTCACCAAAGGCTTACCACGCATACTGTTCGATGATTTTCGCTCCAGTCTCAACGTTCGTCAGCCTCCCGATTCGACTGCGGGGGTGTAATAGCAATTATAATTCTAGTCAATAATTCTAGTCAAACAACATTTACTTGTAGCTATGTCTTAGGCTAGTCAATTGTAATCCCTTAGATCATGCCTATGGATGTATTATAAATAGGACAATGTACATGGTGATTATTCATTCAGTAAATTCATATACTCTTATAGAGGTGATGTATTAGTTTCGGTATAGTTCTAGTTTTTAAGTTCCAACTTTGGTTTGACATGAGACTTTAGATCATGATTCATAGTAGTGGTTTGGTCTAGGTTTATGGTGGTGTTTAGTGTTGGATCTTATCCAACGAAGATAAAACTAACTGGAATTTTAATGTAAGTTTGTGAAATGCGACGTCACTGTGTAACCAACATCGAACGTAAATGAAAATTAGTGTAATTATTGAAATTAAGAAAACGAAACTTGTAAATATTTTTTAAAATTGTAATGTTAGTATAGAATAAACTTATTTATTTATCTAAGACCATTGGGTGTGGAGGAGGCCCATCATCCATAATAGTCCTCTATCTTAGCTGCCACGTCATCGTGGGGTATGAGCATCATGGTGATGATAGTCCAACAGTGTGGTAGGAACTCATCCCTCCCTTAAAAAAAAAAAAAAAAAAACAATGAGGAGGCCCGCCACATCCGGCTTGTGGTTGACGTTCATGCCTATGCCGCCATAGGGGGCGGTGTTTACCGTCGGGCCTATGCCGGTACCACACCGAGTGGTCTAAGCCATATGTAGCATTTATATGCTTTTTCAACTACGACTTACAGAGTAAAACCAAACTTTTAAACATTTACAAACCTTTAAGTTGGGCGTGTATCGAATGAACACCTATCTTATATCTCGACTAGGGCTAAAAGCAGGATTGGTTACCAAAAATTTTGGTTACCAAAGCTTCCTTAACATACAAAGTGTAAGCAGCCCTCCCAGCCCTTGATCTGCGTTTAAAAACAAGATGGCACGATCGTAATTATCAACGCGTTTTATGTTTGCCATTAACAATTCAGGGGTAAATCTGACAAATGCTCGTAAAATAATTTGATTTTTTTTAATCATACCGCCCAAATCATCTCATTAATTGAAAGTAATTATAATTTGTTATAATCGTGCAAATCATAAAACTCAAAAACTCCATTAAACACCATACTTTGTAAACACAAAAAACAGAGCACCATTTCAAACGACACCAGACGACCCATAATCACTTGATTAAGAACGAATTATGGCTCCAAAACGCAAAACAAGTAAGCAGATGTTCATATTGTTACTTTAATTTTGATCGTTTATTAGTTTTCATCGTCTATGATGAAGAAGTCTATGATGAAGAAATGAAAACCCTAAAATTACGTTTGTATGAAATAGGTGAAACAAGAGAACGAATGAGTTTGTTCGTGCATTTGATGAAAGTTATAAAGACGTTTTCAGTTTTTCATTGATTTTAATGATTTCACATGATCATGTTGTTAAAACGCACGTCTATATAAGAAAACGCACTCAAACATGTGTTTATATTAGAATCACATATTATTACTTAAAACGCACTTAGTAATATCATAAAACGCATTTACATGTTGATGATATTCAACTTACAACGTAAAAACATAAAACACACTTACATAAAACACATTCAGTGATATCATAAAACGCAGTTACATAAAACATAAAACGCACTCATTGATATTATAAAACGCACTTACATAAAACGCACTCAGTGATATCTACAATATAAAACAGTTATCTGTCAGCCTCTGTTCATCTCTGAACTTTATTATCTTCGAATATATGTATGAAAACACCAAAATTATCCCGACCACAGAATCTTCTTCTCCGATTATGGTTTTCGGTTTGTTGTTTAAGTCTGATACACAATTAAACATCATAAATAGATTACGATTAGATGAAATGAAAAAAAAACAGAGCAACCTACTGAACATGACAATCAACTCTTTAATTGAATATCAATTTCAAAAAAAATTTGATCGAAATAGTGCATTGTGCTTGGAGTTTGAATTAGGTTAAAACAATGAAGGAATACTGTGTAATCAGTTAGGAAAGTTTGAATTTTGTATTACGAAAAAACAGAGATTGGTATTTCTCTGAACATTAGAACGTGATTAATGGACGTAGTAAAAGTCTATAATACCCTTCTAATGATTAACAATGAAGTCTGAGTTTGTAACCGTCATTTTCCACGTATCAAACTATAGTAGCTTCTTACACTTTGTAGGACAAGATACTTTGTATCAGATACTCTCTTCCTGAAAAGAGTTAAAGCTCCTCACGCTAGTTAAAACCGCTCTCTTCTAAAAGTCATGTTACTCAAATGTTTGAAAGTTAGGATAGGTGGCGTTTGATATAAAAATGTTTTTTTATTTCTTTTTAACGGTAACACAAAATAATTCATAAATAAACGAATATAAAAATAATGAGAAAGTGTAGGGTACAAAGTCTCTTATCCTACAAAGTGTAGGAAGCCACAAAATGATGCCACGTGGAACTTGTCTGTTATAACTCTATAACTGATTAGAGGGGTAGTATAGTCAATTGGACATATCAATTAATCACGTTTATTATCAAATCCCTGTTTTATCGTTCATCAATTTTTTTCAAATTTCATAACTGATTCCATAATATACGATTATCATTTCTTACCATATTCAAAAATCTACAATCATCGTCGATCACTGGTTCAAATTTTTTACGAAAAATCATAATCAATTTTGCCGAGTTCTTCACCATGTTCGGTATGTAATCGGTTTTTATTGTTTTCAATTAATCGTGATCTTACTCTTAATTTGTTTTTTCAGATCTAAACAATGAACCTGAATTCTTATTCGATGAAGAACATGAAGTTTCTACTGTTTTTGAAGTTTTTTTAGATCAGTGATGAAAACAGAGGTTGAGCATTCCATTAAAATTTTTTGATGTTTTGTGGATTTGAAGATAATCATTTGCGTTTTAGTATGTTTTATACATGCGTTTTGATGTATCTGGTGATATTATGTTGTAGGATAACATTCAAATGCGTTTTAATATGTTTTAACATGCGTTTTGTTGTATCTGGTGATTTTAACATGCGTTTTGATGTATCTGGTGATATTATGTTATTGATAAGATTCAAAAAATAAATACATGCGTTTTAAGATTAACAAATGCGTTTTATCTGATTAATGAAACTACTGATTACTGTTGATTGATAACTTCTGATGAAGTGTTTGTAACTACTGAAGAAGAAGTTAATAACTACTGCTGAATCAAACCACTGATGGCCTAACTTCTGATGAGCAAACTACTGATGAACATTGATACACATGCGTTTTATGGGTTTACAAATGCGTTTTAACTACTGCTGAATCAAACCACTGATGGCCTAACTTCTGATGAGCAAACTACTGATGACCATTGTTACACATGCGTTTTATGGGTTTACAAATGCGTTTTAAATACTGCTGGATCAAAACCACTGATGGCCTAACTTCTGATGAACATTGATACACATGCGTTTTATGGGTTTACAAATGCGTTTTACTTTTTTTTTAACATTGATACACATGCGTTTTACTTTTTTCGTGATGAGCAAACCACTGATTATCTAATGCATTACTAAATTCATAAAACGCCTCTACTAAAACTTCAAAACGCATCTGCAACTATAGATCACCAAAACATCATACTAATCAATAAGACGCCTTTACTTTTTTCACGTCCTTCACCTGTTTTAGGTTTTTAAAGTAAAATCATGAAGTAAAATTAAAGTAAAATACGATCAAAATACGATCAAAATTAAAGTAAAATCATGAACAATTCCTTTCCTGATTTGCGTTTTGGAGGCATATTTGTTGATATGATTTAGTGTTTCTCCGATGCTCTGTTTTTTGATTTTTGATTTTTGGACTTCGGTGTCAGTTTTGATTTTTGGAGAATCAATCGCACGCATAAAATGAAGTAACCGTCAATTAATGAGGTTGATTTGGGCGCTGGATTAAAAAATTCAAATTATTTTAGTTTGTAATTTGTCTGTTTTACCCTCAAATTGATAACTGCCATTAATGACAAACGTGGGTAATTAATGTACGAGGTTTTCCTTATAAAACGCAGAAGGTGGGAGATGGAGGGCCATGATGACTTCTCACACTTTGTAGGTTAAGAAAGCTTTGTACGTTAGCCGGCCTCTAAAAATAATAATCCAATAAACTTTTCATCTAAAAATTCAAACCAAACCAAAAACCCTTTGTATCAAATCCTCGACGCTCCACCGTCTTCTAGGGTTTTTGAATACCCAAAAGAACCAGAGGCTCCATCATCATCAACCATACAACAAACATGACTTCAACCGTTCACAGAACCCCTAAATCAAGCAACAGACAATCCTTATTCTTCAACGATCTAGCCACCCCTGTCACCAACCGTCGATCCGGGTCGGGTAAATTCACAACCCCGGGTCAAGCCGCCGCTGTCTCCGCCTTATGGCGTGAAAACTTCGCCACCTCAGACCTCCCTCCACCCCCAATGTTCACCCTAGAAGACCGCTCCGATTTCTCACCCGAACCCGATTACCCGGTCCCCTCCCCTGATTATTCCAACCCTATCACAACAACCCCTGCCAAAACCCCCTCAAATAAGTTGTTTTCCACCCCCAATAATAATAATAATAATATTAATAATAAGTCGCCTCAGTCTAATTCAAACGCTAGTCCGGTTATGGGTTCAAGTTGGTGGTCTGCAGGTGGGAGGAGTGAGGGTGATGATAAAGGGAAGGGTTTGAATCCGGGTTCGGGTTCGGGTTCGCCGGTGGATGGAGTTGTGCAGCGTCAGCAAGGGGGTTTGCTGACGTTGCCTCAGCCTAGGGAGGTTGCTAGACCGGACGTGAAGAGGGATTCGATGCCGATGGGTTCGGTTGATGAGGAAGAATGGGTTACTGTTTATGGGTGATTTTCTAACTTATTTATGTTGATTTTGATATATCATATACATTGTTGTTGGTTTTTAGGGTTTTTTCGATGACGGTGAGGTTAATTTCTTACTTATGTTTGTCGTGAACAAGCGCGTATTTTGAAAGAACTTGTTTCAATACTAGCAATTTAAAAGTAGGACTAGGAGCTTTAAATCCTTGATTTAGATTTAATACATTGAATGCGAATGTAGCTCATTCGGTTATAGGCAATTGCCAAACAAAGCTGACTAGACTTCTGAGTCTGTGTTAATGTGTTATTTCTAACATCAGGCCTCTTTTATGGACTGCTTTTGCTTTGGCCTCTAGGATTCACTTTAACTGCACTGAACATATTTCATTTCAGTTAACACACGGTCAAGCGCTTATATGTGTTTCTTGATGAATGGGCACTGATTATTGCATTTTTTCTCTCGGGCTTGGTAACGCTTGCCTGTAACCCAAGTGGGGGTATTAAAGTGAGGTTGATTGTGAATTGGGCTGGTTTGGTTGGCTCTGATTGGGCTAATTCTGGCTTGCTCGTTCCAAGTTTAGAGTTGGTCCGTGTGACTCGAGTGAAGGCTTGGGTTACTATATTAAATGTAGGGCTAGCCCACTTGGTAGAGAGTGTAGTTTAGATTAATTTGATGTAAAATAGGATGGGGGTACGTCATAAGTGGTAACACTAGCCATTTTCCAAAAAAAAAAAAAAGTCTACTTAACATATATCTTTTTCATTTACTGTGCATTTGCAGGTTTTCACCTGCTGATACAAATTTAGTTCTTCGGGAGTTTGAAAAGTGTGGTGTGATTCTCAAGCACGTCTTAGGTCCAAGAGATTCTAATTGGATGCACATTCTTTATCAGGTTATTTCCGACTTTCTTTAGTTTAGTAATTAGTAGCAGACTTCAGCTTTTTGCATGGCATTCTTGTTTCTAGTTCCGGTTTATTCATATTTATAAGCATTCTACCTCTTTTATTTGCCTAGCGAACGAGATACTCTTGGTGAATTACTATATATGTTGTATTTGGGGTATGTTGTTGACCTTTTTGGCAAATAGAGGGATGGCTTGTGAGAATGAAATTCACAATTTATAGAATTAGAAATTATGAAGATTTGAAGTAAAGCATTAGTGCGTTACAGGTTTATGTTGGATTGTTGGGTAAAGCTAAGCAACTTTCAACATTTTAGGAGTTTAGTTCATTCTCTTAAGTTTGATTTTGTTACATCTCTTAACTTTTTTTACTTGTTCTAAATGGCATTTTGGATGTGTATGTTGAATGAGTTTATATATCAGTTAATGTTGGATAAAACAAACCAACTTTCATGTTTCAACATGTAAACGAGTTAATGTTAGATAAGACTACCTACTTTTAAGTTTCAATATTTTAGTGGTTTAGTCACTTGACTTTATTCTAGTAGTTTTGTTCTTAAATAATCGATGCATGAAGGAAAAGGTTGATTTTATCTAAACTATTAAAATATTGAAGCTTGATTTTATCTAACATTAACCCTACATTATATGCAAGTGGAAGACAAATAAGGTTGCAAGACATGCTTTAAATATCCTTCTCAATAGTCTAGGCATTAGGCTAAGGAGAGCAAACTTTAGCTTAGCTTTCTCTATTACCACGGGGTAGAGGTAAGGCTGTCTACATCTTACCCTCCTCAGACCCTACCTTAGCTTTTGTTATCGGTGGGATTAACTGAGTATGATGATGATGATGAGAGCACACAAGTAAAACTGAAAGTGATGTAAATTTAACTTTTCTATGTGTTTATTCTTGATCTATATATATTTGTTGTAGTGTTCGTCGGGTTTAATTACTAGTCAAATATATGATATAGTTGTTCATAGTGACGACTGATGATCTATGCAGTTAATAGTGGTGGGATAGCTTTTAGTGGCCCTTTGCAAAATAGCCGTGTCAAGTAGCGTTTTGGCTATTATCGGCGCTATTGACTGCTATTTTGATTCCTAGATATCGATTATAGCACCGATTTTCCAAGTGGGTATAGTTTCGGGCCAAATTACATAGTGAGTCGGTCTCCACAAATATCATTCTTTTGGATAGCTCATAAACAATTAAACATTAATGATAGCCCAAACTTCACGAAGTGAAACAGGTTCATCTCCCACACTTTAAACTTAACGAATTAAAATAGGCTTGTCTTCCACCATTCACGATTTGCGTTTAATAATCATTATATGCCAAAATCTAGAGTTGAGCTTGTATTTTTTTTATTCCAAATGCTTTTGTACAATTTGATGATTTGCGTTTGATAAACAGTTTTTGATATGAAGATTTAAGTGTCAAAATCTTGGGTTGGAGGTTGTATATTTTGATGTCAGATGCTTTTGTTATGAGATGATTTGTTGCGTTTAATAACCAACCTTTGATACAAATTACTAAATATTGGGTTAGAGCTTGTATATATTAATTTTGCATGATTTAAAATTACCTATGTCCGCTATTTGATTTTGGACTGCTATAACTGCATAGGTGATGACTTAAAAAGAATCTTTTAAGCCGATATCTATTGTATGAAGTATGAACATTTAGTAGTTGTGAACATTGAGAAAATTTTTGTTAGGACTTCGATGACGTAAAAGATTGTTCTAAGAATCTCAAATTATTTATGGGGGTAGGTCAAATTGATGAAAGATGCCATAGTCAGCAACTGCAAAAACACTAGTAGCTGTGTTGAAAAAGTGGACAAGGAAATTGGTGGTGATTTAAGATATTGTAAAATTCGCTCCTAGCATCCGATTAATCGCTAGTCGTAGGTTCACCAATTAATTTTCATCTATTTGGCCAATTAATTGCTAGACGGTCAACAATGGTCAAATCAGGTCCTAATCGGCCAAAAATTGCTCGCAGTCTAGCGATTCTGGCCAAAACATTTAAATTCCGGCAATTAATCCTGTCTACTTCAAAATATGGGCCAAAGGTGATAAAACATGTCTACTTAAAAAATTACATATAAAAATGTGTGTATATACATCTAAACTGAAAATTACATATAAAATCCCAATCCGGTTAATCGCTAGTCGGTACCCCACAGGCCGACTAGCGCCTAGCGATTCTTACAATACTGTATTTCTGCATATGGTCATAGCTTTTCGTATACTTTTGTTTACCTTAGTTTTAGCCTTGCCTTAGCGATCTATAAAGGTATAGATCTCCTTAGTTCTGTCTAGACGCATGGATCTTTTTAGGAGAGTGTGTACTGTGTAGGTTTTTTGGTTTTAAGATGTGCCTACAATGCGTGATGATGCGCACGATGCGATGCTGCAAATGCATCAAGTGGAGCGATGAGCCGGGATTACGTGATGCGAGACTGATGCACCGCAAATCGCATAATGCGGTTGGATGGGCACTGTATGAAGTTGGTCAGATTTTCTTTACTCAAAATACAGCTGTTTAAACCAAAATAATTAGAAGCTGATCAGAAATATGAACTGGGTTTGACCTTTTTTACCCGTAGTCCCATACAGCTGTAAACAAAAGGTCATTTCTTTCCGAAAGGCTACATTGGAATTTGAATTTTGATTTTTTAAGGTATGCAAAGAGTCCTTTATTACATGGTCCTATTGGAGGAGGTTTGAAGTTTATATGATTTGATTTCCTGTAGGACTGTAGGTTGTTTGCTGTTTTATTTGTCTCTATTTCTGGTCGAGTGGTGGATTTTATCCCTTTTCTTTGGCGTTTGTAATCGCGGTGCTTGCCCCTTGCTAGAATGTTGAATGAGATTATGTCACGTTTATTATATTCGCTTTTACATGTTCGCATACACCTATATGTGCATAATTAAGTCTTTTATCTTTTAGAACTCAAATCCCAGTATCCATATATTACTGGTACACATGATTAGTAAAAACTTGAGCCGACACAGGATTCAAGTTAACACATCTAAAACGTTGAGTTATTAAGTGTTTTAATTTTTATTCTGCAGAGTCGGTTTGATGCTCAGAAGGCTCTCAGCAAGAACGGAATGCAACTAAATGGAGCTTTGATAATTGGAGTGAAACCCGTGGACCCAATGCAACGTCAATCTCTTAGTGACAGACTGCATAATCAAGGATTTATGCCAATACCACCAAGCTCCACCAGAAAACCAGACCCAATCGCCTTCAATGCGTCCACTCGGGCTCCCAATCAAAGCCCCCATTCTGGTGGAACAATGGCATCCCCTGCAAAATCAGTGGTCTCCAAAATTGTAGATTTGATGTTTGGCTTGTAATCGTCATCGATTATCATCTTCAAGTCTGCCTTCCATTTTGGTATTTTAAGAGTAACATGATATCAAAGCCAAAAATTGTAATGTTGTCCAATTTAAATTTTGATATTATATGTGACGCGTTAGATGTTTTTATGTTGGAATTTGTCAAAGTGCTTAAAATGTGTATTTGGTGTGAGATTGAAAAAGAAGCAGATGATGGTGTTTATAATGTGTATGGAACTGAATTGAAAGGGATGGGATGATGAATATGTTATTCTGAGAACATGACAATGTTTTTTGGGTAGGCAAAAATCATTAGGTGTTAGGCTGGCACTAAGTATTAGGCATATTGCCAAACTAGGCCTTCCTCTACTTTTGACCACGTGAAATACGTTAGATCTTATTGACTTCACCGACAATTCGATTTTGACTTTGAGTGACCTTGCTTGTATTCATATTTGACTTGGGAACCCAATTTTACAAATTAATGATCTAATATGTTATAGTTTTTTATCCAACAAACCGGTTTTCTAAGACTACCGATATAGAGATGAAGTAGTAAATTATTTTATGTCTCAATCTTAGCAAATACAAGTAAATTAAACTATAAAGATTAGACTTATAAAAGTCAAACCAGTATCGCAGAAAACAAGGGATTGAACTTTTGATGATTTTGAAGTTTGTTATATTATATAAACTAGTATTAAGCCACTTGCATTGTTGAGGACGGCATAAAACCATACCAAGTATCATCAATGTTATACTGTTGCCAGCGACCAACAATACGAGTACCTCGTAAAACAAAAGAAATAAAAACGAATAAAATAAAACATAGCGAAATGTAGACTAAAACGGTGCATCATGCCCACCCTTTATGGCGCGTTAATGTGCAAAAAAATAGACTGAAACTTAAAACATAATGCGACCTTTAGACGGTAATAAACAGAGATAAGACGTGTGTCAACTCGAAAATTTTGAATAGGGAATATTTTAATACATAACATATTATGAGAACCTATAATATACTTTGTACACGACCACCTTTACTTTGTTGATAAAATGAAAGAGAGAAGGAGAGTGTAACAACTGTTACATAACTCTATTATGTATTACAACTATATATTAGTAAAAATTAAGTTAGTATATGGTTCTTATCGCATTTCTATACCGAAAAAAAATATCTATTAAACATAGCACTATGACATTTTTGGAGTGGCATGTGATGATGATTATAATGGTCAATGGAGAAAACGGGAAAGTATGGAACTTCAAGTCCCATTGCTTGTTGCATTGTGTTGAAAGAATAATAGCATAGCACTAGTAGTAACATGGAAGACAAATAGCTATGGTTGAATGAGTGGATCTAATTTTTCTTTTCTTTTTTTATTTCTCTATTCACGTACCTCAATTATTGTACCATGTGCTTCTTCACATGCACGTATGCCCCCCCACCCCTACCACTCTCACTCCCTTGTCATGTGTACATGCATTGTACTTTCTGGTACTTTGTTTATTTGTTTAATTATTATTATTTATTCTCCTTTTATTGTCTTTCCATTCTATTCTTATGTTCGAACGAATTAGAGTTTTAAGCCATGGTCTCTTAGAGTTGTTATAATAACCGGTTTCAAAATCATGGTATCTTAGAGTTGACAACTCATCAAGAGGATTTGATAATGTAATTAGAATGATTCCAACCGAATTTAAGTAATTGCAACATTAAGTTGGCCATGAAATAACTTTAAATGAGTAATGCACGTATTAAATTAGATTGAAATCATAAAAGTTTTCTACTAAATAAATAAATAATAATATAAATAATAAAAATGATATATAATTACCGATCGTTGTTGATTGTGCTGCCATAGTGTGATGCGAACCACAACAAAGGAACCATGTAATCTACAAAAATTAAGCGTCATGAAGATCTGATAATTTATAAAGTTACTTAGAGTCTCAGGGTCACCCGGCCACTACATTGCATAATACTATCTTATTTGAATACATCATCATCATCATCATCATACTCAGTTAATCCCACCTATAGCAAAGCTAAGGTAGGGTCTGAGGAGGGTAAGATGTAGACAGCCTTACATCTACCCCTAAGAATAGAGAGGCTGCTTCCAGTGAGACCCTCGGCTCGATGTGGTTTGGTATCAAGCCTTGGACATAAGGCACAAAACACTTAGCAATCGGGACAAACCCAATCGGTGCATGTACCCCTTTGTCTTTTGGCTATCCACGCCACCACATGATGCATGATTAACCGTCCGTCGTTTTTAACGTTATTTTCACGAAATTAGTAAAATAACGTTAAAACTAGTGCAACTTTACTTTTGCCCCCCAAGGGCCACACATATATATACATTATATGCGCACACCGTAGGTGGGGCGTATCTTATTTGAATACATAAGTAGTTAATTACTAAAATATTTACATAACAATAATATACCAATATAATAAACGTTTAAGGCATATCAGGTAAGATCATGGTCTTCCAAAAAGCCTAGGCAACACTAGCCATATCGTGCGGGCTGACGCTCTAGTTCTTAATAACCTATCAAAGTCGGTCCTTGTGATGATATGATAGTTAAGGAGTCGGATCAACAACTAGGAATTAAAGATATAAAAGAAAATTGAAATCTTTAAGTTAAGTAAAACTTGACTTTCATCATTACACAATTGCTTAAAATCAAAGTATTAATACATTTATTAATTGGAATACTAGTAGAACACTTACATCTGAACCTAACCGACACTTATTTTACGTATGAAATCATAATCATGGAAACTTGTACTAGCATGTTACTTAGTATCACGACCATCACATTTAGTAGACAAAAGGAGCTAGCTAGCTATTATACTTGTTTTGGTCATTTTTATTCATTTTTAATTATTTATTTATACATCACTTTATGTTTTAGACACGATTGGCTACCTTAATTGTATTTCACATATCTGCTTTTATCTCCAACATGATCAACCTTTTTTATTCATAATTGAATGTTTTTCAGGTATGATTTTTTTTTCCTCACATGTCTACTTTTTTTTCCTCACGATATCTAAGAAAAAAAAAAAGGACAATACTTTTTCGATTTTTAAGGTAAATACATCAAAATAGTCTGAATATCTCAAACTAATGACATTTTTGCCGTAAAACTAAGGATGACAATTCAGACACGAACACGATAACCTGACATGAATCTATACGATTTTAACAGGTTTCTTGTCTATATCAGGTCGACACGTTAAGACCTGTTTATTTTCATGTCGTGTTCGTGTTTACGTGTTTCGTGTTCGTGTCTTAACATGTTTTATCGTGTCTTATCGTGTTTCTTATCATGTCTTGTCGTGTTAACTTGTTTGACTAGGTGTTCCTTGTTAACCTGTTATACATAGATTCGTGTTCGTGTTTGGAAAAAAATGACACGATTAGATTTCTTGTCGTGTTCGTGTTTACAGGTTTCGTGTTCGTGTCTTAACAGGTTCGTGTAACCTGTTATGGCAACCCTACGTAAAACATATCATTTAACCACCATAATGTACTAGTAAGAAACATGATATGTACAATTTTTATAATAAATTAAAAAGTTATAATAAATGCAACATGAATGTGTGTTGGATGGAGGGTACTAGTAATGTGACATAGGTATATTGCAAGTAAAGCCTTGGAAAATGAAATGATAACAGATAAGACTTTGATATAAAAGTTTGAGCGGTTGCATGTGCTATTGAGTGCAAAGATGGACCATACCGCTTACGCTAGCTGTGCACCCATTT
The DNA here is from genome assembly GCA_030844895.1 of Ambrosia x helenae. Taxonomy (NCBI): domain Eukaryota; kingdom Viridiplantae; phylum Streptophyta; class Magnoliopsida; order Asterales; family Asteraceae; genus Ambrosia; species Ambrosia x helenae. The sequence goes on from CM061227.1 coordinate 118,570,941, forward strand.
GCATTTTTCAACGCCATATTTTTATACCATCATGTTTGTTAAACAATCATTAAATCATTTCAATAATTACTGCCTAACGTCCTTAAACAAATGGATAGCGACTTACTTAACCTACTAGTCTGAGAAGCTTAACTCTTAAAATAATCGACGAACTAGGATTTCTAGTAATCAATTAGCCCTACATCCCTCCAAGCCGAGAAGCAAGATAGGTGATTTTTGGATACACATCTAAGTTGAAGGTTACGACATATTTAGTGGTTTGATTTTACTCTGTAAATCGAGTTATGAACTGAGCGGCAGGGGCGGATCTAGGAACCCAGGAACATTGGCGCAGCTTAGTTGTGTAGAAGTTCTGATTATATAGTATTTGTATAGAAAATTTTGAAAATATAGGGTTTCGACCCCCCGAAACTGGTTTTCGACCCCCCGAAACTAGTGACTTCCGACCTCCCGAACTTTCGGGTCAAGCTTCGCCACTGCCCAGGAACCTTCGGTTATGATAAAATTAAAAAATATAGTGGAAAAAAATGAAAAATTAGTAAAAGTCCTTAAAAATCTAAAAAAGGAACCCTGGAATTTGTTTCTGGATATGCCGTCCGAGCCGATAAAATTGATAAAAAAGTATTTAGATAGAACTGAACCAACAATTAGTGAATTTGATTACACAAGTTACAAAATTCTACAATGAATTGATCATGTTATAATATGTTTTTTTTTCTCTAAATGAAAGAAATTTAATCCTCAATAAAAATAGGATAATAAAAAAGCTACTGCATTGATTCTTCTTGGAAGACTGACTTGACTGACTAGTGTTGATGCTAAAATCATGACCCGATTAGATCATGTGCATGTAATTCGGCCCCATTTGTCGATGGATCAAGTAATCATCTGGTCCATTACAACCGTCATAACTTGGGCTATGATTAATCAACTGTTGCTGCGAGTTTCGGAGCTCCATTTGCCGTCGGAGCTCCATGACCTTACGGTGTGAATTAGAGTGCTTCGCAGGTACAAATGTCGGGCTAGCAGCGGGTCGGTACTCAGGCATTAACCGACCCGACTTGTAACGGACCCCACACGCGTTACATAATGTTTTTTGGGCCCATTGGGCCTCTCCTCCATTGTGGTGTCTTATCCGACCCACAATGCAGACATCTTCTGACCGAGTTCTCTGAACCACCCTCTGTCTTTTTTAACGGCGTCGTTTTGGGATTATTAACGTCGTTAGCTGACGAAGATGATTTCAATAGGAGTAGACGTGACGACCAATCGCAAGGAGCCGCGCGTGAGCGTTTGCTACGTACTTTCCCAGGGACTAAAACGTCATTTATAAAAACTGGCGACGTAATTCTGTTACAACCTGCAGTTTTCTGTTGGAATACCGGTGTGTTGCCAGATGATGACGTGTCATTCGCCGGAGCTTTATTAACGGCGGAGATTAACTGCAGGTTATGTAAATCATCGCTGGAGAATGATTCCTCGGTTATACCAGATAGCCATTCTAACTCCGCCAAATCATCATACTGCGCAATTCAACGCGTAACTTCTATCAGTCTTTGTCATCAAATTAAAGACAATAAAATGTTTGTTTTTATGATACATTTTTTTTTTAAATTAAATATTTACGTATAAAAAAAGTCATACATCTCGTTGTCCGTTTAGCTTTGCTAGTTTTATTAAGTAGACGATTTGATTACGCTAAAAAATAGTTGTTCAAAAGTTACGTTTCATTTTAAAAAGGACAATTTACATTAGAATGACAGGTAAACCGATAATAAGTTGCGTTCGTCACCCCTTTCAAAAGTTAAAAATATGTTTTAAAAGTTGTGTAAGTTAAACTAAAATAATAATGATGTAAAATTACATTTGTGTCCTTATAATATTATATAGATAAACCTACCGGAACACAAAGTTCACCACCGGAGAGGCTGTAGGAGCTGATATTGCCGGAAAACTGAACATCGCTACCGGAAACAGAAGAATTAGAGCTGGAAAAATCAGTTGAATTGGACTTATACGTGTCATAAAAAGCGTCGTTCATGACAGCGTCTTCATCGTTAGGGAAGTCAAGGAGCAAGTCATCAACAACGAACTGGTTACCGCCGTTGCTAAAATCGTTGACGTAGCATTCTCCGGCACCGAAGTAGCTTCCCATTAATAATGCTTTTGGTTTTGTTTTTGTTTTTGTTCTGTGAATGAATAAATGATTGATTGATTAACAAAGAGAGAGATGAAAAGTTTGTGTTGGTGGTGTGAGGTATTTGAGGAGTGAGGGAGAAGGGGGTAAAGTGTAATATTTGTTAATTTTTTATAAAATATTATAGAAAATAAATAATATAAATAAATTTAGAATCTAATGTAATGTCTCAACTCACACTTCCTATTCCTACTTCTGTAAAGTTATTTCCTATTCCTCCTTGTATTTTTTTTTTCTTCACTTCACTTTGAAATACTATTAATAATGCTTTTTCCTTTTTCTTTTTCTTTTTCTCTTTTTCTTTTATATTTCACATGGTTTTCTTTTCTTATTTTTATTTTTATTACTAGATTATACTCCGGGAGCGTCCTGGGTTGAGAAATTTAATATGATACATCAATTTTACATATGAAATAGACTGGTGTATAACTCTAATATTAATATCTAATCTAAAACAAATTAACAATGTACAACTCCAATGCTAATATCTAACCTAAAAGAATGTAGAACTTTAATGTAACTCTAATATTAACACATATCCTAAAGACTTGCCTATACATGATTAATGATTTACCTGAACACTTTGTGTTTTTTTTCTTGTATGAACAAAACCCTACAAAAAATTTCTCCGTTTTTTATATAGCACTATGGTACTCGTTTGAAAGATAATAAAAAAATTCAATTTTGTTTTTAAATTATTTTTTTCCTAAAATATCTCAATGCCACATAGGATGACACATGACACACTCAAAGAAGAGAATGCCTCTTTGAGTGCCATGTCATTAAATTGGCTTTGGTTTATTATATGTAGAGTAAAGATCAAATACATATAGTTTTTTTGTAAGAACTGTGAGAATCAAAGGGGGTAAAAAAAAATTATTTTTTTTTTTAGAATTTTTTTTTTCCATGTGCTTAAACATTCTTTCTAGATGAATAATACAAAAAAAAAATTAAAAAAAATTTTTTTTTTAGTGTAATTACGTCATTAAGGTAAATACATTAGTTTACACTAGAGTAATTATGTAATTACTCTACACGTAATTACTCTACACCAAATTTTTTATTTTTATTTTTTTTTTTTAGTTTTCAATACTATAATACATGTTTAACAATATGGGAAAAAAAAATTTTGAAAAAAAAAATTAAAAAAAAATACCCTCCTTTGATTCTCACAGTTCTTACAAAAAAAGTTATTTGTACCGGATCTTTACTCATTATATGTATAGATAGATAGATAATTTAACTAACACCGCCATTTCCATTTTTTTATTATTATATCACTTAAATGCACAGAAATGGTGGTTGATACTTGATAATTTGATTTTCATGATTTTAGTAAAGTGATGAAAATGGGTTAATTGGTAAAAAGTAATGGTTATAAAATATGTAAGAATAATAATTATTATTATTATTATTATTATTGGATGGGTGATAGGATAAATAAAAGAAAATGCCAAAAGCATCTCTCCACCCAATCACCAATGGTTCTTGGTCCACCTGGTTAGCTGTAATTGCGCTCATTTTCTTCTCGTAACACCAATTTACATCCCTCTTTGTCAACAATTAAACGCGTTGCAACTTATAAATATCTGCATAAAAAAATAATGATAATATTCTTTAGGCGTTTAAAAAAACAGTCGGTAGATGTAGCCCATTGGAACATAGTCTCATATAATATTACCTTTGTACGTACGTACAATCTAAAAATATCTAATCTACACCACTTTCTATGTTTTTAACTTTTTGAAGTAAGGTATTTTGATAACTATTGGCTTCATGTTGTGGTTTGGTGTGACCTCTCATTCAAAGTGTTCTCGTTGGTTTAAGCCTTCACATATGGGTATACACACTCATCTATATTCTTACGGTCGTTACCTTACTTACAAGAGAGCCCTTGGGCGTTGGTGTCCCTATTTGGCACCCACGGCGTGGTGTTTGGCACCCCATAAAAGGGATGTGGCGTGGGTGTCACAACGTAAAGATTAACAATTTGTAGAACAAAAAATATGGTTGATACGAAAATGCTTGTGTGGATACGTGGAACTTAAGATTTTATGTGGTTATCATTAGCGTAACTTCGAAGGGATGTTCGGTTAAACAGATACAAGTGTACAAATTTATCAGTATGTGATTGATATTTACGTAACATGTCTATGTACTATCATCGAGGTTTAGTTTCTTTATGTTGTTTTGTTTTTCGGTATTTCATTAATATAATATTAAATATAATGATTTACAAATTACGCCTATACCGTTGCGACGTGTTTGACGTTTATTTAAATTTCGATATAAACATTATTTAAAGCATAATGGAGCAAGTATTATTAATAAATTTGTCATTCTTCTCGATACAATTTTGATTTTTCCTTTCTAAGTTTTTATATATAATGTTTTGTAAAGTTCCGATGGCATCTATAGGGACCGTCGGTATCGTACGGGTGCCATGACTATATTACCAATTATGACCGCATAATGTTGGAAAAGAAGTATATTTCGGGTATCACAAGCTATGGCGAATATTGATACTGTACCAGTGTCGTAACGAAGCCAACCAATTCCGACCGACCAATATAAGTACCACTATACGTATTTGTCTTATGTTTTTTAACATACCACGACTTTATTTTATTTATTTATTTTGAATTTTTGCTGCAACATGCTCGTGAATTCAGTTGCTTAAACTAAAGATAAGGTGAAAATTTAAGGAAAAAAAAGTTAATAATGAGGAATTTGTGTCTTGGGAATTGTGTGCTTGTTTAATGTGAGTACTTACTAAAAAACAAATAATATTGTAATCTAAACACTATGTAGTTGCAGTGCAATGGTGAGGGACCGTTTGGTCGAGTGAGCTGTAAGCGTCGTGGTGTAACGTGAATATGCATACTACAAAATATAAACTATTAAAAAATCCGATGTAATTATATGTATATATGGCGTATGTTGGAAGGATTGATGTGACTTTGACCGTGTTGAACGTCAAACCATTGTGTTTTACAAATTTGGTTAGCATAATGTTATTTCAATTTCCGTAATCTCCAATATTTCAAATGCAATTATAGTATTATACTTCATTTGAAGAATTGAAGGTCAAATCAGTCATACAATCATATTACTATAAATCAGTCATACATGAGAAACCATAAAATCGTTCATTCGTTTATCCATCAATGGCATAGGGCACCGTAAACAATTAATTTTGTTTACTTCTTTTTTAAAGTCTTTCAAATGTTTTTTATTTCCTTACTCTAAAGTCACTTACATTTCACTAGGAGTTCCAGTCCTATCTAACTTTTTTCTTATAAATATTAAAATATAAGTGAAAATGAAAATTGTATATATCTTGGTTACTATTTAGTAAATTTTTTAGACAAAATTACAGAAAACGTCCTTTATGCTTACCAAAAGTTGCAGGTTTCGTCCTTAATGTTTAAAACTTGAAGGATTCATCCTTTATCGAGGTTTCTGTCGCAGGTTTCATCCTTTACACTAACAGAGTTAGTGTTTGTCGTTAACTCCCCCTCACATGCAATGCATGTGAGGGTATTTATGTCAATTCATCTGTTAATTATATTTAAAAAAAAATAACAAACATAAAGAGCAAACCCAACCCTTCTTCTTCTACTCTTTCCCTGTACACAAGAACGACTCAAAAGTCAGAGAACCACCATGAATGAAGATGGTATCAGAAGGGAGATGGAAAGGATTGAAGGAGGCTAGTACAATATTCGAACAGATGACGATGAATACGATGTCGATTCTGTATATGGTAAGCTTGTATAATATAAAACCCTAATTTTTGTAATTAAATTATTTAAGTTAAAGCCCTAATTTTTTTTTAATTTTTTGAATGTAGATACGTATGAATCGTTATTCAGTATTAATATGCATCATGGAGGGTATTTCAGTTCATTTCCAGGTCGTGCCTATGTGAATGGTGTCATGAACATTGTTGATTTGATGGATACAGATAGATTTGGTATATACGAGTTAGGTTGGATTGTGAAGGATTTAGGTTATCCTGAAGGTATCCTATTTTTTTCGACTTTTTAGAACCTGGGGTTGATTTAGATCATGGTATTAATCAATTAGCTGAGGAAGCTGATGTATTGAGGTTTGTAGACATCATTCGACAAGGTCACATATTTGTTGATGTGTATGTAGAACATGGAATGTCAAGGATTGCAGCTGAATTACCCTCTCAATCAAGTGTCACTACTGAGTTTGGCAATCTGAATATGGAAACTGTTTAGGCAGATGTGACATCCGTCACCCTCGTCTTTCATCTAATTGACAATAATAGTCCTTCAAATATTTCCATTATAGTCTCTGTAGGTTTCGTCATTTTTAAATTTAATTTTTGAGCGAACTAAAATTTTATCAGTTATATTTATTACTGATTGGGTAAAAGTTTTAATCAAGGGTGTAGGTGAAACGTATTCGTAAAAGATTTTATAAAAAAATTTTAAGATTTATAAAGCTTTAAAAACATTTTGGTTAACATTATTTAACTTGGTTAAAGTTTTATTAAGAAAAACTCAACCAAACTTTGATTATATCAAACCTAGTTAATTGTGAGGGACCAATATGCCATAATGTGAAACTTTTGAAAAAACTGAAATCCCTCCTTTTGTCTGTCACGTTTTTCCGGCCTTATGTCCGGCCACCGGAGATTGTTTCCGGCCAAACAAAAAAAACGGTTCCTATAACGTACTAACACGTTTAAATGGCACAAAAACGCTTCTCCTTTATTCTCGAGCAGTTACATTGGGTTGTAATTAATTATAACGCGTTTTAATCTAGTTTTTAATCGTGTCTTGAGGTGTAACCGCCAGAGTTTCTTTGAGTGGGTTAAACGCCAATTATAAAGCAACAATCATATAACTTGATAGTCCCCAATCATTTCTGCACTCTCCCACATTCTAAACCCACTAATAATCTTCGTAAACCATCACTGAAAGACCTCTAAAACGCTACAAAACGATCGGACTGTTTTTCTTCTTTTCGAGCCGGAATCGATATTGTAAGTGTGTTTTCATTGTGCCGTTTTGTTCCTTGGCTAATTCCGATCAAAAGCCCTCTAATAAGGAACTCTTATGTGGCCTAGATCGAGTTATTGGTTTTGGTTAGGGTTAGGGTTTCATAAGATTGGATTGGGGAAGAAGATGAATCTAGTGTGTTTTATAAATATATAATCTTTCAAACAAATAAACAAACTTGATGAGTGGTGGATTGGTTGTGTGTGTGGGTGATCTTTGAACAGACCAAGGGTCGAATCCCTTAACCCACATATCTGTGTCTTTTTTTTTTTTTTTTTTTGTTGGTTTTGTTGGATTGTATTGATATTTTTTTTAATATCATATATTATGTATAAACTTATAATATTCATAATAAATTCATTTTTGCTCCAAAAATTATGAAAATTTAGAAGTAGCTTCTTGACACATCATAGAAAATTATCATATTTTTATTTTCCGGAAAATGTCTTATTTTCATATTTTTCTTGAATTAAATTGTTTTAACCATAATTAAATGATTAAAAATTCATTTTTAGTGATTTTAACCTCAAATTTTCTGGAGATTTATTTTTATGTATAATAAACTGAAATAAAATGTAATTTCTCAGAAAATGATTATTTTTGTTATTGTTGTTATTTTTAATCATTAAAAACATTATTTAAACTCATTAAATATGTCTTAAATACAAATAAATTGAGTTAAATTATGGAAATATTATTTTTATTATTTCACATCAGAAAATTAATATTTTTCTATAAAAATAGCATATTTGAGTCATGTCTTATATTATTAGCATTATTTATGTTTAATTAGACATAATTAAATATTTATTTATTCACACTATTTAAATATCTATTTTATAAATATTTTTTTTATAAAATAGAAATGTTTTATGTTTGAAAATCTTAATTACCATTTATTAGATCATTGTGAAACACATAATTATTTATTTATACATTTATGATCATTGTATTTATTTTAATTTAGTTAAAGTAATTAACTGAATTATTTTGTCTTAATTATTCAAACATATTTTTATCTAAATATTCAATTGGTAATAATTATATTACCTAAACCATATTTACAAATTTTGGTATATTATTATTTTATACAACTTTATATTAATCGACTTATGATAAAAAAAAACTCTAATTCCCCAAAATGACTTAGCAAACCCTAATGCCTTAGACCTTAGTTACCTTAAAATTTTTAGAAACTTCCTTATTAGTATTCTTACACATTATAGGTTGAATTCCTCGGAATTCCCATTACTTAGCTCATGACCGCTTAAGTGGATTGTGATCGCTTTCGCAAATTGTGAGTATATCTTTCCCCTTTTTCATTTTACTTTTGGGGCTACTCATGTACTTATATCAAGTTTCTATTACTTCTTACTAAAATAGCAATTCTCATGTGTGTTTGCTTTATGCTAATTTGTGTGTCTATTACTTGTCAAAATCATCAACCTTTGAGGGCCTGGCATTTCAATGAATAGTACTATGGTATATACCCCTTGTGACTCTGTTGAGAGACCTTGGTCATTGTCTTGTGATTCATATTACTCAAAAATGTTTTGATTCTTGATTCTTGATACTTATTACATAGGGTTGATTTTGAACGGACATTACTTAAATTACATTTGCAAACGGTATACAACACAAGAATTGCGAAACGTTTTGACTATATATATATATCCAACGGATGTACTCACCAATACATTATATGTGTTGACAAATTATTTTTGTACATGTTTCAGGTGACGTTTAATCTTACTTGCTTTCACGCTTAGGCTGGACCTAGTGCTTAAATAAAAGTTGAACATTTATTTTCTATGTTTGAGATATCTATTAAGACTCTTTGTATTTCATTTTGAATAATGGAAGTTAATTGCTATTAATATTTACATTTTAGTCCATGTGCTATTGAACAATCGTCACTACGTGACACCTCGATGTTTCTGCCATCGGTTGGGGTGTTACAGATTGGTATCAGAGCCATGGTTATAGGGAATTAGGTTATTAGTAAATGCTTTTGACCTAGACTATAACTAAGCTACCCTTTATATGCTTTCTTTTATTCTCATATTTCTTTAGATAGATTTTCTCCTTTAACTTTTCATTATACTCGGAAAAGATTTTATTTTACAAATGGAACGAAAACACCAAGTTAGGTGTGATATCCATACCTTGGTGAATAGTTTCACTCTTTATATGTTTTATTTATTTATTTATCTTGGAATATTTTCTTTTCGAGATAGGAGACGTCCAAATCTCAAGGAATCTATCCCTCCAAAAGAAACTTAAATCACTAAGCTAGGAGTGATATCCTTAACTTAGTGACCAGTTTCACTCCATTGTATTTTTACTTTTTGAAAGTATATCTTTGAGTTAGGAGTGAAATCTACATCTCAAGGATATATTTCCATATCTCAAGTTCCGCTAGAGTTTTGAATTTATTTGTGACGGGGCACGTGCAATCTGAAAGGGTGAGCGCCTGTATTCTGAGTTTTCTGTCTAGGCCTGGCATTTCGCATAAATCCCAATCAGACGAGGGACCCGTATGCCGACCTGGGAACTCTCGGATGAGCATTCACTTATAGGCTAAAGTATGCCCCCACAAGTCACTAATAACATTTCAAATACTTTAGTTAGTCAACAGTTTCTTTGGAAACACTCTTATACCTCGTTTTATACTTGGTATTGTTTTTCATTTGAAGTTTTATCATGGTTTTCTTTATGATATTCATAATTTTTCTTATATCAATTTATAATTACTATATCTCATGTTATGTGTTACTGATACGCGGGGGAAAATCTTAGTCGTTTCGTGTTTAAGATTATATTTTTATGCAATTTTATGGTTTTGGACACACTACTTTGATAAAGTTTGTGTTTTGCAGGTTTAACAAAGTTTAAGGTGTATTTCGGAGCTAAACGAAGCTTTGGATTGGAGCTAGGATGATTCAGGAAAGAAAACGAAAAAGAAAGATGGAGAAACTGGTGAAGGCCTGTCGCTGACGGACGCTGTTAGTCAAAGTCAAAGAAATCAATATTTTTAGGAAAATTAATGGGACTTTGACCAGAGACTTTGACCCGAGACTTTGACCAGAGACTTTGACCCGAGACTTTGACCCGAGACTTTGACCAAAGACTTTGACCAAGACTATTAACCAAGACTTTGACTAAACTAAATGGTCATTAAGAGGAGTTTGACAATGGAGACTATATAATGAAGTCTTGAGAGTAATCTCTCATGATCCCTCATACTTCATCTCTTACACCACCAATCCATCCTATCAATCCAAATCATTCCATACAATTGAAGATCATCAAATCATTCTAGTATTCAAGATTTCAAGATTCAAGACCCGATCATTGAAGAAACAAGCTCCATGGCCATGAGTGGCTAATCTTCTTATATCACGCCTAGGAAGTAAACAATTGAAGCTTTAGGGTTTAAACATTTGGGTATTACTTTAACTTTTTAATTGTGTGATTGTGTGTTTGAATTAACTGTATTAGATTGCGATTAATCTTATGTTGAATTCATTTTAGTTAATTGATCTTGTGCCAATTTCTAGTGTCATGAACATGTTTTCTTGCTCTAATACAAACATAGGGTTGTATGTTCTAGGTAATGAAGTGTAGTTTAGTCCATCTTTGATGTTGATGAAACTTGACACCTAAGCCTATTGAACAATCACCCCGTTAACACCAATTGCACTACATTTGTTTGACCCATTTGTGAAAACCTTAGACTTCATTTGTTGAAACCTAGGTGTGATCCTTTTAATTAAATTGCTTACAATCTAAATTGTTTACTATTTTTTTCTATTACATTTCTATTTCAATTTTTATAAATCAAAACTCCTTCCAACTAAACTTTCTTAAATGAACCAAATGCAATCTTCATAAGTTATATAGCATCTTCATAAGCAATAGTTTCCAATCAACTAAACAATATTCACTAACCACACGCTCCTTGGATTGATACCCTATTTACCCTAACTACCTAGGTTATTTAGGTTTTGTATGAACCGTGACGACCGGTTCATCAGTTACCTGTCCTAATATAAACTATGACATTTCATAGATTTTTTTGAATCAAATCTCATAATTATTGTTGCATTTTTGTAGATGTCTGATCGCGAATCTCGTAAGAGAGCCTAGAAGCGTCAGGCTAAACTGAAATCTGATCGTCGTATTGCGTCCATGCTTAATGATAAGTTGGAAACGCTTGTTCCTAGCATCATTAATGCAATTATCCCAAACCTTAACCCAAACGGTAGCTCAAATGGGAATGCGTGTGGAAACGGTGGAACCACAGAGAATAAGTGCACTTTCAAGCACTTCAACTCTTGTCATCCCAACAAGTTTAATGGCATTGAGGGAGCCACTGGGTTACTTGAATGGTTCGAAAGTATGGAGAATACGTTCATTAATAGTGACTGTCCAGACAACCTACGTGTTCGTCACGCCACAGGTGTTCTTCAAAAGAGAGCACTCACTTGGTGGAACGGTGAAAAACATGCTCGAGGGACGGAAGCTGCTTTAGCTATGTCTTGGGATGATTTCAAAATCGCCATGACTACTGAGTTCTGTCCTCGTAGTGAGATGAAGAAATTGGAGATGAGTTCTATCACCTCAAGCAGGATAGTGGAAACAATGTTCCCTACAACAACCGTTACCACGAGTTGAGCTTACTGATTCCTCGTATGGTAACCCCGGTATCCTTGGCTATTGAGAAGTATATTGAGGTACTGCCACCTCAGATCCATGATTCGGTTATGGGAAGCAAGCCTGCCACTGTAGAGGATGCCATTCGTCTCGCAGCATCTCTTACTGACAAGCATGTCAAGGATGGTACTCTAACTCGTAAGGGTACTAAAAGACCTACTGAAACCACTTCAAACCCTGCTACCACTGAACCTTCCCAAGAAAACTCTGCCTCTTCCTCTAGTTCCAATAAGAAACGAAAAGCTGGAAACCAAAACTATGCGGTAGTTGCATCTCTTAACCAGATTCCTGTTGCAAACCCACCTACTGCACCTCAATCAACCCCAAGGGCTTATACTGGGAAACAACCTCAATGCACTACTTGCCACTATCATCATCCCACAAATTTACCCTGTCGTAAGTGTGATGCTTGTGGAAGACTGGGTCATACCACCCCTTTCTGTCGTATTGCTAATCGACCCGTGAATAACCCACAGACTGCTACCCAAAACCAGGGAGCTGATCAACCCAGAGTTTGTTACGCTTGTGGTAATCCTAACCATATGCAAAATAGATGGCCTCATCTTACGGCTTTTATTCAGACTCGTCAGCAAACCCCAGCAGTCCCAGCAGTTCTAGCAATTCAAGCAGCTCCAGCCCGTGGTCGTGCTTTCAACATCAATGCTAACCAGGATCAAGCTACCAACGACGTTGTCAATGGTACATTTCTTATTACTAACTTATATACTCCGATTTTGTTTATACCGGTACGGATAGGAGTTTTGTCTCGTTAGAAATTGAACCTTTGCTTGCTCGTATTTGCCCTCACCTTACCCATCCTTTTACTATGGAGGTTGCTAGTGACAATCTTATTCTTATAAAATCTGTGATCCGTAATTGCACGTTGAACCTAAACGATTATAACTTTTATGTAGATCTTATATCTGTAATTAGGAATATTATGAATCGAGTTTGTAAACCTTTCTTGAACCAATACGTAAGTGTTTTTCGTCGATAACATACTCATATATTCCACAACCAGAAATCTTCACTTGAAAGAAATTTCGAGACGAAATTTTCTAAAGTAGGAGAGACTGTGACATCCGTCACCCTCGTCTTTCATCTAATTGACAATAATAGTCCTTCAAATATTTCCATTATAGTCCCTGTAGGTTTCGTCATTTTTAAATTTAATTTTTGAGCGAACTAAAATTTTATCAGTTATATTTATTACTGATTGGGTAAAAGTTTTAATCAAGGGTGTAGGTGAAACGTATTCGTAAAAGATTTTATAAAAAAAATTTAAGATTTATAAAGCTTTAAAAACATTTTGGTTAACATTATTTAACTTGGTTAAAGTTTTATTAAGAAAAACTCAACCAAACTTTGATTATATCAAACCTAGTTAATTGTGAGGGACCAATTATGCCATAATGTGAAACTTTTGAAAAAACTGAAATCCCTCCTTTTGTCTGTCACGTTTTTCCGGCCTTATGTCCGGCCACCGGAGATTGTTTCCGGCCAAACAAAAAAAACGGTTCCTATAACGTACTAACACGTTTAAATGGCACAAAAACGCTTCTCCTTTATTCTCGAGCAGTTACATTGGGTTGTAATTAATTATAAAGCGTTTTAATCTAGTTTTTAATCGGGTCTTGAGGTGTAACCGCCGGAGTTTCTTTGAGTGGGTTAAACGCCAATTATAAAGCAACAATCATATAACTTGATAGTCGCCAATCATTTCTGCACTCTCCCACGTTCTAAACCCACTAAAAATCTTCGCAAACCATCACTGAAAGACCTCTAAATCGCTACAAAACGATCGGAGTGTTTTTCTTCTTTTCGAGCCGGAATCGATATTGTAAGTGTGTTTTCATTGTGCCGTTTTGTTCCTTGGCTAATTCCGATCAAAAGCCCTCTAATAAGGGACGCTTATGTGGCCTAGATCGAGTTATTGGTTTTGGTTAGGGTTAGGGTTTCATAAGATTGGATTGGGGAAGAAGATGAATCTAGTGTGTTTTATAAATATATAATCTTTCAAACAAATAAACAAACTTGATGAGTGGTGGATTGGTTGTGTGTGTGGGTGATCTTTGAACAGACCAAGGGTCGAATCCCTTAACCCACATATCTGTTTCTTTCTTTCTTTTTTTTTTGTTTGTTTGGTTGGATTGTATTGATATTTTTTTTAATATCATATATTATATATAAACTTATAATATTCATAATAAATTTATTTTTGCTCCAAAAATTATGAAAATTTAGAAGTAGCTTCTTGACACATCATAGAAAATTATCATATTTTTATTTTCTGGAAAATGTCTTATTTTCATATTTTTCTTGAATTAAATTTTTTTAACCATAATTAAATGATTGAAAATTCATTTTTAGTGATTTTAACCTCAAATTTTCTGGAGATTTATTTTTATGTATAATAAACTGAAATAAAATGAAATTTCTCATAAAATGATTATTTTTGTTATTGTTGTTATTTTTAATCATTAAAACATTATTTAAACTCATTAAATATGTCTTAAATACAAATAAATTGAGTTAAATTATGGAAATATTATTTTTAGTATTTCACATCAGAAAATTAATATTTTTCTATAAAAATAGCATATTTGAGTCATGTCTTATATTATTAGCATTATTTATGTTTAATTAGACATAATTAAATATTTATTTATTCACACTATTTAAATATCTATTTTATAAATATTTTTTTTTATAAAATAGAAATGTTTTATGTTTGAAAATCTTAATTACCATTTATTAGATCATTGTGAAACACATAATTATTTATTTATACATTTATGATCATTGTATTTATTTTAATTTAGTTAAAGTAATTAACTGAATTATTTTTTCTTTTCAAACATATTTTTATCTGAATATTTAATTGGTAATAATTATATTACCTAAACCATATTTACAAATTTTGGTATATTATTATTTTATACAACTTTATATTAATCGACTTATCATAAAAAAACTCTAATTCCCTAAAACGACTTAGCAAACCCTAATGCCTTAGACCTTAGTTACCTTAAAATTTTTAGACACTTCCTTATTAGTATTCTTACACATTATAGGTTGAATTCCTCGGAATTCCCATTACTTAGCTCACGACCGCTTAAGTGGATTGTGATCGCTTTCGCAAACTGTGAGTATATCTTCCCCCTTTTTCATTTACTTTTGTGGCTACTCATGTACTTATATCAAGTTTCTATTACTTCTTACTAAAATAGCAATTCTCATGTGTGTTTGCTTTATGCTAATTTGTGTGTCTATGACTTGTCAAAATCATTAACCTTTGAGGGCCTGACATTTCAATAAATAGTACTATGGTATATACCCCTTGTGACTCTGTTGAGAGACCTTGGTCATTGTCTTGTGATTCAAATTACTCAAAAATGTTTTGATTCTTGATTCTTGATATTTATTACATCGGGTTGATTTTGAACGGACATTACTTAAATTACATTTGCAAACGGTATACAACACAAGAATTGCGAAACGTTTTGTACTATATATATATATATATATCCAACGGAAGTACTCACCAATACATTATATGTGTTGACAAATTGTTTTTGTACATGTTTCAGGTGACGTTTAATCTTACTTGCTTTCACGCTTAGGCTGGACTTAGTGCTTAAATAAAAGTTGAACATTTATTTTCTATGTTTTAGATATCTATTAAGGGTATGTGTAGTGGTAGAGGGTTATGTTGGGGTTATGGGATTAAAATATTAAAAAGTAATAGAAAAGGAGTTATGTGAGGGTTATGGAAAAAGAGGGTGTAGTGGGAAGGAGGGTTATGTTGGGGTTATAAATGATTGGTAATGATTGGTTAATTATTGTTTTTTATTTAAATAAGAATATTAAATACTTAATAATATTTCATTAAATATAAAAATAATAATAAAAATTTAAACTGAAAGTTTATTAAATTAATAATAATAATAATAATAATAATAATATTATTATTATTATTATTATTATTGACCCTAAGAATGAGTGTGTATGTAATGCAACGACTTGATTTACTTCCACAACAAGTCCACTGATTTCTCCTCCATTAAACTAAAAAATAATAATAATAATCATTACAATAAGTGTGCTGACGTGGAGGCTTAGAAACCGTTGGATTGTTGATAATAAGCATTTCTCAGATATTATTACTTTTGGTAGGAAATCTGGTTATGTAGTAAATGGTTGGATTATTATGTGTAGTTGCCCAACGGTCAATTCATATAATAATAATAATAATAATAATAATAATAATAATAATAATAACCCACCCCACCTACCCCTTCCCCACCTATTTTTTTCTCCTCATCTTCTTCTTCACTTCTTCTTCTCCACTTCTCCTTCTTCTTCTTCACTTCTTCTTCTTCATCTCTTCTTCTTCTTCATCTCTTCTTCTTCTTCCTCTTCTTCACTTTTTCTTCCTCTTCACACACACACTTCAATAATAATAATAATAATAATAATAATAATAATAATAATAATAATAATAATAATTTAATAAAAAGAGTGCAGGAGAAACGCCCGTTATGGAGAAAATCCTATGGCCTGAAAACGCCTGAAAACGCCCCGCGGGGCGGTGTGCAGAGGCGCTATGGCCTGAAAACGCCTCATAACTATCCCCACTACGCATACTCTAAGACTCTTTGTATTTCATTTTGAATAATGGAAGTTAATTGCTATTAATATTTACATTTTAGTCCATGTGCTATTGAACAATCGTCACTACGTGACACCTCGATGTTTCCGCCATCGGTTGGGGTGTTACAGCAGATGAGAATGTTGAAGATGATGAGAATGATATGCAAGAAAGTAATGTTGAAGAACATAGTGATGAAGATAGTGATTTTATAGTAGATGAGAAGAATGATATGCAAGAAAGTGATGTGGACATGAGGGACTTCAACTTCATGGTTGATGATGTAGAAGAAGATAAACCTCACAATGAGAATGTAACAGGTGATTTAGAGGTTTTAGACAATGAAGCTTGTAGGTTATTATTTGATTGATGAAAAACCTTTGCTTCATCCCATCCAATGAAACCTTTCAGATGCCAATGAACATTAAATTAAAGAAATTAACTACCTTGTGCATAATACATATGAGATTTAGGGAGAAACTTACATTAACAGGACATGAGTAAAACCTTCGACCAGGATTTCTTGATGTTCGAGAGGTCTTGATTATTGCAGCCCTACCATAAACACAACAGACAGAAGACACAAACGAAGAAGATGAATTATGTGAAGCCATGGGAGAAGAGGAATTAGGGTTTGATGAAGAAGAATTGGGGGTGGGAGTTTTTATTGGGTTTTATTAGTTTTTATTAATCAAAATAATAATATTTTAATGGGATATGCAAATTGACGTAAATACCCTCACATGCATGGCATGTGAGGGGAACTTAACGACATAAATAAACAGTGTTACTGGTAAAGGTTGTTTTATGCAACCAAAATTTCATTAAAGGATGAAACTTGCAACAGAAACCTCGATAAAGGATGAATTCTGCAAGTTTAAACATTAAGGATGAAACCTGCAACTTTTGGTAAACATAAAGGACGTTTTCTGTAATTTTGTCAATTTTTTATAATTTGACTAATATTTAATAATGATGAAACTTGATTATTGTTTAATGTATTTTTTTTCTGTTCTAAAAAGTCGAGGTATTTCGAATTGTTTGTTGACACGGACAAAGTCAGGGAATTCACTTTACATCTTACTTGATTATCATTTACGATGGATGTTATACTTGGGGTGGGGTGATGATGCGGCATTGGGGGGGGGGGGGCACCATGCTCCCCCTCTCACACACACTGTCCATCCGTTTAATTTGTTTAGAAACATAGAAAATGGGGTGAATAGTAAGGAATAAGTATAACATAGGTTGTTGAGTAGTGCATGGGGTTAAAAATGGCAATGTGAAAGTGAGGATAGAAGGATAGAGAATAACTCATAGCCTTGTAATCAAGTTTCATTTATGTTTTATTTGTCTAACTTTCTCAAAAAAAAAAAAAATAATAATAATAATAATAAAAAAAGTAAAAAAAATCTAGAAAAAATATACAAATGATTGGAATGCTTATACACTCTGTTCCAGAGTTTCATTAAAGGATGGAAGGGGAAGGATTGGGAAGGAAGCGGGGAAAAAACGTGTTCCAGAGTTTTTTGTAGGAGGGAAAGGGAGGGAATGAGAGGGATAATAGAGAGGTTTTTAGAGTGATTTTCAATCTTTCCAATTTGGAAGGAAGAGGAGGGAAGGGAAGGGGAGGAAGATCCTTTCTCTTCCATCCTTTAATGAAACTCTGGAACAGAGTGATAGGGATGTAAGTACATTCTCATGAAGAAACAAAAGGAAAATGAAAATAATAAAGTTCGTCACACAAAATAAAGTTCGTCACACAAGAGAGGAATGAGATAAGAAGTTCGTTGACAACGAACCATGGTTTGATGAGTGGGTGAGGGAAGATTAGTAACGGTTACCACTTAAGTACATGAGGTTAAAGAAACATTTAGCTTTGCTACGACGTAAAGTATCGAAACCTTAAAATTATTATTATATTAAAGTGCTATAAATAGAGAAAATAACTAAATATAATGTACTAGCTTTTATTTCGGGAGCGTCCCGGTGTTGAAAAATATAACAATTCTAATAATACTAATACTAATAGTAATAATTATTATCCTTGTAATTAAATAAATAAAAAAATAACCTTGCTATAAGGTGACACCATGTGTTGCAGTGTTGCGCGATTCTTTCTCCTAGCTTCTTTTGATGAAATATACCTATGCATCTTTAAAAGAGTAAAATTCCAATGAAAGCATGACGATTAAGCTGAATTTCAACATCGTAGATAAGAACCTGGTTTAAAAGAAAAATTATTATTAATGAATAACCTGAACACTTTGTGTTTTTTTTCCTGTATGAACGAAACCCCACAAAAAATAGTTGTTTTTTTCTCCGTTTTTTATATAGAACTATGGTACTCGTTGGAAAGATAATAAAACGCTCGTTAATTTGGTGTAAATTTTTTCTTTAAAAAATATCGTATATAAAAGATATTAACGTTTAAAAATTATGGGAGAAAATAAGAGAGAAAAAAATTAAATTTGTTTTTAAATTCTTTTTTCATAAGATAACTCAATTTAAATTGGCTCAGGCTATTTGGACACCCTTGAAATCTATTTGGACACCTTGGTCATGCCTCGTATAGACCTATATGGGGCATATTAAAATACAAATTTTGTCTTTTAGCTATCTGATGTTGACCAACACAGAAAACAATAAAGTTTATACTCCTCGTATAGACCTATATGAGGCATATTGAAGTACATTTTTTGTCTTTTAGCTAATTGATGTTGACCTACACAGAAAACAATAAAATAATATGCCTCATATAGATCAATATGAGGCATATTATGGTCTATTTTTATTTTTTATATATTTTTATTTTTATTGTTTTTAAATAACTAAAAATACTAAATTAACTTTAAAAATTCCAAAAATTAACAAAAAAATTAGTTATATTCTGTTCAATATTATTTAAAAAAAATTCAACTTTTTGTTACCAACATTATTTTAAGAGTAAAGATCAAATACAAAGTGTTTTTCGGTAAGAACTGTGAGAATCAAAGGAAGTAAAAAAAAATATTTTTTTTTTTAAATTTTTTTCCCATGTGCTTAAACATTCTTTCTAGATGAATAATACAAAAAAAAAAAAAAAAATTTAGTGTAATTACGTCATTAAAGAAAATACATTAGTTTACACAAGAGTAATTATGTAATTACTCTACACCAAATTTTTTTTTTAGTTTTCAATACTATAATACATGTTTAACAATATGGGAAAAAATTTGAAAAAAAAATAAAAAAAAATACCCTCCTTTGATTCTCACAGTTGTTACCGAAAAAACACTTTGTACCCGATATTTCCCTTTATTTTAAATAGTGTTCAAATCAATAAAACTTAATTTTTTTTTTTTGGATTTTTAAAAGTTATTTTAGTATTTTTAAACAATATTAATACAATAATATTGTATTTAAAAAAAAATAAAAACAGCCTTGATATACCTAGTATTGGGCAATATGAGTAATATTAAACACTAATAAGCCTAGTATTGGGCAATACGTGGCATATCAAGCCTAGTATTGGTACCAATACTAGGCTTGAAAAGTGATAAGAGGGTGACTTGATATGGATCATATTGGGCAATACGACCCATATTAATACATCAGTATGCCTCATATAGGTCTATATGAGGCATATTAGTCCTCATATCACTTCTTCTCAGCCTAGTATCAAACCCAATACGTGGTGGCTTTGATATGCCCCATATTGACCAATACGAGGCAGATCAGGGTCTTTTTTTTTATTTTCTTTATATACTTTTATTTTTATTGTTTTTAAATAACTAAAAATACTAAATTAACTTTAAAAAATCCAAAAATTAACAAAAAAATAGTTATATTCTGTCCAATATTATTTAAAAAAAAATTCAACTTTTTGTTACCAAATTATTTTAAATAGTGTAAAAAAAAATTTCAACTAGTATTGGGCAATACGTGGCATATCAAGCCTAGTATTGGTACCAATACTTGGCTTGAAAACTGCTATGGTGGCTTTGATATGCCTCATATTGACTAATACGAGGCATATCAGGGTCTTTTTTATTTTTTTTATTTTTATTGTTGCAACGGTCCGGGTCGTTACCGGGCCCGACCAGGTCGAAACGGTCCGGGTCGCTACCGGGCCCGGCTAGTTCGAAACGGTCCGGGTCACGTCGAAACGGTCTGGGTCGTTACGGGCCCGGTCGGGTTGAAACGGTCCTGGTCGCTACCGGGCCCGGCCGGGTCGAAACGGTCCTGGTCGCTACCGGGCCCGGCCGGGTCGAAACGGTCCTGGTCGCTACCGGGCCCGGCTGGGTCGAAACAATCCGGGTCGCTACGGGACATGTCAGGTTGAAACGGTCTAGGTCGTTACTGGGCCCGGTCGGGTCGAAATGATCCGGGCCGCTACCGGTCCCGTCGGGTCGAAACGGTCCGGTCGTTACCAGGCCCGGCCGGGTCGAAACGGTCCGGGTCGCTACGGGACGGGTCAGGTCGAAAAGGTCCGGGTCGCTACGGGGCGGGTCATGTCGAAACAGTTATGGTCGCTACCCGGCCCGGCTGGGTCGTAACAGTCCGGGTTGTTATCCAGCCTGATAGGGTCGAACCGGTCCGGTTCAAAATGAAATATTTCAGATCCCTTATAATTTTATTTTTAAGTTTATTTTTGTTTTTTTTTAATTTTAATTTTTTAATTTTTATTTACTTTTTAATTTTTTTATTGTTATTTTAATTTTTTTTAAAATTTTAATCAATTTTAATGTGAACCTATCCTAATTCAAACCATCCATACCCAAACAAAAGAAATAATTTTTATAAAATAATACTGGTAACAAAAAGTTGTAATTTTGTTAAAATAATATTGGAATGAATATAACTAACTTTTTGTTAATTTTTGAATTTTTTAAAAATTAATTTAGTATTTTTAGTTATTTAAAACAATAAAAATAAAAATACAAAAAGATAATAAAAAGACCCTAATATACCTCATATTGATCTATATGAGGCATACTTGGCTATGATATACCTCATATTGACCAATATGAGACATATTGGCACGAAGTTTTAAGTCTAAGATTCCCTTGAAGTTTGTGTGCAGCTTTTTGACCTAAATATGCCTCGTATAGAGCTATACGAGGCATACCTAGGGTGTCCAAATAGATTTTGGGGTGTCCAAATAGTATCACCTTTTAAATTTAGTAGATTAGGTTTTATATTATTGTTTATTTATTTTTAATTTGCCATATGGTATGACACATGGCATACTCAAGGAAGAAAGTGTCTGCTTGAATGACATGTCATTAAAATAAATTTCTTAGGCCTCCATTAAATGTCACCTTATCAATATTCAATTCTTTTATTATACATTATAGATTATAGATTATAGATTATAGATTTCACGAAAACTCCAAAGGCCATGACTTGTCTACGCAACAAAGGAGCCAATTTATATATATGTAGTTAACCTAATCTAATGACTAACAATAATCTTTACTAATATCTCCATCTAGTCTTTTCAAGATGTATATTTTGTACCTATTTAGAATTCTTCAAAGATCGAGAGTCGACCAAATTAACTCATAAAAAATACATACGTAAAGTTGACTTATTTATTTATTTAAAATTGCATCGAGTGTATCATGTTGCACCTACTACGTAGTACGTACATAAAATCCAGTTGACTCCTTGGTGGGGGTGTTTATTATTTCCAATATTATATACTAATTACTTGAAAATAGTGATCATAACTACTATTATAGTATTAATGTAATATATATTAATTTCTTTTAGTCATATTGTTATAAAAACTTTTTTTTTTAACGGCGGATTTTATTAAAACGACTAGCAAGGAGCTAGACACAACCAAAGAAAATACAAGGATTATACAAAATCAAAGGCACACCAATCTGCCCATTCAACATCATACAATCTAGCCCGATGCTTAACCCAGTGAAAGCTTGAACTCTTTATGTCCGCCAGTAGCCTCGAAATGTTCAATCTTTTGTTGGAGAAGACAACTTCGTTCCGTGCTTTCCATAGCCACCAACATGCTATAAGGATAAGCGCTTGAATCATCTTTCTTTTATCTATCGAACCCGGGGAATGTTTGTGGATCTGTAGCAGATCATAAACAGAGAAAACAAAAGTCGGTGGGATCTTTAGCCATGCCGACATCATTTGCCATACAATGGAACAAACATGACAAGATGTGAGTAGGTGCTCTGTGGTTTCTTCCTTTTCAGAACAGAGAGGACATAGGAGATTAGGGATGTTGATGTTTCTTTTCGAGAGAGCCACCTGTGTCGGTATGCGATCCAAGTTTATCCTCCAACCAAATATGTTAATCTTTTTGGGGACCCATTTGTTCCATTCAAACAGCGGTAAATGCGCAGGATTGTAGGTACCCGAAAGTAGGTTTCTAACCGATTTTACCGAAAAGGATCCACTGCTGTCAGCCAACCATTTCCACTTATCCTCCAGATTGCTTGGCGATAAACTGGACAGCAGATCCAGAATGGACTGCAGGTCCGATTGTTCCTGAACTGAAGTAGGCAGCCGATGCCAGACCCACCTGAACTCCAAACCAGCAGCAGATGTGTTAATCATGTTGCTGACCAAGCACCCCTTTTCTTTTCCAATGCGTACAAGGCTGGAAATTTGCTAGCAAATGGTTCATCCGAAACCCACAGATCAGTCCAAAACTGTACTGAGTTACCATTACCAACCTCTCCCCTGTTATAAAAACTTAAAGCATCAATGCATTAGCACTATTCATCCGACGATATGTTATGCCATCTAATACACTAGATGTCTTATGTATTTTCTTATTATTTAACTAGGTTAAGAACCAAGGGTTTGCATTTAGCAAGATAGGCTTTGCGATTCTAAAAATGAATAACAACACAACTTGTTGCCCATTTATTCACTATTTAAATGTAACCGATTAAGTCATTGTACCTCATCCAATAAAAAATCACCACAAAAACAGTTATTACTCACCAGATCGTAACAAACCAATCAACCAACACCAATTCTAGTTGTCGATGGTCTCTTGTCCGATCCTCATCAATAAAACGTGAAAAATTCGATTTTTGTTTTTCCTCGTTGTTGCTCCTCACATTCCATTTATGTTTTTCATGAATTGAACTTCCCTCCCTCTCTATCCATCCGTTCATAGATCCTGCACCTCCAGATTCGTGACTCTTTTAACCTCCCACCCCCTTGGTGTCGTTGAACCACCATATCCATTGTTATAATAATAATAATAATAATAATAATAATAATAAGACAAAATTACAAAAATCAACCTTTATGTATTACCAAAACTACAACCTATACCTTTCAGTTTAAAAAGCACTCAAACCAACCTTTGTGTATATCTTTTGTTGCAGGTTACAACCTTTAACACTAACCCAATTAAATTGTGTCGTTAAGTCAGGGGCATATCAGTCTTTTTACCCACTATTTTCATCTTCTTCCCTATCACCCTAACCCACCTCTGGTTTTCACCACCACCACCACCTTGACCACCATACAACACCACCATCATAACCACCATGCGAACCATAATCATTATCGGTTTCATCCATCCGACCACCATGTTCACCATATTCATCTACACCTCCGCAACTTCATTTCGTCAACATCATCCATCCAATCAAGTTCAAACAAGACTCGCACTCTTCCTTCTTATCATCTCAATCTCCATCCGTACAACCGAAAGATCTCACCAAAAAACGGTTCCCAAAACAGCAACAGACCGGAACGAACAGTGCGAAAACAGAGTGGTATGCTCAATCTACATCCGGTATGCTTTGTTTTTGCCAAAAGATCCTGACGGTTCCCAAAGATATCGACAAAAAACGGTTCCCTAAACAACAACGGTTCTCAATCTCCATCCGGTATGCTCTGTTTTTGCCAAAAGATCTTGACGATTCAGGCCGGAATGAACAGGGCGAAAACAGAGTGGTTTCATCGTCTGTAGCGATTTCATCATCACACCGACGCCAATCGTAGTACTAATTATCTGTTGTTGATGAGGTGGCCGGGGCTCTGTTTTTGCTGAAATATTACCCAAAACCGTCGTCATCTTTTGTTCACATAAAACCCATCACCAATCTTTTCCATCGAGGCTCCGATAAGAGATTGTTGTAACAAGAAGGATCAATATACATAATAATATTATAATATATTATATAAATTAGTTGAATATGTGATTGTAAGTTTGTTATGGAAGAAGGAGAATGGATTGAAACTTTGATTGGAGTTGGGTCTGGGTTTTCATTGGACAAAGGATTTTTTGGGTTAAAATTCCTGGTTTGATGTTGAAGAAGATGATTAAAAGGGGTAGGGTGGGTAAAAAGACTGATATGCCCTTGACTTAATGGAACAAATTAACTGGGTTAGTGTTAAAGGTTGTAACCTGCAACAAAAGATATACACAAAGGTTGGTTTGAGTGTCTTTTAAACTGAAAGGTATAGGTTGTAGTTTTTATAATACATAAAGGTTGATTTTTGTAATTTTGTCTAATAATAATAATAACCAAACGTGCAACTGTTGATGTAAACAACCCCTCTGTTTACAGATTTCAACACCTGCTTCATCATTATTTCGTGGCTCATGATTTTCTTCAGATTTCAACAACCCCTCTGTTTTGTTCTATCAGTAAATTCTGCAGCTGTTGATGTAAACTACCAAACCCCTCTGTTTTGTTCTATTAGTGGAGTCGTCGGTGGAGGTGGTGGTGGTTACATGGTGAGTATATTTATGCAGAGAATGGTGAATGGTGGTGGTGTTATGTATGTAGAGAGATGGAGGGGGTGGAGATTGTTGGGTTTAATAAATAGGGTTTCATTTAAAAGGGGGAAAATAATAACAGGATGAAATGTTCAAACGGTCCCTTATTTAAGTAGGCAAAATGATAAGCTTACACCTGACTTAACATCAGTTTTTAACTGAGTTAGTTAAATGGACGAAAATAGCAAGAAAATCCAAACATCAAGTGTTCCATTGCAAGCAAAAAAAAAAAAAAAAAAAAAAAAAACATTTTTGGACTGAAGCAGCAAACTGGACCAAACCTTAGGGACAAAATTGGCATTTAACTCAATAAATAAAATATTAGATAACTTTTTTTTTTGGAAGGCAACTTTCATTAAAAAACACCGGCCTATCTTGTGACACCCGGCAAACTCAGGTTAGTAACATTGACTAAACTAGTAAGTCTACCTTAGCGAGTCATGCATATTACGTACTTAACTAGGTCAGTCGAGTCGTTACGATGATTCTGGGAATCATCGGGAGTCGTTACAATGATCCGCGGGATCAACGGGGGCCGGCCCATAACCATGTGTACAAGGATTGGTGATTAGTGGAATCACCGGGTTTAACACACACACGCAAGTCTCGAGTCCCGGGAATTGGTGAACGGACGTAAACGTGTTAGTTATCATGCATTATATGTTTGTAATCATTATGTGACTTATCGATATGTGAATACGTGTTTATATATGTTAAAATAGTGTTTAACGCGCCAAAAACCCAATCTAGGATGCTATAGGCGATTACAGATGGATTGGGGCGATTAGGCTTCCTAATCGCCTGATCTGTTCTCCTAATCGCCTGATCTGTTGTGCACGAGTCAAAACACCTATAAATACAACCCTTGACTCCCCAAACACCCTTAGTGCAACCCTAACAGATCCTAAGCCTCCCACACACCTCAAAACACTTTTGGAACTCGTTTTGCTTCAAAATTCACCATTTCCAAGCTTACACACCTTTCTTTGATAAAATCCAAGGTGTGCTCTTCATCCCAAACCTTTGTAATGTTATTGTTTTGATTCCCCAAAAGTCCAGACCTTGTTTTGCTAAGTATGTGTCTTTAAAAACCTTTGAAATGAGTTCTAAAACAAGTCTACACCATGATACTTGCTATATGTGAAGTATTTATGCATATGATGATTTTTGATGGTTAGAACATGAATGTTTCCATGATATTGATGTACTTCTGAAGTGTAGGAGTTGCTAGGATGATTATCTAAGGATTTGAGCTATTGTTATAGTGTTTTGGATGATTCTTGAAGAATTAGGATGTTATGATATGATTCAATGCTTATTTGTTGTTAGGATTCACATTAGAATAATATTATAACAAAAGGGATGATGATTTGCAAGTTGTAGGAGGTGTAATCTGGTTATTGCCATTTAAGGAAAGATTTCATAGTTAATGAAACCTAGTACTTTGCCATTTTTGGAAATAATCGCACCGAGACCGTTAGAGCAGAGATAAATTGGGGGTTTTTTCTTGAAATGGGTTGGTTAATAGTTTAGGTTTGATATTGGGTGATTTTACATGTTTCGGGTCTGATTTGGAGGGTTAAACGCGCGAAAACGCGATACGCTACTGCAACAGGCGATTGGGCAGCCTAATCGCCTGATGCAGGGGCGATTAGGGAGCTAATCACCTGAACATCAGGCGATTAGGCCGCCCAATCGCCTATACACTTCCCCTAATCACTAGTTGACTTTTCCTAATTGCATGTTCGTTCCCTAATCGCGTGTACTGCTGTCGTAAACGTATTTTGACATCCTGAAACATGATTTGACACCTAGGAACATGATAGGAACCCGGGATACGTCCAATGACTTAGTAACACGTGTTCGGACTCGTTTATGCGTTAATTGAGCATTATGCTAGACTAGGTGAACTCTTGCGCGCATTAAGTGTTTAACTGCATATGTTGCATGATATCTTGTATTTGGCTAACACGTGGGATGTCGGGTCAGCAATGGGATGTCGGATCTTGTCTGGTACGGTCGGTTTAACAGTCAAAGGTGTTTTCAAACGTTTATGGTTATGGTCTGGACATTCGGGGACTAGTTAACCTGCGGGTTATTAGTCCGGATACTTATACACATCTTATGATAGGTCGCCGCTATTTAGGGCTATCATAGCATACTTCTTTAACTGTTTTCAAGTAACACAATCTAAGGTGAGTGTCACAGCCCCACTTTTACTGTTTACTTTCGGGGGAGAAACATGCTACATACTTTACTTACTAAAGGTCATGTTATACTATGGTTACTTTATAATACTATACGACTTTTATGGAAAGTCCCAGGGGAAACCATGAATGTGCGGGGATGCACAACGGGAGAAATGTGGATAGATCTATTGGGCCTCACAAACCCCACTCGACGGCGGGGCCGAGCGGGTGCATATTGTCTCTTATTACCGGCTCACCGAGGCATCGGTTATAGCCAAAACCTCTGGGCATGATTCAACTACTTACACACGTATAGTAATGGGTTCCCAACCGTAGTAGTAAAAACACTTAACGTCTAGCTAACGTTCTTATAACCTAGTAGTAACGGAATGATCTTTTCAAACTTATAACAACTCTTTTATAAAAGAAAACCTGTGAACTCACCAGCATTATATGTTGACATTTTTGGCATGTTTTCTCAGGTCGCTAAGGTAGCAGTTAATGGACTAGGCGCACGGAGTCTTGCACAACGTCTAGAGTTTTGATGCATATTAAACAATGTTTTGTAAACTATGATATGCCTTTTGGTTGTAAACAAGAAATGCTTCCGCTGCTGGTTTACGGCTCAAAGCATGATGTTTTGGTTTCAATATATATATATATATATATATATATATATGCATGTTTAGTGTTTGTTTATTGTGATCGTTGACTGGGATCCTGGTATGTCACGCGCCTTGCGGTAAAACCCCGCATGTAGAATTTGAGGGTGTGACATATCTCCAAGGCAGAGATAGCCACACAAACAATCAGTTACACAACATCAAAATTAAAACTGCGCCAACCCTCCCAATTAATATCGTTCCCCTTACTACGACTATTAAACCAAAGAAAACTAAGGGCCTTCACATCCGCAATGACATGCAAAACTAAGACATTGATTTTCGAAAAAACTTTCTCGTTTCTTGCCTTCCAAATCCGCCACAGAGTAATCACCAGGATACCACGCAGAATATCTCTCTTCAGCTGAGAAATACCCGAATACTCCACAATAGCATGAATATCATATAGCTAGTAAAATGATATTTGAGATAAGATATAATTGACATTTTAAAATTATAAAATAGGATACGAATTAATGAAATAAATAAAAGAGGGAAATAATAGGCTTAAAGAATTGTGATACATATGGAAACCAATACTTGATTTAATAGGTTATGGCAAATAATTAGTTTTTATCCGAACACTGAGGATGGGGAACAAGTTCAAAGTACGAGTGTATGACCATATCCGTTGCATCTAAAGTTATTCTTGGAAGGACTCCATATGATTTTATTATAAATCATTGTTTTTATTCCATATTTTATATTTAAAAAAAAACTAGGTAATGTAACCAAAGTAATCTTTATGACAATTGTATGTTTATTTTGATCGACTGAAGTGTCATACTTGAATTGAATAGTGTAACTGTAAAGATTGTTAAGATGGTTTATTAGAGACTAAGATATAATAAGATTAAGGGCTATATCTTCTTTAATCTTTAAGAAATAATAAACTAGTAAAAATAATGTGAAATGGTAATGGGATCCGACTAACCACGTGACAGGGGGTGAGGGGTTGTTGTCAGCCGTCATGTGAGATTGTTTGTTTGTATAATGTATTATTTTCTCTCAATTATTGGACATCACTATTTTAATGTTTCTAATACTGTATGTTTTCTACCACCTTTATCCCTGTTTATAAATATTTCATGATGATTCGATTTAAAAATATTGCACAAATATATGGTTTCACCGTTTCAGTTGAACTTTTATATCATAAATCCAAAATATAAAAAACCTGAAGAGGAAGGAAAAAACTTACCCGATTGATCGAGTAGGTTTAAGCCCTCTAAGAGAAGGTGATGATGAGAGCGCACTCGTATTCTCGGTCCAAATCTGTGATCATAAGAGAGAGAGAAAGATGAGACTGTAGAGAGGGGCCTAGGCTTGGAGGAGAAAACTCTCCTCTACCTAGTAGTAAAAAAGTGGGGTGCTCATAACTTACCTATTCAAGAGGTAGAGACCTCTTTATATAGGAAGTTAATGGGCCTTCCAAATGGACCAAGTTAATGGGCTACCCAAATGGATCCCCTAACATAATTGGGCCATGCCCAGTTAGGGGTTTCTCTACAAGTCCCAGGTCCAGTAGCGCCGAACCACGCGAACGGGTTAGTACAAGATAATAAACAATATTAATATTAAATAAGTAAGTCTGAGACGGAGACCCGTTCAAGACGGTTCGGAGGTCCGTTCCGGATTATACCTCTTCAAATCCTTGTAATATAAAAAAACGGATCATAAGCCCTTGTCAAAATCGAAACAATTTCGATTATAGCACATAAACAAATTAAAGACTCGTACAAAATTAGCAAGTTCATACAATTCAACGATAAATATATCAGGGCTTGTTTTTCTTTATCTTAAACTAGCTGATTACCCCGGAAGGGTCCCGGGGTTGAAAAATCTAATTTTACGTGATAACCTATTGCAAATGGCTTAAGTTAACTAACCACAAAATCTCTCAATCATTGCATGTTCATAGTATTCTAATCAGTAATAACTCATATTCCTTAATCTAAAACCTAATCAGTAATCATCTAAAGAATCACTTATGTAAGCTGCAACTATTAAAAAACTAATCACATCTCTCTAATTTCTCACATTCTAATGGCTCTTATAATTCCTAACCTAATCAACTAAATAAACACTTAAGTTGGAAGTTGTAATCATTGCATCTTAATATTCCACGTGGCATAATCAAGAGATGGTTGAGGCCACCATTAAACGCCACGTCAGCAACTATCAATTCTTTCCGGGAGCGTCCCGGGGGTTGAAAAATATAACCATTCTAATAATACTAATACTAATAATTATTACTCTTGTAATTAAATAAATAAAAAAATAACCTTGCTATAAGGTGACACCATGTGTTGCAGTGTTGCACGATTCTTTCTCCTAACTTCTCTTGATGAAGTATACCTAGTAAAATTCCAATGATTACATGGCGATTGGGCTGATTTACAACACCGTAGATAAGAACTTGGTTTAAAAGAAAAAACATGATTAATGAATAACATGAACACTTTGTGTGTTTTTTTTCCTGTATGAACGAAACCTCACAAAAAATAGTCGATTTTTCTCCGTTTTTTATATAAGACTATGGTACTCGTTGGAAAGATAATAAAACGCTCGTTAATTTGGTGTAATTTTTTTCTTTAAAAAATCCCGTATATAAAAGATATAAACGTTTAAAAATTATGGGAGGAAACATGAGAGATAAAATTTTAAATTTATTTTTAATTTTTTTTTCTAAAATAACTCAATTTAATTTAGGGTTTTATATTTATCTTTTTTTTTATTTAAAAAAGGAAATAGTTCAAAAACACTAAAATCTTTCAATTATGATGCCAC
Organism: Ambrosia x helenae; assembly: GCA_030844895.1. NCBI lineage: Eukaryota > Viridiplantae > Streptophyta > Magnoliopsida > Asterales > Asteraceae > Ambrosia > Ambrosia x helenae. The sequence continues at coordinate 118,601,946 of CM061227.1, forward strand.
GTGGCACTCTCAAAGAGAGGTTGAGGCATCCATTGCACGCCACATCAACATATACGTTTTCTTTTATATATATAGATAGATAGATTGTATGTTTCTGTACACTCGTATAATTTTCATCTTTCCACGTATTTGCATTTAACGCCTATTATTCCATGTAGAAACTATATATTGTATTCATGAATCTTGTGAGAGTAGAAAAAGCATACCTATTAACATTTTCAAATCAAATGTATTGGGTATAAAGGTACAAAGACAATACAATTAAAAGTATTAACTTTAATTTAGTTGTAGCGAGGAGTAATAGTATTTCTACTATTCTCATGAGTAAAAATTAAATTAAATTTGTATTCATTTTGGTTATATTAAAGAAAAGCACATTAATAATGTGATTTTATACAATGATTAGTATTTGTGAGGTGTGGTAGTACAAAACAAGTTTATGTATAAACCGTGATAACCACATTAATACGTGTATGTCATACATGCGGTCATGCATCAAGTTATTCAAAAAGGAATTCATTCAGAGTTATTCAAGCTGGACTTTATGAAGCTAAAATTATATAACCGCCTTATTTATCACAACTAAAAATTATATAATGCATCAATTTATTTGAACATGAATCCATCCGGAGTTATTTGAGTTGGACTTTATAAAGCTCGAATCGTATAACCACCTTATTTATTGTGAAGAACTAAGTTAAAATCAAGGTCAACTCTAAAGTCAAACAATGCAAGTTTCTGATGTGTTAAAAATCAAAGGGCTAGTTGGTATTTTTCTCAAAGTAACTTTAGTTTTGTTTGTATTTGAATAATGTCCCAATGTCTAGGGACTGTTTTTGTCGATTCATATGGTGAGGTTATAAGAAGTGATGGTCTCATATTAGCAATGTTTTTAAACACGGACCCTACCCAATCTGAAAACGGACCCCTGGCCGGTCCGGGTTGCTATGTTGGACCACTATACAAAGGATCGGTAATTGACCCGGTGACCTGGCTGGTCGGACCGGGATTTAAGAGGTTGGACCTTTTTATATATATATTTTTTGTATTTTTTTGGGTTTTGGTTTGTTTTTTGGGCCAGTTCATTGAACGAGTCGAATCGGTTGGACAGGTGAATCGGTGGGGACTTCGGTTCGACGTCCGGTCAGTTTCTGAAAATAGTGCATATTAGGGTTGATCCTATGTATTTGTGTAGTTGTATATAATTCAGTAGTCGTTTTTGCCTTTTTGGTCATTACTAGCTATTCTTTAGTATTAAGTCCGTGTGCAGGTGTTGGGGTGTGAAAAGAGTGGAAACGAACTAAAATCTTGAAGAAACGAGCACACGAGGGAAACCGGTGGAGAAAACTAAGAAAATCAAGAAAAATATGGAATTAGTCAACCTTGCGCCACGCAAAGATCAAATTGCTACTGTTCGCGGTGCACAAACTTTTCCAAAACACTAAGCGATTATTTTGTCCCTCGCGCCACGCGAAGGATTTGACCATTACTCTCAGCGACACGCGAAGCAGACTTAAGTCGGAAAAAATTATAATCGACCTATATATTTGATCTAACCGACCCTAAAACATTATTCACGACTTCCAAAGGCAAAAGAGAGCTAGTTTGGGCGATTTCAAACTAGACGAAGCATTGGAATTCAATAACTGGAGCTAGACCTAGAGATCGAGAATCAAGTTATTACAAAACATCAAGTTAGGGGGGAAGGGACACTTGTAGGATAATATTTTTCTTTCACTGATTTAAACTAATCCTGTGTCGCCACATCACTTCACTGAAACACCTTTTTAGAGGCAACACTCTACTGATTCTTTCATTTATATTTTCATTTAAATACCCAATTTTTTTAAACATTTCACACGGTTTCAGTTTTTTAAACCAGTTTAACATTTAATTCATGCTGTTACAACCGTCCCACCAAACGGTCAGCAAAATTAAGTGTTATTCTTGGAAACCGTCGACTGGATTGAATTGTGGCCAACTAAACGGTCAGTAAACTTTAATTTTAACAGTGGACCGTTCCAAATTTTGGATATAAATAGAAGAAATCGTGGGGTTAAAAGCCACATAAACAAACCGTAAAGACACCCACCCACCCACCCAAATGAATCCGTGGACCGAAGAAGAAGAGATGGAACTAGTGGTGTGCCACAATGACTCCACAAACGACCCGGAAATTCAACAACTACCCAGGGACGAAGGGTCGGCCTACCCCCCAGAGGGGTTTTGGGCTCGCGTGTTTAGCGACTTCATCCAACACGTGGGCACCAACAGCACCAATACCCCCGAGACCTCCAGTTCAAGTGGGCCGATCTCAATATCAAGTGTGAGAGGTGGACCACCCTCTACGAGCACACGATGAGGGACGATCCGGACCTCGATGACGAGTTGGCTATCGATTTCACAAACTATGAGTATGAGGCTCGATACGGTAACGAATTCGACCATGTCGAGGCATGGCGATTGTTGCGCCAACCTTAAGTTTATTTTTCTTTGTTTTATGTATTTTTATTTTATGTTTAATATTATTATGTTTTAATGAAATATTCTTATTTATGTTTTTTTTTCATTTAATTAGATTTTTAAAACGAACGGTTAATGTTTGGTAAAAAAATTATAAAACAAACGGTTAAAAATGAAACAATACAAAAACAAACGGTTCGAAACAAAAAAAAAATAAAGTTAAAAATAAAATAAAACGGTTACCAGCACGGTAAACAAAACCAGCAAAACAATTCACGGGACCACTACCAGCATGGGTAGCTACGGTGTTACCGTGTTTGTAGTTGGTACCCGTGAGCAATTCGGGTGGCGCCCCATCCCCTAATGAACTTTTTACTTTGTGCTTTCAGATTCTCAACTATGTTTTGCATGATACTTTTGAATTGCTTTCTGAATTTAATGATGATTATTGGCTAAGTTTCCTAACCACCTAGTTCTATGATGAATGTTTGTTGAGTTTAGTGATTTCTTGGCTATTGGTAATTGATTGATGGATTAAGACTATTGTAAATAGTCTAATTGTACTTGATAAGATGTGTGGGCATGCTTAGTATTGATTTTGATTTACAATCATTCTATTGTTTCATATGTGTTTTTGTGAATGTCTTTTATGTATGGATGCGCATTAGGTTGCCTGCTATATGTGTGACTACTTTATTATTTTTGAGCTCGAATCCCATCAGAACATTGTTTGAGAAATTAGAGGAATTATGTTGTTTTACCTATTCTTGAGACCAAGAGGTGGAAGCAATTGGGTAGTCTTTGGTATTAGGTAAAAACGCTTTGAGAGGAGGATTCCCTAGGTTTCCTGATATCCTTTGCTATTCTAAGTTTTATCAAGTGTCTTTAGGTTATTCCTTGCACTTTAGGGTGTATTGTGATTTAGCAAGACCGAGAGGTGATCTAATATGTGAATACTAGTTCATAGATACTAGTTTTTACTCAAACCAAATTTAATACTAGTTTACACAAGTGTTTGGTTTTCTATTACCATTATAGAAGAGGAATTTTAATATGTTTTGCACTTTATTAGACTTTCTGCGTTCGATATGTACACTTGCTCGCCATTGTCTAGGTTAGGTTATTTTTATAGACCATATTTAGCACGTCAATCATACAACTAATGAGGCAAATATATAATGCGCATATTACGACCATATGTTTTGGGTTTTTTTTTTCGTTTGCTATAGCGAAGGTATCAAAATAAACAAAGCTTCCATCCGGCGCAACAAACGGGGTTTATCCCACTAGTTTATCTGTGTGTGTGTGTTTATCCCACTAGTTTCTCTCTGTGGGTGTGTGTATATTAACTTTAAGCGTTTTTACAGTTTTTTTAGATTATATTTTAGGGACCTAGTTTTTCTATCAGCCCAACTCCCATGAATTCCAGAGTTTCTCAGAACGGCCCTGTGAGTTGGACTTTGTGAGGCTCGAATTGTATACCGCCTTATTCAAACAGGAAATCGTCCGGAGTTATTTGAGTTGGACCTTTATGAGGCTCCAACATGATATAAATCACATACCATGTCGTAGGCTTGGAAGGTTAAGTTTCATTTTCTGAAAGTTATTATTGGGCCATATGAATTTTGAGATTTTGGGCTTGTATAACAAAATTGGGCTGGATGGTTATGGCCTATGGGTTATTTTTAAATGGTTTTAGCAATCAGGTTCAGGCCTGGTTTTGCTACTTGCTTTCCTTGTGGTAGAAGCGAACACTTGAAAAGTTTTCAGTTGAATCCAGTTTTATAATTTACGAGGGATTTCGTAATTTATATATTTTTTTGCTTTTCTCAATATTATTGCCTTTAAGATCTATTGACGCAATGTCATTATTATATAGTTCAGGGAGAAAAGAAGAGTGAAACTGACATGTTTTAAATAATAATAATAATAATAATAATAATAATAATAATAATAATAATAATAATAATAATAATAATAATAAATAAATAAATAAATAAATAAAAATTATCCTTCAATCGGTTAAGATAGGGCGGGATGAAAGCGATTGACGCTGGGAGCAAGAGATTCCTATCACCGCCCTATCTTGGCTCAAGAGAAGCTTATCCGTCGCAAGGCTAAGGAAGACGAGTAGTTGGCATAGGATCAAAGAACATGTTCCAACGCGTAAGAGAGGAGTCATGCCCATTTTAGTCATTTAAAAAAGTCAATGTTTAAATGGTTAATTAATTTTATCAACAAGGATAATTTGTTGAATTTCACTAATATTTAACAAAGTCATTCCTCATTAGTCATTAGTGTCAATGAGACAGTGACTGAAAAGGTAAGAACATAGACAAAAAAAAAATGTTCATGAAGTGAACACTTCTAATTAAAATATTAGAAACGATGGTAATTTTAAATCAGTAGATTATAATACACGATACAAGAATTGACTCAACTTGACACAACTTTAGTAATAAACCACTGAAAATTAACCAACATCTACAACCGGGTCAAGATACATATGTTGGTTGAATCAGTGGTCTCGTCTACAAACTTACAGTTACAAATAAAAACCCTTTACAGGAGGAATTAAATGCAGCTATGAAGGTTAACTAATTATGGTAGTAATTTGGTAATTAGCTTAATTATTATTTAGTCCTTGTTGACACCATTGATCTCTTTAGTAATGGCAGGAATGCAGCTAGAACTCCTAGCAATACCACCCTTCTTGGCTAGCCCATGGTCTCTAGGACTCAAAGATGTAGCTCTTAATCTTGTCTTCTTCAACATGTTTCTCATCGCCTCCGCTTGACACAAAACCGGGAAGGCTCGATCACGCCTATTGAACCGAACACATGTGTTCATATGACTACTAACCGCCTCTTCTTTATTGCCACCATTTTTCTCCATTTCTTCATTCACGGCTTCCGAACACAAACCACATATCCACTTGCCTAAATACCGGTTGTGCACCTTTTCCATGTACTCGGGCGTGCACTCTTCGACCATGCCACAACACTCGCACTTAGCATCCACCACTTCGGCTATTGTGGTCAAGGAGTTGATATCAACCGTCGCCTCTTTGGTAAACTCGAATGGTATTTCTGACACCGTACGTTTGAGCCCATCAGACGATAGTCTCGGTGGCCTAGCAAACGTGTAGGAGCTAACGATGTCGTCGCCATGAGGTGCCATGTTAAGTTAAGAAAAGTGAAAATGGTGTAACGGGAATTATATGTGAAGATTTTGATATGATGAATAATATTGTTGGCTTAGTGTAGAAGGGAAGTAACGTGTATGTGGGTATTTATAATGAGGGTGAGAGGGTGTAAAGTAGAGTGGTGTGAACCATAATGATTCACATGTCATTGTTCAATACTTAATGGTGGACATGAATCATAATTAGTTTTTCAAATGTCTACTTCTAGGTTGGTATGGGCATAATCAAATCATTTAATGAAAAGAAAGCAGAACTACAAATTAGTTAACGATTTTCCCAAATGTTTTCTTATATGTATGTATATTGGCATGTGTATATAGCTTAGAATAATAATAGCATGCAATAGTGGCAGATTTTGAACAAAAAAAACTGGTGGGATCAGGCTCAATCTCGTAGGGCCAGACTTAATACAAATAAATTTTTTAGAGAGAATTAATGATTAAGGAATCATAAAAAAAACATCATCTCAGACCATGTGTAGTGGTATCCAAATATCAAGCCCCACCATAGGGTATTTTGTGACATGTGACATGTGGGTTCCACATGAGGCTTGAAAGGGCTTGAAATAAAAAGGGGTGTAGTGTTTTCAAGTCCCCATTTTAGTTTTCACACCAACAAAAATATATAGAACTACATGTCGTGAACACGACAAATCTACCACGTAGTTGTCACTGTTCCAAAAAAGATCATTCACTTAAAAAAAACGAGGAACCGAAGAGACAACTCTCTCCAGCAAAGGAGAAGTTGGGGAAAAACAGATTCTAGGCCGGTAACGACGTTTTACGTCTCTAACCTGCCTAGAGGGGTGATAGATTCGATGTTATGAATGGCGTTCCAACCACACGGTATTGTAAAAGATGCGTACGTCGCAAGAAAACTGATACCAGGGGGAATTGGTATGGATTTGTCAGGTATCTTGGTGTTAACAACTTGAACGAGTTGTTAAAGAATATGAATACTATAAAAATCATGGAAGCCAAGGTGGGTGTTTCAGTTGCAAAGTATGACAAGAACAATAGAAGGGTGTCTCAACCGGTGATGGCTGAGAGGACTGGTGTGCATACAGGCGAAGGTGTCTCTAACGTTCGGCTGGAGCAACAAGCACACAATCCAGTCAGAACGTCCTTTAGGAAGGTTTTGACAGGGAAGAAAGACGAACCATCTTCTTCCACAAAGGTATTGGTGTTGGATGAAGGGATGCCTTGTACCCACAACCATTGCATTATGTGATCGATTATTACGGAGGCAAAGGATGTGGGGGCTCTAAAGAATGTTAAGGCGATGCTGAAGACTGCTGGTTACGAAGAATGTCTGGTTAGTCTTGTAGGGGGCATGAAAGTGATGATAGTTTTCCGTGACAAGAGAATGGCGGTAAAATTTATCAATTACAAGGACACATTCTGGGCGGATATTTTTCTCTCGGCAATCCTGTGGGAAGGCGAGTTGTTGGATTTCAAGAGGGTTACCTGCTTATTGGTTAGAGGCATGCCTATTCAAATAAGGAAGAGTTCGGTTTTTGATAAGGTTTGGGAACTCTTCGGGAGGGTTGTCAAAAACTCGGACTTCTCATGGTTGTCTCCGGATAACATGGAAGGAAGAGTTTGAGTTTTTGTCTCTGGGAAAAACTGAATAGAAGAAGAGATAAGTGTGGTTTGGGGTGGAAACTCATTAGTGGTGTGGGTATCTGAGTTGGATGATCGTATGTTACTTTCACTAGCCGAAGATCTAGCGTCCACTGTGGAGGGGGGGTCAAATGGGTTCAGAGGCTTTGGTTGCTAGGGAAGATGACTAGGATGGTGAATTCCGAAGAGATCTGATCGACCCTGTTGGTTCTCCGGTGAGAATTCAGTCGGACCAGCCGGATCCGGTGAAAGAAGGTGAAAAGGGTGGGGGAAAACCCTAACATGCATGGGGTGGAGATCATGCATGGGAATTTCAATCAGCACCTATGGGGTTGGGTTGCCATAATGATAATAATAATATCCAGAACAATATTTCCATTGGACCTTCTATTAATAATAATATCAATAATACTCCCCCCGTCCCAATTTAATTGTCCTGGGTCTAAAAACACACATTTTAAGAAATTTTTTGTTTGTATGTGGTAAATGACAATAATATCCTTAAAAGTGGTGATTGTGTTTTGTCTTTTATGGGCAAAACTGGAAATTGCATTTCTATTTTTGAAAATGGACATTTAATTTAGGACAAACAAAAAAAGGAAAGAAAGGCATTTAAATTGGGACTGAGGGAGTAATAGTATTGATAAGGTGGGTGAGGCCTCTACTAATAATAATAATATTAATATTAGTAATAATAATAATAATATTGATAAAGTGGGTGGGGACTCTATTCACGTGGGGGCATTTGAATCTTCGGTGGGCCAACCGACTTCTTTGGATCTAAACTTCCTATCTAGTCCTTTTTTAGTGGGCCTTGGAGATAATATGGGCCATCAACAAAAATCCTGGAAAAGACCTAGAAAAATGAGGAGTCCATCTCAGGTGGATGATGATATCAATGTTAACCTAAGAAGGGTTCCTGAGGGTGGGGTATCCTTAATGGATCACATCAATCAGGTGTCGATTGGGAACATGGTTCTTGATTCATCCGGGGTTATAAAGGAAACCGGTCCGGATGATAACACTGTTGAAGTTGTTGAGCCGGTGGTGATTCAGTTGGGTACACGGGCTCCAATCCAATCATCCAAGGGGACGGAATTCTAGGGCAAGATGTGATGGCGGAGTGGATTCTACTGTCGAAGTAGGGGCGATGCTTGGAACGTATCTCAATAATTTAAAGGATCATGTGATGGAGATGGTAAATGGTGAGGCTGTTGTAAATGTTGATCAATGAATTGTCTAAGCATTAATATTAGGGGGTGCGAGATGACAGGAAAACGTCTTGGGTGCGTGGTTTGAAAACTTGTAATGGGTCGTAGTTTGTGGGTATTCAGGAATCGAAGTTGTCTGAGAATTCGTTCTTCCAGTTTAGTAGTCTTTGGGGGAGATCCGCTTTTGCAGTCGAATAGGTATTTGCAGAAGGAAGATCAGGTGGCATCATAAGTATGTGGGATCCGTCGGTTTTAGTGCTAACGATGCTGTAAAAAACGGTACTTTCTACTGATTTATGGGGTCCTAATTGCTTTGGGGAAGTGATTAATTTGGTGAATGTCTATGTTCCGAACGATGTGCTCAGAAGGCTTCAGTTGTGGAATGACCTGATTTTGGTAAAGGAGGCAAGGACTAGGTCATGGGGTTTCTTTGGTGATTTCAACGAAGTTAGGTGTATTTCAGAACGAAGGAACTCGGTTTATGTGCCATCTAGCTCGGAATGTTTTAATGAGTTTATCCACACGGCATGTCTGAATGAGCATAAAATGGGGGGCCTTCAGTTCACGTATATGTCAGATGACAGTCAAAAACTGAGTAAGCTGGATAGATATTTGGTTTGCGATTAATTCATGGCTAACTGGTCGGGTGCTTCAGTCACTGCTCTATCCAGATTTGCGTCCGACCATAGCCTGGTGGTTTTGTCGGTAAGACCCGCAGATTTCGGCCATATCCCGTTTCGTTTCTTTAACTCCTGGTTGGAGTTGCCCGGTTTTTTGTTTTTTGTCAAAGGTTTGTGCGCCGGATTTAGATTCTCTAGACCGGTTGATTTGGCCATTTCGAGGAAACTAAAGTATTTAAAGAGTAGAATAAAGCTTTGGGTTGAGGCTGGGAAAAATAGATTAGAAAGGGAGTATAACCGTAAATTGGGGGAAATTCGGCGTTTGGAGTTATTGGCGGAGTCCTGGGAACTTCTTGAGCATGAAATTAATAGTCGAAATGAGTGTAGGGCCTTCACTTTGGAGTTTGATCATCGTAAGAGGACGAATTTGAGGTAAAAAGCGAGGGTTCGTTGGGCGGTTGACGGCGATGAGAACTCACGGTCTTTTCATGGGGTAATTGGAGCTAACACATTGAGTAATAGAATCCACGGTTTACAGGTTGATAGGGATTGGATCTCGGATCCGGTATTTATTAAGGATAGAGCATTTGGTTTTTTTGAAAACAAGTTCTAGGAACCAATTCAGTCTCAACCGAGTATTACTTGCCCTCACCTGAGTCGGCTTTAAGATGGTGATGCGGATTTGCTGGTCTGTCCGTTTTCTTTGCAGGAAATTAAGGATGCGGCTTGGGCTTGCGATGGTAACAGGGCCCTGGGACCCGACGGATTCAACTTTAAGTTCTTACAAAGGTGTTGGGATGGGCTTCAAGGTGATTTTGTTCGGTTCTTTAATGATTTCTATGACAAGGCAACTTTGTCTTCTGGTTGCGCCTCGTCATTCATTGCATTGATTCCAAAAAAGAAAGATCCTCGTGGGTTTCAAGACTATCGCCCAATTAGCCTTATCGGATGTGATTGACAAATTGATTTCTCCCGAGCAATCAACATTTTTGTCCGGGAGGAATATAACGGACAATCCATTGGTGTTGAACGAGTTGATTAGTTGGATGAATCGGCAAAAAAGACAAGGCTTGCTTTTTAAAGTAGATATCGAGAAGGCTTACGATTTCCTCAATTGGGGTTTTCTAGAGTCGATCTTGATTTAAATGAACCCCCCCCACGATGGTGTAGGTGGATTATGGCTATTGTGTCCTCGGCTCGTGCATCTGTTCTAATCAATGGTTCGCCTACTCACGAGTTTGTTCGCCATCGCAGATTGAGACAAGGGGACCCTATATCTCCGTTTCTTTTTGTGATTGCTATAGAGGCGTTGTCCGCTATCATGAAGCGCGTATGTGAAGTAGGATTATTCCGGGGACTGCATTGTGGTTCAGAGGGGATGGTGTTTTCTTGGGAGAATGGTCGAAATTGAATGCGCGGAAATTGAAGCGCATCATGTGGTGTTTTTACATGGTTTCGGGACTTAAAGTCAATCTAATTTAATGCAACGTTTTTGGTGTGGGTGTTGGGTTGCAAGATATCATTCCATCCTGAATTTCCAGGCCGGTTCGTTCCCTTTGAAGTATTTGGGTCTCCAAGTTGGGGCTAATATGAACCTATGCAAGCATTGGGATTCGATCTTGGAGGTGGTTCGCAATATATTGTCCATTTGGAACGCGAAGACCCTTTCGTATTGCGGTCGAGTAACTTTGTTGAAATCCGTCCTTAATGCTATTCCTTCGCATTATTTCTCCTTATACAAGGCTCCAGTAAAAGTTATTGAAGATTTGGATAGGTTGCGTCGGGTGTTTTTCTGGGGTGGTTCGGAGGAGAAGGCGAAGATGAATTGGGTAGCTTGGAATAAGGTTATTGCTCCAACCGAATATGGTGGTCTTGGTTTTGGGTCGTTGCAAGACTCTAATTTGTCGATGATGGCGAAGTGGTGGTGGCGCTTTAAAGTACAACCTAATGCGCTTTGGAGACGAGTCATTTGGGGAATTCATCACTCATCGAGGAATTGGTGTTCTATTCCAGTAAAGTTATCGATTACGGCCAATTAGAAACATGTTTCAGCTTCTGTTGAAGCTGTTGAACGGTTGGGATTGGATGTGGGTTAGGCCATTAGAGGGGTGGTGGGTGATGGGTTGGGCATACTTTTATGGTTAGACTGCTGGTGGGGATCGACACCTCTGGCTGCTGCGTTTCCGACACTTTTTGCACTAGAGGCCAACAAGTTTGTACCTATTGCTGCTCAGGTGAATACTTTGGGAACGGGTTGGGTCTGGGAGTGGAAACGGGCCCTATTTCCAGGAATCGAAGCTGTCGAGTTGGTGTCCTTTGTGCAGCAGGTTCCTGTTCCTACTCTGTCTAGTTCAAGGGACTCTTGGTCATGGTTTTTTTACTCGCTGGTTTCGTTTTCTGTCAGTGATTTAAAGCGTCGAATTCGAGATCTCACCTATGCTCCGGCTGAGTTTATTTTGGATAGGAACTCATGGTCCCTAAGAAAGTTGAAATTCTGATTTGGAAAGCCAGTTTGAATAGGATTCCGACTAAGGATGCGCTTCGAAGACGACACGTGAATGTTGGTTCTGATACTTGTCCTTTATGCGGTGATTTTCCAGAATCGGTTGAGCACCTATTTCTCTATTGTGGTTTTGCGCAGGCCGTTTGGGCCCTCGTCTCTCAATGGTTTTGCATAGGCCGTTTAGGCCCTTTATGTGGTGATTTTCCGATCTATGAATTTCAGTTTAGGGACCTGCTTCGTTTTCATAGGCACATTGGTGGTTTTGCGAAACGAAGGAAGGTTGTTCATGCTGTTGTGTTTATTGCAGTTTGGTGTCTATGGAAAAGCCGGAACGAAGCGATTTTCAATCACAAGCAATGCTCTCTTAACATGGGTTTTGGTGAAATTAAGGTTCGGAGCCATCTGTGAGTGAGTAGTAGGGCGAAATGTCCGTCTTTAGATTGGGAATCATTGTGTGCGTTTTTTTTTGTCGAATGTTGGTTGGTAACTTGTTATTGTTAGTTGTTTTTTGATTGTCTGGTGATTGTAAAGTGTAATTGCTAGTACTCCGTTAGCTTTGGTGGAATAAAATTTTTATTGATTGTTAAAAAAAAAGTGGTTTCAAGCCCCACAATGCCCCTTTCAATCATTACCCAATCCTTTTATTTTTTTATTTTTAAATTAAAAACAAATAATATCAGTCGAAGATGGAGGGGTTGTGGCCACATTTGATTGGTTTGTGGATTTTGGTTTATAGCTTGAAATATTTCACGCGGTATGCTTCCACGCCCAAAAGATGAGGAGGGGGTGTGCACAAAGGAATTCAGGCATAAATTGCCCCATTCCACGCCCAATATTGTTACCATTACATATTGTCTCACAAAATCCATTCTCTCTCTCTCTCAATTACCGTGTTCATCAGAACACCTAAACCATCATAATTGTGTACCTTAATTAAAGGGATCTCGACCAAGATTATGGTGTATTCCATCGATCTCTATTGCGGTTTCTAACTACTTAGGTACACACAATTAGTTTTAAGTTTCACTTATGTTATGATATAATCAACACCCTTAACACCTTGACCTTTGCCCCTGAAATTTAATGTTTTAACACTCTGCGTCGTTTATCCTAACATGGATTGCATCACTATGATGAGAGTTAACTAAAATAAGAGAGTTACTTGAACCACTAATGATGTTAAACGTGCTTGAGAAATAACAACGAACTATTGTCTAACATTTTTTTTCTATTAAACCTCTACATTTCCAATCTTTTTTGTTACTATTTTTCATACATTTAAAAACATAAACCTTTTAGTTATGGATGATAAGTTATAAGGGTCCATCAAACGACAGCAAAAGAGTTCACGTGTTGATATGCTCAAACCATATAAACTATATCTTCCATTTTAAACCAATCGAAAAGAAGCCTATGTAACTTTAGTTTCACGTGAGTCACCGAGATCATGGACCAAAAAGTTAAGCGAACCATTCATGCTGATGGTTAGGGTTTATTCATGCATGTGCATACCCAACCAACCAAAGTATATATATGTGGTCCATGCATGCATAAACGAGATCTGCTCGTGACTAAAAAATATCTATGGACTGCCTCACCAATGTGATTGTGAATGTCCAGCTGGGTTCACGAATACGGCGTCTCAGCCTCGCAAAAGATCTAGCCAATCTTTAATTAATACACCAATGTTAATAATATACTTTTTTTTTTAAATAAAAGATTATTCATTTTTCAAACTTGCCAAGTTACCGCCACCTCTTTCTGAATCGCGAAACTTAATCTACCAAATGCAAACCCCTGCCCCCTGGAGATGAACTATTGCTGTGGACAACCCGTTAAACCCTGGTTAAGAAACGAATAGCTTCTGGTGCTAGGGAGCCGAAGTTATCAAAGGCCAATGGGACAAAGACATCTTGGTTCTTTGCACAAGCTTTAGCGTGCTTATCTACTTTCTTCGATTCTGCCTTTCTTGATGCTTGTCCAGCTACAACCCCGTTTTCTCTTAAACCAGCGAAAGGAGATACCACCGTGAGGTCCACACAAGCATGTTTCCCCCCGGCCCAACCAAAGACGAGCAGATCTGCTGGTTGCAGAGTAGATCTCCCTTCTGTAGAGTCTGTGAGAAAATTCACAGGGGTCTCCTTCTTGGCGTATCCACGGGGTATCTCCTTTGGAGTCTTATATTATGGATATGATAATTTTACTTTTATCCAAACAAAAACTATACAACGATATATATATTTTTTTATTATAAATAGATAAATGAACTTTTAAATTGACAATTATATACTGTTTTTCTTAAAATGTATCAATAACTTAATGATATCAATTCAATATAGCTTGTATTAGTTTTTTTTTTAAAAGTAAAGATTCAAAAATCTATTATTAGCAAAAGTCAAGTGCCCCATCCCTTCTCTTGTGGTGTGGTGGTAAAGGTGTTGAGGTTTTAAATAAAAGATTGGGATTTCAAGCATCATAAGATGCAAAAAAAAAATAGTGTATTTAAAAGAAGATGAAATAAAATGGTGTAAAATATGCGGGAGGAAAAAAGGCAAATGTCAAGTATATATTAAATTTTATTTAGAAAATAAAATCTTAAACAAGTTCTTACATTTATTTTAAAATAAAATTTTAAACCAACTTCCTACGTTTATTCAAAGGGATCCGATTAATGCCACATTGCAGCTAATTCTATAAACAATTTTTTTAAACGGCGTCTCTTTTAACTATGTGACAGAGATTATCATACCCACCTCTTACCGGGCCCTAATCACCCTGTAGTTCAAGTATTTTTTTTTTCTAATATAAATTACAATCAGATTTTGGTTGGAAACATATAACGGCCTTAATAGAGGACATAATTATAGTAAATGATTGTATTTATATTAATGTTATTAATGTTATTATTCCCTATCCAAAGATAGTGGACATTGTAATTATTATAAATATTCATTATCAATAGAAGAATGGCAAGGATTATTGTCTATCATGGTATCACCCTACTAACCCTAATCTTCCTCATCCCTACCGTCGCACACAATCCTTCACGTTCTTTTTTTTTTTTTTTTTCGCACGGCAGCTTCTCCATTCCTACTCTCTGTTTCGATCCTACAACCTTCTTCCCCATTCATTCACCATGTCTTCCCCTGCCAATACCTCTACTATTATTCCCGCAATCACAGTTGAATCAAAACTACACCCTGCAACAACCGTTTCAAACATCAAAAACTTTATACCCATCACCCTTGAAATCGAATCTTCTCAATATGCGTCTTGGGCAACTCTCTTTAAAATACATTGCAAGGCGTTTATGGTTGATAACCATCTCAAACCTCGCCCTCCACCCACAGAAACCGAATCCTCTACTTCTTCCGACGAATGGGAACGTATTGACGCCATTGTTTTACAATGGTTGTATAGTACGATTTCTAATGATATTCTCCATACCATCATCAACAATATCTCTAATGCTTACGAAGCATGGGTTGCTATAGAAGACCTTTTTCATGACAACAAGGCGGCCCGGGCCATATATCTCATGCAGAAATTTTCAAATACTCGCTTGGACGGATTCTCCAATATGTCTGCCTACTGTCAAGCTCTCAAAGTTCTTGCGGATCAATTAGCAAATGTGGACGCACCCGCTGATTCTGACCGCCTCGTGTTACAACTTCTTGCGGGCCTCAACGCCGAGTATGAAGGTATATCCACTATTTTACAAAATACTCACCCTCTACCATCGTTTTATGTGGCCAGGTCTAAACTCATACAAGCCGAAACCAACAAAGCTGAACGTGCCTTACACGCCTCACAAACTGCCGCTACCGGCTTATCCGCAACCACTCAGAAAACTAACACCCCAAATACCACGGCTGATAACACCACTTACCGACCACCTAATCCAAATCACTTCGGACGTGGCAGAGGCGGCCGCACCGGTCGTCGAGGCCGCGGACGCGGTGGTTATGGACGCTCACAGCACAACTTCCCATACTGGCCAACCCCATTCGGTCCATGGTATTCTGCCTGGCCCGGTTTCCCCTCACAACAAGCCCAACAGCAACATTCTACACCACAGGCCCAATGGCCATTTCCATGGAGCAATCCACCATGTCCCTATCCTAACAGTAATACTCGGCCCAACAACTCGGCCCAGCAATCAGGTTTGTTAGGCCCGCGTCCAGCAGCCCAAGGTCACTATGCAGCCTATAGCCCAACAGATATTGAGCAAGCCATGTATACGATGTCGCTACAACAGCCCGAACCAACACAGTACATGGACACTAGTGCCTCTTCTACCATGACTCACGAGCAAGGTAATTTTCAATCCTTTTCTAACTCTTGCATTCCTCATCATATCATTGTAGGCAATGGCAATACCATTCCGGTACTAGGACAAGGCACAAAATACCTGCCCCCCTTTCCCTCCCTTTATACTTAAAAATGTCCTATACTCACCCAAACTAGTTAAAAACCTTATATCTGTTCGTCGATTTACTAGGGATAATTGGGTGTCTGTTGAATTTGATCCGTTTGGTTTTCTTGTGAAGGACCTCAAGACGCGGGCTCCACTCCTGCGATGCAACAGCAGCGGTGACCTCTACCCTCTGGTGCACGGGCCCGGCTCTTCACAACCTATGGCTCTTGCTGCTATTTCTTCTGATCTTTGGCATCAACGTCTTGGCCACCCAGGACGTCAACCTTTACATTCAATAAAAACTAATAATTCTATTTCATTTGATAAATTTTCCAATAATGTTTGTGACTCGTGTGTTTTGGGAAAAAGTATTAGACTTCCATTTTTTACTTCTACTAATTCTACTGCTTTACCTTTTGATATAATTCATAGTGATGTGTGGACGTCACCTATTATTAGCACGTCTGGTCATAAATTTTATGTGCTATTTTTAGATGACTTCTCAAATTTTTTATGGACCTACCCGCTCACCCACAAATCCAACGTCTTTTCTGCCTTCACCCAATTTACATCTACCATCACCACTCAATTTAACCATACCATAAAAACTTTTCAATGCGATAACGGCCGCGAATACGTAAATAATCAATTTCAAACCTTTTTCACCACAAATGGTATCCTCTATCGTCTGTCTTGCCCATACACGTCCTCACAAAATGGTAAAGCCGAAAGAAAAATCCGTACCATCAATAATTTAATCCGCACCATTATGTCTCATGCTTCTTTACCTACAAATCTTTGGCACTTTGCCTTAGAAACCGCCACATATCTCCTCAATATCCTTCCCAACACCACCACCAAAAACAAAACACACACTGAAATTCTCTACAATACCACCCCCACCTATGACCACCTTCGTGTCTTTGGTTGCTTATGCTACCCTCTCACCCCCTCTCCCACCATTCACAAGCTCGATCATCGTACCCAGCCCTGTGTCTTTCTTGGATATCCCCCCACCCATAAGGGGGTATAGATGCCTTGATTTGAAAACCAAACAGATCTACATCTCCAGACACGTAGCGTTCGACGAAACCACCTTCCCATTTAAGTGCACCATCACACCCACACCTCAATACAACTTCCTTGACCAACCTACTACCACAATCCCACCTCACCTTCACTCTCATATACCATCACCCACACAGCCTAGTCAACCGCCCGTCCAACCATCCACATACCAACCCACCGTCCCACAGCCCAATACGGCCCAACACACTATCAATACACCTCAGCCCAACTCGGCCCAACCCTACGACCACCCTTCCACGCAATCTGACCCAATACCGGAACCCTCTCAAACTTCCACCACAACCGGCCCAAACCCGCCACCCACCCGTACCATGCATACTCGCTCTATGAGCGGGATCTTTAAACCTAAACAACACTTTAACCTAAACACCACCACTACACCGCCTATCATTCCCATACCAAAAACCCCCACTGATGCCTTAAATATACCGGAATGGTACTCTGCTATGACTACTGAGTACAATGCACTAGTTAGAAATGGGACTTGGGAATTAGTTCCTCGTACGTCTGGCATGAATGTTATTCGTAGTATGTGGCTATTCAAACATAAATACAGGTCGGATGGCACTTTGGAACGATACAAGGCGCGATTAGTTTGTGATGGTCGGTTACAACAGGTTGGTGTGGATTGTGGTGAAACTTTTAGCCCGGTTGTCAAACCGGTTACTATTCGGACAGTTCTCTCTATTGCACTCTCTAAACATTGGTCAGTTCATCAATTAGATGTCACCAATGCTTTTCTTCATGGGAATCTCCATGAAACTGTCTACATGCACCAACCTATGGGTTTTCGAGATAAACGGTTTCCTGATTATGTGTGCTCATTGAAGAAATCGCTATATGGGCTCAAACAGGCCCCTCGTGCCTGGTACCAGCGATTTACAGATTTTGTCCTCACTATTGGTTTTCAACACAGCAAGAGTGACGCTTCTCTTTTCACTCTACACCAGGGCCCTCACACAGCTTATTTATTACTATATGTGGACGACATTCTTCTTGTCACCTCTTCTGACAAACTTCGTCACTCTCTTATGACCCAACTGGCAAGCGAATTCGCTATGAAAGACTTGGGCCCCCTCAGCTATTTTATTGGCATCTCTGTATCTCGCAAAGCAGACACCATGTTTCTCTCTCAGCATAATTACGCAAATGATATCATCACCAGAGCAGGCATGCAGTCATGTAATCCGGTTGCCACACCAGTTGACACCAACAGCAAGCTCAGTTCCACAGGTAGCGATGCTTTTCATGACCCGACCCTCTATCGCAGCCTTGCAGGTGCTCTTCAGTACCTCACTTTTACCCGGCCTGATATCTCCTATGCTGTTCAACAAATTTGCATGCACATGCACTCACCATAGGTTGACCACTGGAATGCTCTTAAGAGGATCATTCGGTACATCAAAGGGACTATTAATTTCGGCCTACAGCTTCACGGCTCCTCTTCCCAGTCACTTATTTCTTACACCGACGCTGACTGGGCTGGATGCCCAGATACTAGACGCTCCACCAGTGGCTATTGCATCTATTTTGGGGACAACCTTATATCTTGGTCATCCAAGAGACAGAGCACCGTCTCACGTTCCAGCGCCGAAGCAGAATATCGAGGGGTAGCAAATGTAGTAGCCGAAATTTGCTGGATACGCAACTTATTGCTTGAATTACAACATCCTCTGTCCCGTGCAACACTGGTCTATTGTGACAACGTCAGTGCCATTTATCTCTCAGGGAATCCCGTGCAGCACCAACGCACGAAACACATAGAACTTGACATCCATTTCGTTCGTGAACAGGTACAACGTGGTCACGTGCGAGTGCTTCATGTTCCATCCAGATATCAAGTTGCTGACATATTCACCAAAGGTCTGCCGAGAGTTTTGTTTGAAGACTTCAGAGACAGTCTCAGCATACGGTCTCCTCCCGCTTCGACTGCGGGGGAGTAATAGAGGACATAATTATAGTAAATGATTGTATTTATATTAATGTTATTAATGTTATTATTCCTTATCCAAAGATAGTGAACATTGTAATTATTATAAATATTCATTATCAATAGAAGAATGGCAATGATTATTGTCTATCAGGCCTTTTGAAATCAATACCACCTAGCAAACTTAAAAGTAATTCTTTAATTTTGACGCCCATGAAATGGGCTTAGCCATTAAATAAATTTAGCCTATCTTGAAACAACTGTTTGCAGTTTGGGCTTTTAATATGCTTAGCTTTGGTTGCAGATTGCAACTGCACACTATTTATGTTTTTAATAAATATGTAATTTTCTAATAAAACAGTTAAAATCTAAATATTTCATATCATTTAACATAGTTACTAGCTACACAGCCAGTTTAGTAGTTACGTTAAGCACTATGCTTGTATATAAACTAGTATATGTTATTTAGAAAATGAAAAACAATGCTTTTGAAACATTTTAATGACTTAGTTTAGCAGTTTACATTTTTAATTTTGATTGCGTCTGAGGCTGTGAAGCTGCTTAGTTGAGTCCACTGGATAATGCATAATAAATGTTATAACCTCTAAATATTTGAATTAGTTTTTAAACGAATTTGTTTTGTCATTAAAAATGGCTAACGATGCAGCTTATTGCGTGTTTGCCTTTCATTTTGAGTTATTAGTTTGCAATATTAATAATAAAAAGGAAATTTTAAAACTAAAAACTTGCTAGAGCTAAAAGAAATGAAAACTTAAGAACAATTATAAATAGTATTCATATCTAACTTTTCGTTTTTTAATATGAACTAAACATGGTTAATTACTTTTACTTTCCCCTTTCTTAGACAATGATATTTACAAAATAAAATACTGCTCGTTTGAATTAAAGTAATATGGGATTGGCTTATACGTTTTCTTAGTGGTAGGCTGTAGGATTGTTTTTGGACAACCCGACTATCACGAGCTGGTTCGTCTAGTGTGCGGAGTCCACTAGACGATGTTTGAATAACAAAAACGCCAACAAACACAATAACAAGTTATCAAAGACACACATAAATCGGTTTAAAGGCTGTGTTCGTATGAGAAACAGAGCACGAGTGTACAATACAAGCTACAGACCCAAAAACCTAGGACTTAGGTGTTGGAATGTGTGAAATGACATCTGAGAATGATTAGGGCAATGATTGAAACTATTTATAGCTGCTGCTAGGTGTTCCAGGCCTAGTCGCCTAAAGTCCACATGACGAGCTAGGCTAGTTGTGCCCCAGAAGCTAGTCGTATCCGGTGTCCAAAACACCCTAACATAATAAACACATTCAAGCACGTACATAACAACAAACAAACACCTATACTAGGCTACGGACATCTAAGATACATGCACTAACATAGGACGACCACTTTGCATGTGTATTTAATCTATGTACAAAGTACCACCAACAAATACGTCGGGTCATAATATTGTGCGCTTTGAATTGACCAAACTCATAGTTTTGTTTTCACCTAACTTATTGCTCTTTCATGCAAAATCCGTCCTGCATTAGAGAACGTTTCAACCCCTTAAAAGGAAAAGGAAGGTTTAGTTCTACTCGTCAACCAATCTAGGACTTATAGTGCCAATACCACATCGAATTGAATGGATATTGACTTAACAACATCGGTATCAATACTGACATTCATTTACTTTGTTGCTTTCGATTGATATTAAACACATGTTCATATTATTTGGGCATGTCGCGATTTGTAAAATTAAACCTAAAACCATTGTAAATACGTTCTTTTTTTCAAATTTTTTTGCAACACATAGATGTTTCCCGCTTGCATCGCAAGGACGAGTTTCTACTAGTGTGTATACATTATTCATTTTTTCTAAACTTTATAACAAATGAATATTAACCAAGAAGATTTTTAATCGGGTGCGAGTGAAACCCACACGTAAAAATTATACACATATGCATTCCGATCATGTTTATATAAGCTAGCTCTAGTCATTTTGTTCACGATTTTGTTAGGAAAACCGAAAAGCAAACAATATTATTAATCGAGTCTTGTTTTCTTTTTGAAAAAGTGAAAAAAAGCCATCAAACCAAACCAAACCAAACCCAAGATGGTAAGGTGGTACACATGGTTTTTTATTGTTTAATTACTTAATTAGACGCCTTAACCACTTTCTTTATAAACATGCTTGTTATTGGTTGCCAACAGCTAGCAAATCGAGTTAACTTACATCAATGGATCTTCTATGACTCACTCTTCACTTCTTGCTCTATAAATACTTCCCTACACAACAACCATTTGCTCAAACAATTCCCACTTCATATTTCATATAATATTCACATCTCTAATCTCTCTCATATCTCAATCATACTTACAAAAATATGGAACACAGTAACATTCCAGTTTTTGCAAAGAAAGTATGGAGACTAGTACGAGTTTTGTACTTTATGTTACGCAAAAACATATCCAAAAGTAAGTTGTTGTTGGAAATCAACAGGATGATGAAGCGTGACAAAATCGCCGGTAAATCCATGCATAACCTTTCACCTCCGTCGGGGGAATATGAGTTTAGTTGCAGCAACAGCCCTTCAAATGATCATAACCACTACCCCTTCTCTCTCTTTTCATTCCATAAGAAACATCATCAACACACGAAGGATCTTGATATAGTGGTTGTCAATGAGGCGGTGTTGAAAGCCATGGAGATGATTAATCATAGCGACCAGGCATCGCCTGCGCTCCCAGGGTTTGGGAGGAGTCCGGTGGTTAGGCAACTGAGGGTGACTGACTCTCCGTTTGCATTGAGTAGCGTGGACGAGGACAACCATGTCGATGAGGCTGCCGAGCAGTTCATAAGCCGGTTTTACAACGACTTGCGAAGGCAGAATACTCGGAGAATTGGTTCTAATTGAATTCCAGCCGAGAATTAAGTTTCTCCGTAAAACAACACAAGCCATACAGAGTTAAATTTCACCTATAGCAAAGGGAATCGGCTGTTTGATGAGGGTTGGACACATGCAAACCATGCCTCTATTCTAAGCGATAGAGAAACTGTTTCAAGGGAGAGGCTCGGCTTCAAACCAAAAAAATTGCAAAGTATATATATATGTAATAGATAAACAAGGTGTTCCATATATCCAATATGCTATATATGATTGAATGTAGCAAGCTAGAGAAAGTGTTGGGAGTTTATCGTATGTGTAACCAGTTAATTTCTGACACTGATCAGTTTGATTGTGTATAGACTTTAATTTCACATCTTAATAAAAATTTGGATTCATTTTAAACAAGTTATGCCTATTTACAAACTTTTTTTTTTTTTTTTTTTTGCATAAAGAAATTAAACTACACCATGTATACGAAAATTGGACCTAATATATATCATTAACATAGGATCATGAGTCAGTTCTAGAAAAAGTTTAGTATAAATAACTACTAGTGGGTTAGCCTGTGCGATGCGGCGGGTGTCACCAAATCTCTTTTAGGAAGTGTTTTCTAGGGGTGCAAATGAGCCGAGCAGCTCGCGAGCTACTCGAGATCGACTCGATAAAAGGCTCGAAACGAGCCGAGCCTTATCGAGCTCGAGCCGAGCTTGAGCCAAAACAAAGCTCATTCACTTATCGAGCCCGAGCTCGAGCCTGATATATGAAGCTCGCAAGGCTCGACGAGCCTTAAATATAATATTAATTTTATTAATATTTTATACAATTTACCCCATATTTCAAGTAGTTTAATAAACGAGCCGAGCCAAGCTTTTGACTTATCGAGCTATCGAGCCTATTATTTTTATTATTTAATTTAATATATTAACATTAAACGAGCTGAGCCCGAGCCGAGCTCGAGCTTGAGAAACTACCAACGAGCCGAGCTCGAGCTCGAGCCTTTATATGTTAATCGAGCTCGAGCCTGGTAGAGCTCGGGCTCGGCTCGGCTCGGCTCGTTTGCACCCCTAGTTTTCTAACCCAATCAGTCTTAAACACCGATTTTAATTGGGTACCGCCAGTTTTACTACCACTACTATGACCACGACCACTACTACTGCTATTATTATTAGTATATTTAGAAAGTATATATATCTAAAAAATACAAATAAGATAATACTAAATTTAAATAGTATTTTACTTATAAAAATATTAATATTATCTTATACAAACATTTAATATTACTAATGGATTAATTGTACATGACTAATATAAAGTCTTTGATATTACTTTGGTTCATTTACTATAATGTGGTGTAATTAAAGATAAGTTCAGAAGACAAATATGCCCCTAAAAAGTAGTTAAGATGTGCATTAGGGATTGTATGATAAGCAAATATACTTGTATTTCTTAATTTTTAAAAAGTCCATAGGAAATGCTTTATAATATATTATAGATATAGATATATCTAAAAAATAAAAATAAGATAATACTAAATTTAAATAGTATTTTACTTATAAAAATATTAATATTATCTTGTACAAACATTTAATATTACTAATGGATTAATCGTACATGGCTAATGTAAAGTCTTTGATATTACTTTGGTTATTAACTATAATGTGGTGTAATTAAAGACAAGTTCAAAAGACAAATATGTCCCTAGAAAGTAGTTAAGATGTGCATTAGGCATTGTATGATAAGCAAATATACTTGTACCTCTTAATTTTTAAGAACCCTTTAGGAAATGCTCTATAATATAGTATAGATATAGAGGGTGGGGTTAGCATACAAAAGATGTGTTTTGTAAGAAGGGTGAGAAGGAATTTTAACCATTGGATCAACTAGATGGAGGGATGAGATGATAGTAGTGGCAATTTCGTAATATGTGTTTTAATTATATTATATAAATTAAGGTTGTAGGGGTAGTTAGGTAATATTACACCTCTTAAATAATAAAACCCATTTAAATCACCAAATCATAACCGTATCTTTTGCTTCAATCAAGGATAATTATCAAAGACCCTCTTTATCCAAAAAAAAAATAGAAACAACAATACCGAAAATCACTACCCTATGATAAGAGATTCTCACAAAAATAGGCCACCGACTGTATATAAAGCTTATCTTCATTGTGTTTTCTGCCATCGTAATAGTGTTTGCGTAATGGTGGTGTTTTACAGATGAATTTACCGTATTGTGCTTTACAGATGTGCTTATTGATATGTGGTTTACAGTGATGTTTTGCTTGGCATTTACTGTATTTAGTAATTGGTGTTTTAACATAAGTGTACTGTATCAGAAAAGATGTTGGTTTTTTAACAAGTTTAATATGAGGGTGTTTAGTATAGGTGTTTTTTTGAAAAGTTTTGTCTAAACATATGGGTTGATATGTGTTTTACAGATGTGTATACCGTAGGTGTTTTTTTTTTGGGTTTTATTGTGTTGCAACAGAAGTGTTTTATGTGTTTCAACAGAAGTGTTTTTGGTATTTTTTTTTAACAAGTGTTATATAAAGGTGTTTAGCTTAGGTGTGTTTATGAAAAGTGAAGTCTAACCAAACGTATTATAATATGGAGTTTGTGTATTTTAGGATAAAAGATTTGAAACAAATATCCCTATAATTATTCTATAATTAAAAAAAATCATTTCTTTTAAAACATATTGACCGAGAATTAGAAAAAACTCCCTATAATTGCTCTTATATTAAAAAGATTTAAATTTAATAAAATAATTATTTATGTACATTTACTTATTTATCCTTGACCTTGGTGCCATGTATCACTATGAGATTCTTTCTCACACTTCTCACAATATAAGATTTTTGTATGGGAACCCTTACCTAGATATAGATATAGATATAGATTAATATTGGCTTAAATTTATTCAATTTTAAGAAATAAATGTATGTTGGTATAGGCTTAGTCAATACCAAACAAATGCGCATTTCTTTTTATATTGCACCATGGGGGTGTGGAGGAAGGTTTAGGGATGGGGAGGTCCGTCCTGGATCAGCCACACCGCTCTCCAGGCTCGTCCCCATCTTTGACGTCTGGTGAAGGACGATGGCGACGAGGCTCACATTTTTAAATTGGACCGTAAGAGGGTAACAGTCAAATAAAAAACGTCACCTTTAAAAAAGAGAAAATTTAATTTTACATATATAAAAAAACCAATCACCCTCATTTTTTTTAAATATACTCACCCAAACTTTTTAAAAATTCTCAAACTCTCTATAAAAAATATAACAATGTCTTCTTCATCTTCATCATCTACGTGTGAAGTAGTAAACATCTTTATAAATAACGTAGTGCAAGCGTCAGAGATCATTGTTGAGGAAGAAAGGGAAGAAGTCTCGTCACTACCACGAGAAAGTTAGTTTTATATTTTAGATTTTATAACGCTGTTATATATATATATATATATATATATATATATAGGATCCAGATCATATGAGAACTCTACTGAGTTGTGAGAACTAGAGAACTCATCTAGACCACACATACACATATTAGCATTATAATAATAGGAGGGTATCATAGTAATTTAGCACCTCCCCTACCCCGGTTCCCTTGATTAAATTGGCGTACCTGATTACATGTGACTGGACGCCTAGGATGCAAGTCGAACCCATCCTGATCAAAATCATCATACCTGACGTCGGCATATCTGCCGTCATACTCCTCATGCTGAGTATCTCTGTCCCAGTCAGTCTGCCATGTACTGTGAAAACTTCCCTCGTCAAATAGTTGAGGGATGCAATGCAGCTGTTGGTTTCCAAAGTTTTGCTGCTGTGGCATCACTGGTCGGGTGTTTCGGGCGGGTTGGGATTGTGGTACTGGTTGTGGGTTTTGTGGTTGTGGTGGTATAGGTGGAATAGGTGGTGGTGGATTCTGAGGAGGTAGATCCTCAAGAACACCGTGGTGGTTGTGGTGACTCAAGGTAAGTTTAAATTGGTGTAAGGATTGGTTTCTTTTAGCAGTTTTTTTTTGATGCATACAAGTATAATATTCTGCACACACAAAGACAAGAAAACCAAAGTAGTATTGAACAAGGAAAATAACTAAATAAAGAACAAAAGTAAATAAAAAAAAAGATACTATTTAATTATTTTTTTTTTATAACTAAAGACAACTAAAACTAAAAACACTAAGCGCACGCACTCCCCGGCAACGGCGCCATTTTGATCGCGTGTCGAGTGCTAATCAAAAACTTTATTAAAAACAACTCCTTAGCTACAAGGACTGCAGTATAGGGAGTAGGGTTGTCGAACCACGAGGAGTATGTGGTTAGTGTTAATAGTATTTTATTAATTAACTAACTAATTAAAAATAATATTTTATGAAGTAAAATGTTGCGGTGCTTGCAAAAGTTGAATTGAATTGATTTGAAAAGAAAACAATAATAATAAGGCCGTAACTCCCTCTAAACTTCAGGTTCTAGGTTTCACACAGTTGTCAGTTTAAAGATTGGGAACCACATAGACATAGTTCTGGAAATTAGTTAACTAGCTAGTAGCACAGGTTCTTGTCATCAAACCCTATTAACTACCCAGTTGTAAGTGTCAAGTCTACCCTCTTTATGTCACCTAACCCGCTACTAAGTTTTGTCATCAACCGAACAAGTTGTAAAGAAAGGACTCAAAACACAGTTCAACTGTTTAATTAACTAATGCATCAATAATGTTTAAGATGTTTGTCATCACAAGCAAAAACAAAATCCAATACTTAAATAAAAATAAAAAGTATGAAACCTAATCGAACCGTTCGTCTAGAGGAAGTTACAAAGATTTAGCCTTGCATCTTGGTCGTGTGCATGCCCCCTTTTCTTTTCTTTCTCTTGTGCGATTATGTGTTCTGTGCGTCGAGCTTCACACACAGCCGTTACAAAGAAAAATAATAAAATCCTTGTCTTATACATCCCTAATGTCTCTCCTCCTATTGGGCCTTAGGCCATGAAAACCAAAAGTGACGTTAGTAGTTTTTTATTTATTATTATTATATATCATATTATTATTATTATTATTATTATTATTATTATTATTATTATTATTATTATTATTATTATTACTCTATGTTTCAGACTCGGGTGTTCTTGGCTTGACCAAAATTTCTCGTCTACGCCTCAACGTCCATGAACACCTGCTCTCAAGTGTTTGTGTCTCGATTAAAATTCTTTTGTTTCGAGCTCATTCTCCACAAACACCTACAAAACAAATGCGCACTAATAAATATCTAAGACTGACTAAAAGTACACAATAAAAGACTAAGATATATACAAAACTAATATATTAACAAGGTGTGTTTCACAAACACATCACACCCCCACACTTATCTTTTTTCGTCTCGAAAAAATTATATGTATACTCTGCTCAGGACATTATCACAGACAAGCAACCCTGTCGTCCCATCATACCTTAGCTAAGGTCCAAAGTCATACCCCATTTACAGATCAGCATTAGATGTGTTAATTCAGCAAGTCAAATTGATTTCCATTTAAAAACAGAATTTACCCGACTAAGCCTAACATGCTTCCGGTTTTTATTTTCATGCAACACACCCCTCACAATTTTTCACTCCACTCGGTTTAATATCTGGACTAGCATGTAATGCGCTAGTATTATTCACTCAAAAACCAAGTATGTAACTCTGTTATCATAAGCTTGTATAACAATCACACCTCAACTGTAGACAATGCACATATTTAAAGGACTTACGGGTTTTGGGCTTAGGGTAAAGGTATGATAGATTTGGCTAGAAGTGGCTAAAATAAAATGGTGAAACCAACGTGATCGACAATCCTTATTCACAAATCACAATAACACACAACTTTGGGCATATTTGACCCATAACACATACTTCTATTTTTTTTTCTTTTTTTTTTTTTTTTTTTGTTTTGTATTTTTTTTCACACATATATATATATATATATATATATATATTTTCAACATAAATACAATCACTTAACACTTTGGATGTCATCAATACTTGGTAAAGGTACTGGTTTATTTGGGTGATTATGTGGTTTAGCAAACTAAAGGGTATAAGGCTCAAAATTGGCTACTAATGGTAATATTTTGGTTAAACGGGTCAACACATAACAAATAAAGGATGTCAAACAAAAAGGGAATCCTAAATCGCCTTTGTCACGTATGTGCATATCTAGTCTACAACCTCAGCATGTATCAAATCACACAAGTTCTGCAACAGAGAAATATTTGGCCTACTCTCAACAAATGAAAATGTATATAGATTATTCTATCATCTAGTAGGCTCAAGATCTCACCAAAGTGGGTAAATGGGTTGCCGATGTGTGCATGGATTTATTACCAATAGCTTGTTAAATCTAGTCAGGCAATTCTAAATATTTTTCTTAAAAATACCTGCTGAAAACGGTTCATATTACTTTTCCACAAATTAGACCATGACTAAGGATCTACTGCCAAAACAATCAAGAAACAACTGGTATGTACTGAAAAACTGCTTTATGTCTGATTAGAATGTTTTTTTTTTTGGAACAATTTTCAAGACATTTTCAATTTTAATTTTTTTAAGACTCAAAAATAAATAAAAATGAAATTTCCCCACCCCCATACTTGAACGACACATTGTCCTCGATGTGAACTAGGGAATAAAATAAAGTAGAAAAAAAATGTACAACAATAATAAAAGGAACAGACTCCCCTGGATTTAGGCAGTGCGCGTATGAGTCTCTAGAGTTCCTCCTAATCGAGCCGTATAGCATTCCATTCGCGGCCGATAAACAAACCTGAAACTAAGACTCAAAAGAAAAATAAAAACATAAAACTCTGGGATGCCTGAAACACCGATGATGTACAGCTTTACCTCGCCTGAATGGAGATTGAGTACAGGCGAAGTTATCTGATTGCAAGTTAAACTCCAAGCATTCCCAGAAAAAAAAACAGACTCAAACTCGAAAAATAAAATAAAAAACGTACCTGGAATACTTTACACAACTATACAAACTCTACAAGTAAACATACCTGACACATCTACTCATGGTGGTCTAGTGGGATGTTTGTGTCCCCACACCTCCAAGTGTGTGCTCCTCCTACACCCTGGTAACTCATCTACAGTTCTCCCTATTAGCCCTAACAATGCCAACTTTTCCTTCTCACTATCTGGTTCAAGTGGCTTCTTGACGTTCTTCTTCCTTCTCTTTCGTTTTCTCTTAGTGTTATTCTTGCTCACTAGTTCCATCCTGTCAATCACAAAACATTCTTTCTTTTCTTTTCTATTCTCCTTCACAGGAGATTCACTTTTGTTAGTTTTATGATTAGCAGTATTAGAGAACACCTTAAGACTCATCTTCCTATCCCCAAACCTCATCTTTACCGTCCCCTCAACACAATTAATAATGGCTTTAGAAGTAGCCAGGAACGGTCTACCCAGAATGACAGTTGGTTGTGTGTTTTTGACACAATCAAGCACCAAAAAATCTACCGGGTAATAAAACTCTCCAACCTTAATAATCACATCCCTTACAATCCCCCTAGGACACGAAGGAGTTTGATCGGCCAACACCACAGTTGTGTTGGTTTTCTGTAATGGACCAAAATCATACCGATCATATAAACTCCCTGGTAGAATACTCACACTAGCTCCCAAATCCAGAAGCGCTCTATCCACTTGAAAATCATCTACTTGTATAACAATAATAGGCGCTCCTGGGTCTTGGAGTTTTGGGGGAAGGGTACCTAACAACACGGCATTCACACTGGCACTTAAATCTAACTGTTTAGGAAGTTTATGCCGTCGTTTTTGGGCACTCAATTCTTTCAAACACCGAACCTGATCAGGACATTCTTCAATTTTATTTATTAACGGTAAATTAATTTTGATAGTTTTAAAATTTTCCCACTTCTCATCCTTCGGTGGGTCCCGTTTAATTAAATCTTTTCTCTTGGTAGGATCTAATAAAGCCATAGGAAAGGGTACCTTTTTCACCTTCTCACACCCACACATAGCCTCATTAGACCCACTCTTCACGTTTTTACTCTCAAGATTTAATTTGAAAAAATTTTCTTGTTCAAGTTCAGACTCAGATTTAGTGTTACACTCCTCCACCATTCCCTCAACAAACTTTGGTGGAGTACTGTCTACACTACCTATTTCAGAGGTGGGGAGAATACTTACCACGTTGATGTGCAGACTTCTGGAGGAAGACTGGTGAGCAGGATTTAGTGCAGTATCACTAGGGAGTTTACCTGGGTCTCTCCCTGACATCTGAGCAGCTAGTTGGTCTACCTGTTTTGACAAGGCTTCCACAGTCTTGTCCCGCACTTCATTATCCTTCCTAATTCCCTTAACATCCTCCTGGATTTCCTTGATAGCTTCCAGAATCACATGTAACTAATTAGTGCTTCCATCTGAAGTGCCCTGCTGTTGGTTCCAGTGCTGCTGCTCATTTTCACCCTGCACATGAGAATTAGAAAAATTAGGATTTAATTGGTTATTCGTGTTACCATACCTGAAATTGGGGTGATCTCGCAGTCCAGGATGATATGTATTTGAATTCATGTCATACTGTTTTCTTTCTCCATAGACTTGATTTACCTGTTCACCTGCTTTTTCCTGTCCACCTGCACATTCAGCTGCAATATGACCCAATTCATTACATTCAGTGCAAACATTAAAAGCACTACCTACCTTCACCTCATCACTTTTTCTTAATCTTAACTGGGCTACATGATTTTCTAAGATCAAATTCTGATGATTAAGTTTGTCTATCCTCTCTTCAGCTTCATAATCAACAGCCCTAACAGAAGATGATCTAGATTTCCTACTAGACTGTGCTTGTCTCTTAGAAGTTGCACTCATCCTCTCTAAGTACCCCCAATCTATAGCTATTGTGTTAGTGAAAAAAGTACCATTGCTAATAGCTGTTAGATCCCTAACCTCATCAGGCAATAATCCATCATAAAATGCTTTAATAAGCTCCCAAGTCTCAATGCCATGATGTGGGCACTTCCTAAGCAACTCCTTAAATCTAGTAAAGGCCTCATGAAATGTCTCACCTGAATTCTGCTCAAAGGCTCTAATTGCTTCTCTAGCCTCAGAAGTCTTACTCATAGTGTAATACTCTTCTAAAAACACCTGCTGCATTTCTTGCCAAGTAAAAATGCTACCTGGGGTCAGGGTTACAAACCACTGCCTAGCCCTATCCTTCAAAGTGAATTGAAACAACATAAGCATAACCTGATCCTTAGTAAACCCAGCCCCTCCTACAATGCTACAAATAGACTCAAAAGCTGCAATATGTAAGTAGGGATCCTCTGATCTCTTACCATAAAACTCAGGTAGGTGGCCTAAATAATCGGGTTTAACCTCAAAAGCTCTACCATTCCTACCTACGGGTGTCACTACACCTGATGAATTAAACATAATGACTGGCCTAAAGTGACTATCTACCCCACTTCTAGCCGGTGCCCTCTGAACAAACTGTGGGACACCATTTACAAACTCTAAATCATCCCCCATATCACCTGCATCAAATTGGGGCACACATCTTGGTACCTGGTTATTTACCCTTTCTCTACCAACCCGGTTCCCTTGATTAAATTGGCGTACCTGATTACATGTGACTGGACGCCTAGGATGCAAGTCGAACCCATCCTGATCAAAATCATCATACCTGACGTCGGCATATCTGCCGTCATACTCCTCATGCTGAGTATCTCTGTCCCAGTCAGTCTGCCATGTACTGTGAAAACTTCCCTCGTCAAATAGTTGAGGGATGCAATGCAGCTGTTGGTTTCCAAAGTTTTGCTGCTGTGGCATCACTGGTCGGGTGTTTCGGGCGGGTTGGGATTGTGGTACTGGTTGTGGGTTTTGTGGTTGTGGTGGTATAGGTGGAATAGGTGGTGGTGGATTCTGAGGAGGTAGATCCTCAAGAACACCGTGGTGGTTGTGGTGACTCAAGGTAAGTTTAAATTGGTGTAAGGATTGGTTTCTTTTAGCAGTTTTTTTTTTGATGCATACAAGTATAATATTCTGCACACACAAAGACAAGAAAACCAAAGTAGTATTGAACAAGGAAAATAACTAAATAAAGAACAAAAGTAAATAAAAAAAAGATACTATTTAATTATTTTTTTTTTTAACTAAAGACAACTAAAACTAAAAACACTAAGCGCACGCATTCCCCGGCAACGGCGCCATTTTGATCGCGTGTCGAGTGCTAATCAAAAACTTTATTAAAAACAACTCCTTAGCTACAAGGACTGCAGTATAGGGAGTAGGGTTGTCGAACCATGAGGAGTATGTGGTTAGTGTTAATAGTATTTTATTAATTAACTAACTAATTAAAAATAATATTTTATGAAGTAAAATGTTGCGGTGCTTGCAAAAGTTGAATTGAATTGATTTGAAAAGAAAACAATAATAATAAGGCCGTAACTCCCTCTAAACTTCAGGTTCTAGGTTTCACACAGTTGTCAGTTTAAAGATTGGGAACCACATAGACATAGTTCTGGAAATTAGTTAACTAGCTAGTAGCACAGGTTCTTGTCATCAAACCCTATTAACTACCCAGTTGTAAGTGTCAAGTCTACCCTCTTTATGTCACCTAACCCGCTACTAAGTTTTGTTATCAACCGAACAAGTTGTAAAGAAAGGACTCAAAACACAGTTCAACTGTTTAATTAACTAATGCATCAATAATGTTTAAGATGTTTGTCATCACAAGCAAAAACAAAATCCAATACTTAAATAAAAATAAAAAGTATGAAACCTAATCGAACCGTTCGTCTAGAGGAAGTTACAAAGATTTAGCCTTGCATCTTGGTCGTGTGCATGCCCCTTTTTCTTTTCTTTCTCTTGTGCGATTATGTGTTCTGTGCGTCGAGCTTCACACACAGCCGTTACAAAGAAAAATAATAAAATCCTTGTCTTATACATCCCTAATGTCTCTCCTCCTATTGGGCCTTAGGCCATGAAAACCAAAAGTGACGTTAGTAGTTTTTTATTTATTATTATTATATATCATATTATTATTATTATTATTATTATTATTATTATTACTCTATGTTTCAGACTCGGGTGTTCTTGGCTTGACCAAAATTTCTCGTCTACGCCTCAACGTCCATGAACACCTGCTCTCAAGTGTTTGTGTCTCGATTAAAATTCTTTTGTTTCGAGCTCATTCTCCACAAACACCTACAAAACAAATGCGCACTAATAAATATCTAAGACTGACTAAAAGTACACAATAAAAGACTAAGATATATACAAAACTAATATATTAACAAGGTGTGTTTCACATACACATCAGTGGTGGATCTGTGGTGGTTGAGGGTGGAGGGTGGTGGATCTGCGGTGATGATGAAGATGACGGTGGGGAGAGGTGGTGGTCCGACCAAGGGAGGTTGAAAACGACGATGAAGATCCGGTATGTTTTCTTTTTATTATTATTATTATTATTATTTTTGTTATTATTATTATTGTTGTTGTTATTATTATTATTATTATTATTATTTCCTGTTTATTTTTTTTTATTTTCTGTTATTTTGTTATTATTATTATTATTTTTATTTTCTGTTATTATTATTATTATTATTATTATTACACTGATGTTATTATTTTTTTTCTGTTATTTTGTTATTATTATTATTATTATTATTATTATTATTATTTTTCTGTTATTTTTATTATTATTTTTATTTTTGGGAATGGGTAGGTGTTGTAAACACATATGAAATTACTAGAGTTAAATTTGATAAAATTTGAACATATTTAGTTGTTTTGTTGTTGTGGATGGTTTGTTTGATAGCTCGGGACAAATACCAACTTTTAGTTTTAAATAGCAGGTACGAAGATGATGATGTTTTTCGTTTAAGGGGGATGATGCTGTGAAGATGACGATGATGGTGTAGTATGATGTAAGAAAACATTGGTGTAAATATCAGTTTACACTAGTGTAAATATGAATGTATAGATGTTTGGTGGTTATTTTACACTACCTGTAGTATCATTTTTGTAAGAAAACACTGGTGTAAGCATCAACTACACTAGTGTAAATATTAATGTATTATCATTTTGTAAATATTAATGTATTGTAGTATTATATAGTTTTGGTTTTTTAAACTAGTGTATTTATTGTATAAGTTGTGTATGGAAATTTTTACGCTGGTGTAAATCATCCGCATTATATGATTTTTGTTTGTTTTTTACACCAGTGTGAATTATACTTATCATATGTTGGTTTTGGTTTTTACAACATATTTTGTGTATGACAGATTTACACTGGTGTAAATAATCACACTAATGTAAATCATGATAGATCATCTCATCAGATTTTCTTTAAAAAAATGATTTTTTTGAATAATTATATAAAAAATTAAAATAGTATTATAATAATTATTTCTCTTTCATGGTGGTTTTACCTAAATACCCTTATTGTACTTTTTTATATTAAAATATACTAATAATATTTTAATTGGCATGTAAAGACAAAAAAAAAACATCTAGATTAAATCTTAACCATAGGATCATCACAATCAATGGTCCACAAGAGTTCTCTAGTTCTCACAACTCAATGTGGTTCTTACACGATCCTAACCCTATATATATATATATATATATTGGAAGTATATAGAGAAAACCTTTCAAAATGGAAAAACCCTAAGAAACCCATCTCTTGGTCCATATTGTGCCACACCATCCAAGCCAATATTTCACTATATTATATTATGGAGGGTAATTTAGACATTTAGACTCCTCCCCTTCTCTCTCTCCCTATATATATTATTTCCCCCCTCTCTCTTCATTTATTTATTTTTTCAAATTCAAATTGACAGAATCTCTACCCTCCCCTCTCTATGTCTCTCTCTATAACCACCACCACAGCCACAACCACCACCATAACCACCACCGCCACCATAACCACCACCGCCACCACCAGAGCATTGAACAAAGCTTCTAATAAAAACAGAGCATTGAATAAACAGAGCATCAAAGACGACTAACTGATGAACGTTGTTCCGGCACCAAGCTTCGGTGACAATGGAAGCTCCGGTAACCACACCTCTGGTCGCTGCTCCGGCACTGATGAACGTTGCTCCGGTACTCTCTCTCTCTCTCTCTCTCTAAAACTCACTACCAACAAACCACTCAAGATTCAAAAACGTCTAGATCTTGGCTCATTATTAATAATCAAGATTTCAACTAATGAGCCAAGCTTCGGTAACCGGATCTGGCTCAATGAATCACCGGATATCTTTCATTTTCCTGAGTTATTATTATTATTTTTGATAACAGTGATGAAGAAAATAATTAATCAAATGGAAGTTTTAAATGACGTATCAATTTGATTATTATTTTATTATTATTTTTTATAACAGTGATGAAAAAAATAATCAAAAGCTTCCATTTTTACCAAAAGCTTTTATAACAGTGATGTCTCAAAAGCTATCATTTTCATAATAATATGTAACTAATGAGCCAAGCTTTTGATTAAAATGTCACGATCCCACTACCATTGAAGAAAATAATCAAAAGCTTTGATAACAGTGATGCCTCATTGGGTGGGTGATAAGGCATCAAGAGTATAAAATACAGTTTTGGTCTCTCAACTATATGCTAGTGTACTGTTTGGTCCTTAAGATTTCAACTTTTCCTACTATTTGTTATTTATTATTTTTTTTTTCTAACAACTACTTTATTAAAAAAAAATGTCTTTATAACATGAGGAGACAATCTATAAAATTCAAAAAAGGTCTTTTTTACGTACATATACGTAGTTATATAAAATATGTAAATTATTAAATATAATATACTTTTTTTATATATTTTTAGTCCTTTTGATAATTATTTTATTTGATTGTTATTTGTTTAGAGTTAATTGTTAGTATAAGCCTTATTAATCGTATTTGAGTAGTTGTATAAAATTGTTGTAAAAATCGCGCTTAGACTTTGATTAGTTTTTGATAATGTGTTTGAGGATCCCAACTAACATGTGTTTTTATACACATGTTAGTGATGTGGCTGTAGTAAGTAATGTTTTTTATACACATGTTAGTGATGCTAACACATGCTAGTATATGCCTAACTAACAGGTGTTAGGGTTCATATTAGTCGGGGAGCCCAACTAACATGTGTTAGTATATGCACAACTAACATGTGTTTCTGTTCTAGTGTTGGTTTTCAGGAATAAGCTATAGGAAGAAGGCGGTGTCGGTGATGTGGCTGTGGTAAGTGATGTTTTTTTTATAAAGATTAGAAATTTTTAATCTTTTGGTGAATGAGGTGTTTAAATTAGCTTTGAATAAAGGTTTCTGGCTTTATAAAAACTGAAAAAGGGTTTATTCTTTTTAGGGTTCATATGACATACATTTATTTCAGAAAACATATGTTAGTATACACCCTATCACATGTTAGTGATGTTAACACATGTTAGTATATACCCAACTAACATATGTTAAGGTTCGTGTGACATACGTTATTTTTAGTAAAACATATGTTTTAGAATACACTAACACATGTCATTGATGTCCCATTATGTGTTTTGTAGAGCCTAACTAACACGTGTTACCTTTTTTTGTAGGTGAAGAGATGTTTTGAGTTTAAAGATGATGATGGCGATCAAGAACGAAGCATAGCTAGATGTTTTTTTGAAAATTCACAAATAATTATGTTTGTATTAAACGTTTTTTAATATGTTTTTAGTGTTGATTGTTATGATCGTTTTTATCATTTCTTAAATAAATACACATTTTATGTGTTCTTTTATTATGTTTTTCTAGTATATGCCTGGTAACACATGTTAGCGATGTCTCACACGAGGTCAGAATTTTTTATCACAACACAAACATACGTTAATATTCATGCTGAAAAAAATGCCATAAAGTAGGAGAGAGGTGACTTGACAAGTGTCAAATCAACCTTTTTAAACCTAGGATTCAGAAAATTAAATTAAAAAACTTAATTCAAGATTACCATATTGCCCTTATTCCACCTTTTTAAGCAAGTGGCTCACTTACTTTTGAATATTATATGGAAATTAATTATGGACCATTGATCAAACTTGATCAATGGTCACCATAGGGTTTGCAAGGTTTTTTCATTATAAAGGGTTTCCATATTATCCATTCCCTATATATATATATATAGTATAAGTATCTATGAGAATGTCTTCCCTAAATATATATATATATATATATATATATATATATTTAGATTTTATATGTTTATTATATTTATATTTTTATATTTTATGTTTTTGTTATATTTATATTCTTAGATTTTATATGTTTATTATATTTGCATTGGCTAGCTGATTATTTTGCTGACGAACCCTTGTACACGGAAGCCTTGTTTAAGCGTAGGTTCCGAATGAGTCGGCGACTGTTATTACGTATAGCCGATGACTTGTCAAGTTTTCACCATTTTTTGTACCTTACGATATGATGCTTGATGTAAAAGGGGGTTCACCACCATACAAAATGCACAACGGCACTTCGTCAACTAGCGTACGAGACTGCAGCTGATTCACGGGACGAATATTTAAAGATATCCGAATGAACATGAGAATGTCTGTACAAGTTTTGAAAATGTGTGGTGAAGCTATACAGCAAGAAATATTTGCGAAAACCAAACTCCAGTGACGTCAAAAAATTGTATTAGTTCTACCATGAGAAGCATGGTTTTCCACGAATGCTCAGAAGCATTGATTGCATGCATTGGCTGTGGCGGGATTGCCTCAATGCATGGCACGGAATGTTCCAACGTGGCAATCAAGGATATAAAACAATAATCCTAGAGGCTGTTGCGCCCAAAGATCTATGGG
Organism: Ambrosia x helenae; assembly: GCA_030844895.1. Taxonomy (NCBI): domain Eukaryota; kingdom Viridiplantae; phylum Streptophyta; class Magnoliopsida; order Asterales; family Asteraceae; genus Ambrosia; species Ambrosia x helenae. The sequence goes on from CM061227.1 coordinate 118,639,745, forward strand.
TTTGGTATAATTTCTTTGGTGTTTAGTTCGAATAACGACGTTAATGTCATCAATCAATTATAGGTTTTCGACTACATCATAAAAAGGAACCAGTCCAGATACCAGGTTTACGGTATCGGGGGAGGAATACAGGTGTGAATATTATCTTGCTGATGGAGTATACCCACCATACTTTACAATCGTTAAAACTATTCCACACCTGATCCACAAAAAAGAAAGAAATTTGCTAAGTATCAAGAAGCGACAATAAATGACATTGAATGGTTATTTAGGGTTCTACAAGCAAGATGACACATCATTGAAAACTCAGCACGTGCCTTCAATAAAAAAAAGTTACGTTACTGTATGTATGCTTGTATCTTGTTGCATGGCATAATCCTCAAAGACGAAAGCATGGCCATTTGTGAGTATGAAGAAAATGCGGTGGAGGAGAATAATGTTTCGGTTAGCCCAGAACAACAAGATTTAAATGTGTTCTTGTTACATAACGTGTACACACATCAAAATCTTCTTTCAGACTTTGTTGAATATATTTGGAACTTCGGACACAACGACTAGCTTATTTGTATTTCTTTAATGTCAAACAATCTTGTATTTTTTTTTAATTGTAGTTTTTTTTGTAAATATTACTAATTTTGGATTTAACTTTAATTTTACTTTTTTTAAATATTGAATATTGATTAAATTATTCGTTTTGTGGGTCTGTTGACTCTGTTCAGTTATTTATTAATCATGTGAAGAAAAAACCAATCCAAACAATACTCGAGAAATGTAAAGAGAAATGAAGAGATTTTATTGAGACTTGCGGTGGCAGTTACGAAGATTAATACGAGTATCAAATGGACAAATATTTCAACCAATCTTTTTACAATAACTTAGAGTAATATTGTGTATGTGTTTAAATGTGAAATTGGTCAACCATTTTTTCCATAAGGAGAGAAGGTATTTATAGCGAGTGTAGTGCAAGCCCACAAATTGATACTGATTAATAGCTTATTCGCGCGGGCCCCACAGATAAGACCATTGAGAGAATTGCGTGGTCCTTCTTTGATTGGCTGGATGTCCTTTGCGCTCGTCCTTTCTGTCCTAGCTTGTTGATGTCAGGAGATCATGGAGCAGAAATTTCTGGCATTTGATTGGTTGAACGTCCATTTCATTCTCCCTTTGCAACTGTCACGTACTAGGTATTGCGCGGCCCCCAAAGAAGCTTCCAATCAATTTTTTCTTTCCTTTTCTTTTCTTTCCTTTCTTTTATCTCGTTAAATTAACTCGGGAACACATCGTTAGGGTTGATGTGTGGGCCGATATGGCCTTGTAAGAGTAAACTGCTCACGCATATGCGCGTCCTGTTACCTAGCTCTTCATCATCATGGTGTGAATTATTTTTGTTGTTTAACCTGAAAAATGATATAGCGAGTGAATATAAAGAAACACTTAGGGAGTGTTTGGGATTGATTATTCAAAATAGATTATGCGTTTTGGAAAAGCAATGGTGAAGCTGCTTATAGATTATTGCATTTTGTAAGCCTAAAAAACTGATTATCTGCGTTTTCAAAACGCAATAATCTAAAACTCATATTCAAAACGCAATCCCAAACACCCTTTTGTATAATGAAATCGCTAGTTTATAGAAAGGTTTATTCTTATGATATAGGAAAATGAGGTTCGGTGATTGGTTTGTGGTTTAGACATGGAACGCAAGAGTACTTTAAAATCAAAAGCGAAGTATTCTTTGTCGTTTTCAACTTTTCATTTAATATATATACATGCCATCAATTGTTTAAATTATCTAATACTTCTAAGTTGGTTTTGGTTCTAAGCTAGTTTTGGTCGCTTGTGTACCGATGGTACGACATCTCCTTTATACGAGTATTTATATGTAGTAGTTTCCATGTATACCAAAAACCAACTTAAATATATTTTGTTTCTTATAATCAAACTTTATAAAAGAATTGTTCTGTTGGATTATACTGGTTTTGTCTTTGTGGGTGTTTTTGTTTTATGTTTACTAATATTATTTTCAATTTCAATTTATGAACTAGTGTTTGCTTTTCTGAGACACTTTCTTTTGTATGTTAAGTGGTTATATTATATTCTTACTTTGAAACAAATAACATATATAAATAGTGGATCCATGAACTTTTGTCGTGGGTCTTAAAGTACACGAGGGGAAAAATAGTATATAATAGTAGTTTTTTAAGACAATTTTTTAATGAACTCAATTAATCCCAAACTTTAAAAGAAAGTGTTATTCTATTAGCGTGCTTAACTGAATTCTACCATCTATAATCAACATACCTAGTTGTTACTTGTTCTCAATTTTGCTAAAATATATATTATAAAAGCAATTACTGTAAAATTCAAAGAATCAAATGCAAAATTATAGAATAAGTTGTGTCATGAAACGATTATGTTTATGAATAAACACCAACCAAATAATACTCGACCAATCGTGGTAACCACAATAATGTATGAATAAATACGAAGAGGTTGTATTGATGTATGTGGGCACAATTACAAGGATTACAGACGAGTATTACAAGGATAATAGTTCGACCAATCTTTTTAACAAAACTTAGAATAGTGTAATGTGTGTGTTTTGCTACGTGAGAAGCCGACCTCTTTTTTCATGGATGAAGGGGTATTTATAGTATGCATGGGTCGATCTCATTGGTAATGATTGACAGCTCATTCGCGCGGGCCTCACAGGTGAGGCCATTGAGGAATTGCTGATGTCCCTCTCTGATTGGCCGGACGTGCTCCCACCCGTCCTTAATTTTTGTCCTTGCTGATGGCAGGGGATCATGGAGCAGTGAATAAATGCTTGTGATTGGTCAGACGCAATTTTCATCCTCTCCATGCAGCTGTCACGTACTTGGTGTCGCGCGGGCTCCACAGATTGTTCCACTGTGTGTCCCTTTAGGATTGTCGTATGCATAAGTCATTATGCGAGAGGTGCGCATGCGCATACGTGCCTGTATATATCTCTTCAGTTTACATGATTATTTCCCATCAATTTATTTTTAATCGGTGCATATAATATTTAAACGAAAGTATATACATCTTGCGGTAAGTTGTGTAATAAACGATTATGTTTACATGATTATTTCCCATCAATTTAATTTTAATCGGTGCATATAATATCTAAACAAAAGTAACACATTCACGTGTCCTTTTAAGTCTCGTAGCATTATATATGATCTTTGCACACACGTGAAAAACATGTTTATTTCGTTCGTTTTAATTTAAGGTGTCGTAACATGGCGCACAATTTTAATTACGAGTACTGAAAGTTAAAGTGTACCAAATCGCTTTTAAGAAAACAGGAGAAACATGCACAAATAGTGTTTTGAAAACTTCAATTGTAAAAAGATAGTTTTCAGGAACTTGCTCTTGTGAAAAGCAATAGCCAAATATAGCCACAATGTAGGCATAGTATTATTTGTTTGTTTAACTAAGTCGATGTCGTTTATCACTCTTATTTTTGTTTGTCAAAAAGCTGTGCCCGCGTAAATTTAGGTGTTTTGCTTTAACCTTTTTGCTCCACATGTGTATTATTAAAAAAACATGTGGGGAGGAAAAGATAATTATATGAACATAAGGGGTCACAAGTAAGTAAAGTTGTTTTTGGTGGGGAAAAAGTGGAAGTGGAGAGTTGGTCGCTGGTTGTTTTGCCTTACTGGATACACAGAACACAAATGATGAAAACATGGGAAGAAGTTTAAGTTGTTGACAGCAAATACCTACAAAGTAAAGAAACTTTGGCTAATTATTAAAATCACATAATTTTGGATAGGTAGTTGGAGAGGCTCTTGTTTCTTACCGGGTTCAATTTTTTTTTGAACGGTCAACAAAACTTTTATTCCACCCAAGACTAGCGGGGTACTAGCCAAAACGCCATACAATCACCAAGATACATATGAGCAAAATAAAAAGAAAAAGAACAAACAGTACCAAAAAAAGTTATCAGCCACCATCAAACATATTAAATCTGCACCAGGAGACCCAATCCAGTGGAACATTGGCCCTTGACTTGACCCCAAAGTGACTCAAGGATTTAATATCACCCACCACTTTTTGAATAGAACACTGTTTCTGTTGGAATACCGCCTCGTTCCGAGTCTTCCAAAGGCACCAAATCGTCGCTAGACAAACCGCGTAAAAGGCTTTTCTCTTCTTAACAGAGCCACCCGTTGATAAGTGCATCTCTAATATGTCTTTGAAATGAAACGTGAAGAATGGATCCATTTTACACCACTGTGACACTATACTCCATACCAACTGTGCGAACCGGCATGAGATAAAAAGGTGTTCGACATTTTCCGGTAACTCACCACACAAAGGGCACAAATCGCTATCCACATTTATATTCCTCCTGACGAGCGCGCACCTAGTAGGCAACCTACCTAGTTACGCTCTCCACGCCAAAATCTCCGCCTTTCTTGGTACCCATGAATTCCGCTTCATAACGAAAGCTGCACGAGCAGACCAACGGTCCTGTAGACGCAATTTTAGGCTGCCCACAGAGAATTTTACGTAACATTAACGTACAATCAATCAAGTTAGTATTTATGTCTATTTGATACGCCACGTCCAGGCTCGTAGAGCAACACCCGCGAACCAAATATTAACTTGTAATTAACTTCCAACAAAAAAGTTCATTATATAAATAAAAAATAGAAATTTATGGCGCCGTATTATTTAAAGGGTTAGAACCGTTTCGAAAAAAATGTCACATTTTCGACCTTTTGGAAAAAAATGTCACATTATCAAAATTTAAGAAGGTAATTATCTAAAAATGTGTCAACATTAACAGAAAAAATTGTACCTATTGTCGATTGGCCACCAATCATGACGTGGACTGTTATGAGGATAACGGGGTTTGGTGCGAGGACATCGTTATAGGGTAACGGGGCAGGTGACAAAGTGGTTCTCGTCACATAACCTCTCTCGCTAAGTAATTGACTTTTTGACTTTCAGCTTCCCAAAAAAGTGTTGCCCATTATGATTTATGTCTACCATTTGAGTTTCAATATACTACGCATTCACAATAGGTTACCCATCTAAAAATCGTTAGAGTTCCTTATTCTTCATTCACAACCACTTTTACAAATATTAAAAAAATAAATAAAGAAAAATGTTTCCTCAAAATATTCCTAAGTATCCTCAAAATACCAATAAATAGTAGGTTCTCTATTTTCTTCACTCACAACCCTATAAAAAAAAATATAGGGTTGTCACTCACAAAAATTACGAGGGACAAAATGTGAAAGCTCTAACTACTTATTATTTTTTGTAACTAAAATTCTTTTTTAATTAAACTTAAAACTTCTTTTAATATATTAATATAAAAAATAGTTTTGTTTTACCTTCATTCCTTCAAACCTACTACGGAGTTGAGAATTTATAACATGTAGAACATATATGTAGCATAAAGTTTATGGTTTGAGTTTAGTTCAACGGGTGGAGGTCAGTTACTTATTTAACTGTGAACACGTTTATCTATATGCTAGGGTTGAGTTCTGGTTGATTTGACGGATTTATGGTTTGAGTTTAGACCCTGGTCGCCGCTATTGCTCAAGATCTAGTAAAAATAGTTAATCTTGGCCGTCGATTTGGTAGTGATCAAACGGCTATGGTTTAAACGTACAACTGGCAATAGCAACGACACTATTAGCAGCCATCAATCCATAAACACATGTTTAATCCCCATACATAAAAATATACGTACAAACTAAAACCTCCATTTTGCAAGATTCATTCACGTCTTGGTGACCTCTAACGGTACTGGAGCGTCTTTTTCTTTTCTCCCCACTCAAAATTATATGAATCACCACTTTATTTCTCATGAAAATATTATTAATTGTTGTTTACAACTTTACATAATTTAAACTAAATCAACAAAATATGAAATAACATTTAAATGCACAATATCATTACCACCTGACTACTTTATTTGTTTAACCTTTTAATTATAGAAAGCTAGTTTATTAACCATTAATATATTCTAAAAAAATCTTAACGGAAACGTTAAGTATTGACGAACCGGCCAACCCTAATAGACGGCGTCACTACTATAAATACCCTACCCTCCACATCCTCAAATCATTTCATCTTTCTATTGAGACAACACAACAAATCACAACTCAACAAATTTATAAAAAAAATGGATCAAAATCTACCTGTATTACCAAAAAAGATATGGAGCGTACTTCGTTTATTCTACTTCATGCTACGTAAAGGCATATCCAAGAACAAGTTATGGCTAGATCTCAACATGATGATGAAACGTGCCAAGATAGCCGGTAAAGCCTTGCAAAACCTTCTATTCCATCACCACCACAACTGGGCAGCTTTCGCGGTCAACCGCCCTTCTCCGTCACCTCATATTTCCTTCCACAACCCTTCTCCACCGCCCGGTGAATACGAGTTTAGCTGCACCACCAGCCCTTCTACAAAATTCTCTCTTTTTCCATTCCAAAAGAATAAACACCAACCTACTGCTGAGCTTGATGTTAAAGCTTTCAATGCGGCGGTTCTCAAGGCCATGGAGATGATTCATAGTGAAGCTGCTTCGCCCGCGTTGCCCGGGTTTGGGAGGAGTCCTGTGGTGAGGCAGCTGAGGGTTACAGACTCTCCGTTTCCGGTGAATAATGTGGAGGATGATAACCGTGTGGATGAGGCTGCGGAGCAGTTTATAAACCGGTTTTATAATGACTTGCGGCGGCAGAAGCAGATCTGTAGTGGTGAAATTAATAATAACGGTTGAATGATGATCATTTGTGAGAAGAAAAATAGATTGTTTTGAGGCCGGGTTATATGCATGCACATGACAATAAGGATTAATTTTTGTTGTGTTATTAGTATATCAGCAATGTGTGTTATCGGAAAAATATGATTTTTGTTTTTTGAATATTGGCCTCACATATGTACGTACTTGTACACACTATACATCATATGGTTTAATTTGCCTAGCTAGCTAGCTAGCAATCAAATCATGTTATAACGTTGTTTCGTTGTGATATTGGTCATTCATTTTGGGATATTCGTACATGTGGAAAATGTTTCTAATAAGTATATGGTTTCATGACTTGTTCTCTCACAGCTTTTAACCAACATTTTTTTTTTTTTTTATGAATTTAATCCATGATACTCGGTATCATCTCTTTTTTTTTTAATGGCCAACAAATTAAACCCAAGTACTTTTAGGGCACCCTTTCGACAAATTAAGTACTCCGAGAGTACCCGAGTTGTCAAAGAGTACCAATTCCGGGGAAACCGGTAACCCACCCGCCCATAAGCCGGGTATTTCGATTTCCACATGTAACAACACCGTCGTTTTTGGCTGTATACACCCTAAAAATCACCGACTTAAGTGTTGTGTTATACCACACTAGTTATCTAATATGAAGATTATAGTAACATAATGATTTATGTGGTTCAAGTTGCTTGATATTTCGACAAAATCAAAGGGTGTAAAAAGAGTAAGCACTGAGCTCGGCTCATTGGTTTCAAATTAAAGTTCGACACTTTTATTATTTATTAGTTTACTACTTTAAATTATATTTAGTATTTTTTTTTAAATACATGATAGTTTAGGCTCACAAGCCGGCTTGATCGAGATCCATAAGTGAAGAGCTTTGCCCGTTAACAACTCTACCAATATGAAAAGATCCTTTATTGTTCTTACTTATTTCTTAATGTAACCCTTATTCTGTCTACAAGAAACCATATCAAGTCTAATAGTCAAGATCCACCTTAACTACTTTGAGGCACACCTAACAAATAAAATCAATACATTTTATCTCACGAAAATAATTAAGTTGTAATTTATTTTATCAAAAATTCAAAATGCGATGATCAATCATTTTTCCTTCCATAGTCAAGATCATTCCATGTACCACAACTTCCAGTGTCGGGGCTTTAAAATATATTTGTGGTGGGTGGGGGGGGGGGGGGGTTGGCGAAAGTCATGGATCCTTAAAACGAAGGGGCCAGATTCAATACATATAGATTATTGGATGATAATGCGTAAATTTACTATGCGAAGAAAAAAAAACGGAGGGGCTGGGGGGAACACTTGGGCCACCACTAACCTCCGCTCCTGCATACACAAACTACTTGATGATAGTGGATCATGGCTTTAAGTACAAAATTATTATGACATGACTATAAAAATGATATAAGCTTATATAGTGTTTGCATACTAAGAGGGGAAAATCACCAAATTGGCCAAGACTTGGTCAAACTTATCAAAATAGCCACCATTCATCTTTTAGGAGAGTCGGCTCACGATTTCCGAGACGTCTTCAAGAGACCTCGGTGATGGACCACTAGCTGAGCGACACCTCACCCGAATCCAAGACGTCTTTGTGAGACCTCGCCTACACACTTCCCAACTCTTTCCTCTCTCACACATACACAACCTTTCCGCATTCTGCAACCTTCCTACCGCATTCCGCAACCTTAGCCACTGATTGATGAAGTTCAATTAATAATAACCAGTCAATGCATAGAAACCAATTAATATTGTAGTCTTGCACCGCATTGGACGTTAAGGACCACCTAAATTTGTCTGCATTATCGACCGATGACGACCACAATAAGTCCTAGACAAGCATAAATACTAACAACTCTACCCGGTAAATTAATTGGTGGTCCACCATCACCGGGGACGCCACCAGCACCGGAGACGTCACCGGGAAAAAAATACACAAAAACGCCACTACCGGAGAAGACGGTGAGTTCTCCGTCTTCTCCAGTGAGTTCTTCGTCTTCTTCGGTGAGTTCTTCGTCTTGTCTGTGAGTTCAGTTTTACATCTTCTCTGTGAGTTTTTGTCTCTCTTTTTTTTTCGGTGAAGAACAGAGGTTGAAAAAGATTTTTGGTAATCACCAGTTTTCTTTCGGTGGATTTCTTCATTTGTTATCATCACAGAGGTTGAAAAAAGAGAGGAGAGGGAAAGGTAGAGAGAGGAGAGAGAAAGGGAGAGAGAGAGAGAGGAGAGAGATGGGGACCACTTATCTTGTACACGTATCGCTCCTCTATTGGTCCTCCGCTGAAGTCTCACGGATACGTCTCGGAAATCGTGAGCCGACTCTCCCAAGAGATGGGAGGTGGTTATTTTGGTAAGTTTGACCAAGTCTTGGCTAATTTGGTGATTTTCCCTACTAAGAGGGTGCTTGGGATTGGGTTTGGAAATGTAAAAGACTTTTTGGTCAAAAGTGTTTATTGCCTTATGACTTTTTGAAAATGAGTTTTAAAAAAAAAGTGTTTGGATTAGCTTTCGGGATGAGAAACGTTAAAAAGTAAATAGATTGTCTTTTTTTAGTGTTTCGCTTAACTTATTGTGAATATTGGTTGTATGAGTGATAAATTTGTCATTTTTTTCCAAAAGTCAAAAGCCAAAAGCCAGGATTTCTAACTTTTCAAAAACAACTTTTCCACCCTTAAAAGCCAAAAACCAAAAGTCAAGGTGTTAGTTAATTTCAGTTTCAGTTTAGGGACGCAGGTAGTTGAAGTTTTCAACTTTGAATTCAAATAGTTAAAACCACTATAACACAGGGACGCAAATAGTAATTCTCTCTTGAGAAAATAAGAATTTCTAGACATAATTTGCCAGCTTTTGATTGTCTTCATATCCAATGGCGTAGCTTTGTTGGGGCGGGCCGGGGCGGCCGACCCCCCCCCCCCCCTCCCCGCGAATTTTCGCTAAGAAGTTCCGATTATATAGTATTCGTATAGAAAATTTTAGAAATATAGGGTTTCGACCCCCCGAAACTGGTTTTCGACCCCTCGAAACTAGTGACTTCCGACCCTTTGGCGACTTCCGACCCCCCGAACCTTCGGGTCAAGCTTCGCCACTGTTCATACCCAATCACATTATTTCAACACTCATAAAATATTGACTAATAATTTGGTTGCAACTTGAAGATTAAACACATATATATATTTCACATAGAAATTGCATTACTAAAAGCTACTGCTGGACCATCATTTACGTAACTAACAATTTACTTGTTACTTGGGTGAGCGACAATTATAGCACTTTAATTACAAAGAACCTTGTCTATATACATTTTCTCTACGTCTACCAGAGTTTAATTATTTGACTATGATTCATACCCAACACTCTAAGAAACACAAAACGTGTTCATGTATGCCTTCATTAGTAATATTATCATGCTGTGCACGACTTTACCCATGATACCAGAAAGCAAATGAAGGTGGTCGGTCAAACTTTAGAAAAAGGGAAAAACTTAACACGAGTATAGTTAGAGTACGTACAAGGAATACCAACCATAACACATCTTGGTTACAAACTACATATACACCACTTTATAAATTCCATAATTAGATATTAATTAAACACCCACAAACACATAGGGGTGTAAATGACACGTGGCGGCTCGAGAGACACCCGGGATTGGCTCGGTAAAAAGCTCGAACGAGCCGAGCCTTAACGAGCCCAAGCCCGAGCTCGAGCCTGAAATATGGCTCTTTTAGTTATCGAGCCCGAGCTCGAGCCCTATATACAAAGCTCGATTGGGCTCGCGAGCCTAAACGAGCCCAAACATAATTATAAGTTATTTATATATTTTTTATAATTTCTAGCCCACATCTCCAAAGGCCAAGTCCTTATTTCATAGGCCCATTTAATAACACTCGCGAGCTGAGCTTTTGCGATCTCGCGCGAGCTTTGAGCTCGTTTGAGATTGTTCTCAAATCACCTCGAGCCGAGCAGAGCCGAGCTCAAGCTTTTGATTTTGATAGCGAGCCGAGCTCGAGCTCGAGCTTCATAAAACCATGACGAGCTAAGCTCGAGCTCAGTCAGGCGCACTTGGGCTCGGCTCATTTACACCCCTTCACTTATGCTTTGCAACCTACCTTTTTAACAAAATTCGGGCATAGTGACCAGATAAATTCGTCACTAACAGCTTTGGAATTAATTTAGGGGAAGTAAAATTCACGTGGTTGCATTTATTAATCACTTTCTAATTAGCTGAGACCATATACGATTATGCGTGTCGTCACTAATTAGTGACAAAACTAGATTGTCACACTGTAATTGTTGTCTTAGAATTTTGTCACTAGTGCAATGGAAATTGGCTCTTAAACTTGGTCGTGACGAAACATGTGCATGTGTTCAAAATTGTTAATTTGAAGGAATTATTTAAAGGACAAAGTAGGATTGAATATTGTATTTCGTATTCAGCTTTTATTATACACTAGTAGGCATGCTCGCGCGTTGCAGCGGGTACATCAGTTTTATCGCTCGCATTTGTTTGTAGTGTGTGTGGCATTTTTGAATCATTCATTATGGTTATGCCCACGGATGCACTTTCTAAAACTTGATTCTAAATAATACATGGATGGGCGCATATGAATATATCATCATAGTGAACACATATTAACAAATTTATTTATTGTTTTGTTCACATAATCTACAAATTTATATGTTGTTTTATTCATTTACAAACATGAATTATTTTTGTGGGCGTAAGGACAGGTTAATTTTTTATTTTTTTTTACTAAAAGTAAATACTTGATAATTAAAGTTTCAAAGAAAATAGTCATTTCACTTTCATTTGAGAGCATTCTTCCCAAAAACGAGTCTCATAGTATCCATATTCCTCATTTCAATTACAATGTCAAAGCATAAAACTACATACAAACATACTAATAATGAGATGGAATGCCACTAATGTGGAAATATAACATTTATTGAATATAAAAAATATAAATGCTAGTTATAATGATAATTTGATTTATCCTCACGTTTGCCGGTTGAAACAGTCTTTCACATTCCGCATCCTTCTCCATAGGTGGAGCTGAAAGCATATGAATATATCATCATAGTGAACACATATTAACAAATTTATTTATTGTTTTGTTCACATAATCTACAAATTTATATGTTGTTTTATTCATTTACAAACATGAATTATTTTTGTGGGCGTAAGGACAGGTTAATTTTTTTTTACTAAAAGTAAATACTTGATAATTAAAGTTCCAAAGAAAATAGTCATTTCACTTTCATTTGAGCGCATTCTTCCCAAAACGAGTCTCATAGTATCCATATTCCTCATTTCAATTACTATGTCAAAGCAGAAAACTACATACAATCATACTAATAATGAGATGGAATGCCACTAATGTGGAAATATAACATTTATTGAATATAAAAAATATAAATGCTAGTTATAATGATAATTTGCCGGTTGAAACATTCTTTCACATTCCGCATCCTTCTCCATAGGTGGAGCTGAAAAACTGTCAACAAACTAAACACAAAAAAAAATATATCAATTTTGCATAAACAGTATCGATGGATTCTTCAATAATGTAAAACAAATAAATAATTATGAAACAGTAGGTTAATCTATAACATATAAGTTAGCAAATTCCACTTGCTAAACATGAAGAACTATAAAAATGAAAGATGAGTGTTTGATTATCGTTCCATCCCAAAACAAAAGATTCGTCTCTAGTTTTATAAAAAAAAAATACGAAAAACGTTTATATAAAAACATGAATATTAAAGGTGATTCTACTATGACATATGCACACAATTATTTAAATAGAAGGCAAGAATCTTAAATCGTTGTATAATCATCCATCACTCCAGGCACTTATAAAACCGAAACTCGATAACATGAATGAAACTGTGAATAAAAGAGAAATTACCTGTTGGAGTTGAAGAGATAGGAATAGATGCTGGATGGATGGATGAATGAACGTTCACACATATAAATATTAAAAACTTGCTTCTTCTTCTTCTTCTTTTTATAACGTATAATAATAGAAGGGAGGTGAAAGGATGGAGGGTATTATGGGGATGACATTTTAGTTTTTAACAAAAAACACAACACAAAATTACTATCATAACCTTCAAAGTGTCTTAATTGTCACAATTATCCCATAATACCCTTAAATTTATTGCTTAAATGTCTTGTACATGTTGCTTCTTAAGTTGTATGGATATGAAAATTACAATATGGTACATCACTCCTCCTTAATAAGATAATATAGATAAATGACTTACAAAGGGTATGTTTGGCAAAACTAGCTGGAGGCTGGTAGTTGAAAGCTGGTAGCTGCAAGCTAGTAGCTGAAGGACTGTACGTTGGAACTAGGAGGTCATAAGTTCTGTATCGATCTTCTACCTGTCGAGTTAGGAAGTTTCGATGTCGTTATTGGGATGGATTGGTTGTCGAAGAATCGAGCCGAAGTCATCTGTTTTGCGAGGATAGTTCAGGCGTTGTTGTCAAACGGAGAGGTTTTGTCTATTCAAGGAGAATGCCTGAAGACTCCGTTACGACTCATATCGTGCATGAAAGCCCAGAAGTGTTTACGGAAAGGCAATTTTGCGTTCTTGGTGCATGAAAGCCCAGAAGTGTTTATGGAAGCTGGTAGCTGGAAGCTTTTTAAATATATTTTGGTGTTTGGCAGAGTAGCTGGAGCTTTTAATAAAATGTATAAAATGACCAAAATGAACATAATTAAAAACTTGTAAATAAGGTTTTTATTTTATTTTTAAAATAGAATGTGTATTTGTGTCATTTCCTAATTAAAAGCTTGTAGCTAGTAGGGCTTTTTCTTAAAAGCTACTACTAGTAGCTTTTCACTATAGAGCTTTTTCTCTAACCTAAAAGCTTCCAGCCCCTTTAACCAAACAATATTTTTTATTAAGTATGAGTTTTTTTCTTAAAAGCTTAAAGCTTAAAACTTTTAAAAGCTTTTAAAAGCCCTTTGCCAAACATACACTATTGAGGTTTTTAGACGTACTAAATTTGTTTAGATTAAACTATTAAAATGGAACAGAGGGAAATTCTTGCCTTCTTGAGTACCCAAGGTACAAGAACTTTACAGTTAAAAAGTGAAAAGGGAATTCCCGAAAGAACACGAATTAAAGGAAAGATAAATTCGGAAAGCTTGAACGAATATAAATATTTAGATCATAACCTCTATGGAGCATCTAAAAAATAGTTAAACACTGACTGAGCCAATGGTTAAAAAAAAGGGTCGAGACCATAATTAGTGATGTATTTTCAATTTTTACAAAATAATAGTAAAATGTTTTTATCAACCTCATGAATTAAAAAAATAGGAGCAATAGGTAGACACTTAAGGTTTTTCTCCTAGGTAAAAAAAAAAAGATTAATCGTATAAAAAAGGAGAATTTATTCTCTACGTTTTTTTCTTTCACGGTAAGACTTTATCTTAACTTTCAACGTCGAGGTAAAATGCTAAAATTCACCTTTGCTTTGCATCTAAGTACTTAGGGACGGGGCGCTTACCGATTTGGTCACGGGTACCCCACTACTAGCACGATAACACCACCGCCACCGGTGCTGGTAGGGGTCCCGTGGACCAAATTCTGGTTCTATTTAACGCACGGTAAGCAAACACAGGTAGTGGTTTTGTATGTGGGGTTTTTTGTTTTTTATGGGTTGAGTAGTTCAGGGTAGTGCTGCATTAAAAAAAATGTTTCAGTGAAGTGACGTGACGGTGCAGGATTGATGTAAATCAGTGAAGTTGAAAATGATTCAGTGGAGCACTTCGTCCTCCCTTAAGACAATTTCATTTACAAAATTAAAACTTGAATTATTAATAGAAAAAAGATAAAAATAAAAAAACACAAATCTTTTTCTTGAGTTTAAGTGGATTGCAATAATTGATAACGGCGTTTGAAAATAACGAGGCAGGTGACTACGTGGTGGGGGGCAGTGTTCACAAAACCTGGTTGGCTAAGTAATCTCTTTTTCCTTAAATGGAGGACTACTTTTGGCAACACTCGCACCACATAAACTATTAAACTTGTATACTCCTTACATATAAAAAAAAAATACTCCATCTCTTTTTTTCGTTCAAAAAGAGTTTGCTCCCTATAATAAACAGAAAATACTACTTATTCTATAAAATATAACTTATGCATTGCGTTTAAAGTAATCATGAATATGCCGTTATTAATGTAAATTATATTTTGTATTGAATGGTCGAGTGTATATATAAATAAGCAATGCCAACACAATCTTGAGATTGTTTCGAATTTGCAGTTTTATTATTGGAGCATCTGCGTTGTAAAGATTGGATAGCTTTATTCAAACAATACAAAAGTACTCTAGTTGCATATATAGAAGCATATATTGTAAAGAAACCATGTTTGGCTTATATGAACTTAAGGTAAATATTAATCTATTCTCACATGCCTATGATCTTATCCAATCCAATCCAATCCAATTATCCAAATTCCTCCATCTATCCATCAATAATTGCTCACACAAATAACTAAAAGCAGTTCACTATAAACGAAAGCTAGCAAAGCTTATTTAAAGCTCCAAGTAATAGCCTAGTATACAAATTTAAATATAAAAATGACACATCAAAAACAAATAATCCCCTACACTTTTACTTTAGTATATTTAAATAAAGTATACAACAAATAATGAAACCACCACCAATAAAGTAGGGTTAACTTAACATCAAAGGACAGCCAGCTGCCTACGTGTCATTTATTCTCCCCCTTTATATACTCCTCCGTCCCACCCTTCATGATCATATTATTCATACAACACAATATATCTCATTTCGATCAACTCATCAACAAATATTATTCTTTCAAAACAAATCAAGAAACTTTCAAAGATATAAAATGGAACAAAATCTGCCTGTTTTAGTGAAAAAAGTGTGGAGCTTCGTACGTGTGGTCTACTTCATGCTACGAAAAAGCATCTCCAAGAGAAAAATATTGATGGACCTCAACATGATGATTAAACGTGGCAAGATCGTTGGTAAGGCATTGCAAAATCTTATGTTCAACCACCACCATCACCACCACCACAATTGGGCAGCGTTTTCGGCCAACGGAGGCTCCCACCACCTCTCCTCCCCTTCCCCACCACCAAGTGAGGACGAGTTCAGCTGCACCACTAGCCCTATCGCTACTAGCTACACATTCTCTCCATATTCCAAGAAACCGACGGAGGACGCGGTGCTGAAGGCCATGGAGATGGTTTACCACAGCCAGACTGCTTCGCCAGCGCTCCCTGGGTTTGGCAGGAGCCCCGTGGTTAGGCAACTAAGAGTCACTGACTCTCCGTTTCCTTTGGGTAGTGTAGATGAGGACAGCCATGTGGATGAGGCCGCGGAGCAGTTCATAAACCGGTTTTACAACGACTTGCGACGACAGAATACCAAGGCGTCGTTTGGTAGTGGTTCCTTTTGAATTCGCAGGTGCGGAACCAAAGAGTGTCAAGATGGTCCGCTGATCTGTCCAAGATAAATAAAAAAAGTGTTATGATTCTGAATTGGTATAGAGGTTTTTTATTAGTTCTTGTTTCACCTTACAAGTGAATTTTAGATGGAGCTTGTAATAGTTAACTTTAAGATATCGGGGGTGTACATTTCAATCTTGTATATTATTACACAAAAATAAAGTTGGACCGTTTAAATCTATGTTACATTTTTTTTTATCGGCAAACAACTGTGTGGCAGCTCTATTAGAGTATGTGAAGATCCAAAAAGTGGACGAACCTGAAATTACAGTTAAAACAGGCACGACTTGAGATGGATCTGAGTGCTCCGAACCTAAGCTTAAACCTGCACAAGGTAAAAGACCGTTAGGCTCGTTACAGAGGAGGAGGGAGGGCCTCTCTGTAACCACCCTCCGGCGTGAGGATAAGTATTTTTCTAGTGAGAGAAAGTAGAGAGAGAAAGTGAGTTCGGAGTGTGAGTGTTCGTGTGTCAATTGTACTTTAGAGGGGGTATTTATACTAGTCAGCCAAGTTGTACTATACTTCGGACCCCCCCTTCGTACTATCACCCGGAGTCTTTTGACTTCCGGGAGAGACTTGTACTTTCCTTCGGTCAATCCATTTGGTCGCAACATGGTGTCCTGAGTTCGTGCTTGGGTGAGCCGCGGTATAATTGCTTATACCTCTTCATGTCTTCCCAAGTCCTCAAGTTACTCTGTAACTTGTTGGACTTAGTCATGACCGAGACTCAGGTAATCAAGCCGCGGTATAATTGCTTATACCTCTTCATGTCTTCCCAAGTCCTCAAGTTACTCTGTAACTTGTTGGACTTAGTTATGACCGAGACTCAGGTAATCAAGCCGTGGTATAATTGCTTATACCTCTTCATGTCTTCCCAAGTCCTCAAGTTACTCTGTAACTTGTTGGACTTAGTTATGACCGAGACTCAGGTAATCAAGCCGCGGTATAATTGCTTATACCTCTTCATGTCTTCCCCAAGTCCTCAAGTTACTCTGTAACTTGTTGGACTTAGACAATCTTTCGGCCTGTTGGTCATGTTACGGTATCTGCAGAGGGTTAATGAGGATTGTTGACACGTGTCGACGACAGCTGTTTGGAGGCCTTGTCGTTTTCTGATGACACGTGGGTGTGGTTATGGCCATGTGATTCAAAGGGCTGACGTGATGGCGGTTCATTTCTCGGAGTGATCTGGGCCGCTCATCTTATCGTTTCATCTGGACCGTTAATTCGAACGGTTGATGTGACGACGGTTCGAATTTCGGGACAATCTGGACCGCTCGTTTTGTCCAGCTGTCCATCCAACCGTCGCCTTCCTCCCCTATATAAAGCCTTTCCTCATTTCTTTTTACTGTTTACTGTTTTCTCTCCTTCTTATCCTTGTTTACCCTCTCGGAGCTCGTATCATCCATTCCAGTTTCCCTAAGGTGCGTTGTCTTCATCCTTCTTCATATTTCCTGTTTTGTTGTTTTGTCCTCGAGTCTTGAAGATGGTGAAGGATGATATGAACGTGAGTTTTTCGACTCTATCCGCGGATAAACTTGCCCGGTTTATTGATACTTACTCGATCCCTCGCGAGTTAAACCCGGTTTTACCGGGGCCGAGGCAAGTGATACATCCTTTCCCTGTTGGCAAGTTTGGTTTTTACACCCGAGTGTGTGACTTTGCCAACTACCGCATCCCCTTTACCAAATTTTTGATGAAGGTGTTGAGGTTTCACGGCGTGCACATCTCTCAAGTGAACCCTTTTGGTCTCAGCCGAATAAATCACTTTGAGCTTTCTTGCCGTGCTTTGGAGAAAGGTGCGGATCTCAACGTTTTCCGGTGCTTCTATAAGCTCAGCAAGGCCGGTAGCTGGTACACGTTCGAGAAACGACGGTCGTTGGAGAGTTGTCATGATTATCAGACAACTAGTTTAAAGAACTGGAAGAATCAGTTCTTCTTTTTGGACGACCGATGCTTACCCCCGGATATGGTGTGGCGCGATAGCTTTGAAGCGTCCGAATGGGATTTGCCCAAGAAGTTTAAGTACAACCGCAAGTTGTATTTGGACCTGGTGGAGAATAAGAGCAACATCCAGAAGTATCCGGAGCACATTCTCTGCCTCGGAGGGGTTAGCATGAATTGGAGTTTGGATGATAGGTGGCCGTTAGTGCGTTATAATGGAGTGGGTGAGTGGAGAGCCGCAGCTTCACTTTGTTTTTTATTTGTGTTTGTGCTAGCTTTTTCTAACTCCTTATTTTTATTTATACAGAGATGTCGCTGTTGGATTGTCTGAAGCTGAGTACCTTTGACGATACAGCGTTGGAGTATACAAATGAAGATTTAGGAAATACCGAGCCCTTGGTGGCACAGATGGAGAGGACGCACCAGGCCATTCGGCCAGTAGCAGGTGCGGGGGTTGGTGCGAGTGACGCTGGTGGAGATGGTCAGACCACGGGGGTCGTGACCGAAACTGTTGGGGTAGCCCCGTCTGCTGAGGGCGCAGCGTTGTCTTCCGGAGCCCCCCCTGACCCACTTATTACAAGTGTTCAACAACCGGACCCTTCTGCTAGTACGGGTCGTCAATCGTCCGATCCCTCCAAGGAGGTTTCTGGTGACAAAGAGGGCCGAGCTCTTACTGATACCTCGGTCTCCCGGGGCGCGGGAAAGAGGAAAACTATGAAGGGCACTACCGCTAGTTCAAAACCGAAGAAGAAGCTACGGTTTGTTGAAGATACTACTGAGGTATATTCTAACCTTCTCCATAACCTTGAATATCATTTGTTTGGGGGTAAATCTCCCAGAGACTCGGCTCCAATACTAATGGTGGATGATCCTCAGGGTGGGGGGCTCAGTGACGAAGAGGATTTGGATGGGTCTGCCGGGATTCGTAGCCGTTGAAGGAGAAGATGGTGCGGCCTGATGATGTTTCTGCTGGTGAGTTTAGGCAATCTCCCCTTCTTTCTCAAACCGATGTGGGGGGTAAGGATGATACTTTCCCCCCATCGTGGTGCGAGACTGAAGCTTTTTCCCTTTATAATTTTGCAGCGGTGGCAGGGGAGGGTTCTGGTGGTGGTGGTGTTGCTGACGAGAAGTTCATCCCGGAATGGGACATAAAGAACGGGGATAGGGTGGTGGACGGGCTTTGTGCTCGTATGATGCTGTTCAACTTGGACACCCCAGCTGACCGGGAGTATTATCACAACCTTGACTCACCTGCTCTTTGTGAGGCCCTGTTAGTCAATCAAGCCCAATCCAACTTCTTGGTGACCGAGGCATACCGCCGATGGACGGATGCCGAGGTTGATCGTGAGCGCCTGCGGCGAAAGGGGGCTTCTTGCAACCATGGTCCGGCCATGGCTGACTTGAAGAAAAACCTAAGGGATGCCCAGAACCAAGCCTCTTCCTCTCAGGCCGCCGTAGCTTCTGCTGCCGAAGCAAGGGACAAGGTCCTTAAGGAGGTTGACCTTCTGAAGAAGAGGCTTCAGGATTCCGAAGCTTCTGCCGCTGCTGATTCTAAGAAGACTGCCGATCTTCTAAAGCAGATGGAGGTCACCATGGCCAACCTTCGGACAGGTACCGATGTTTTAATAGCTGGTACGTCTTTTTTGTCGTTTGGATTTTTCCTTTAGCTTTAACTTAACTTTTATTGTTTGTGTTGTGTAGAACGGGACGATGCCGTGAAGGCGGAGAAGGTGGCCGGCAGGTGTATGCCGCGGCTGAGAAGAAAATGGCCGAGGACGAGGAGGCGTGGAAAGGGGAGAAGAAAGAGCTGGTTGGAAATATTGATGAGCTATTCAGGCTTAAGACTTTCTTCCTGACCACCGGGGCACAGCTTATAGCGAGTCACGTCCATAAGGGGCCGATAATGAAGAAGGCCGTGAGTGACGTTAACAACGCAATGAATGCCTTGGGCTTCAATGTTGGTGTGCAGGCCGGTTATGCAGCAGCGGCGAAGGGGATTCCGTTGGATAAAATGCCCTTGATAAAGAAGGGTGCCCAAGAAGAGCTAACTGCTGCCGCACTCGCCTATGACTCCCTCGTCTTTCCGAAGGTTGTCAAGCTAGTCGACCAAGTCACAGGCCCTCCTGAATCCCTGACCGAAGCTTTCGACGAGCTGAAGCTCGATTCTTAATTCTGTTTTTTTTGAACAATTATCATTTGATCCGGATCCTTATGAGATCCGGAGTGTTTGTAATATTCCAGACATGTCCCACCTGATTCGAAACCACTAGCTGGGTTTGAATTACCTTTTTAAAGCAGGTTGATTCCGGACCTTATCATGGGTCCGGACTATGTTTTTCTTTGATTTATGACCTTGTCATCTTCTGTTTTTTAGATGATGTCTTTGGCCTTAAAGCGGCCAATTTATTGGGTCGAAGCTCGATCTTTTCGTGCGTCCACGTGTCTAGCTACGCCCTTATTTTATCCGCGGACTTTATATATGTGTTGATTAACCATGGTTTGTGGGGTTTTCTTGACCGGGACGTGGCTGTTATCCATGCCGCGTGCTGGTGTTCTGAGTTGTCCCCTTATGAGTTTGTTATATGTTGTGTTTAAGATTTAACTAGGTGCTTACTTTAGGTTAGTTGAGATCCGGACCAAAACTTATCCACTTTGGTCCGTTTCTTTTTGCTACTCCTTTTTGATATTTTTCATACCACGTGGCTTTCGTTATCTCGAGCTCATTATTGAGCTGCGGCTTATATTAGCACCTAAGAAATTTTCAAAGTATGGACCAGCTTTTTTATTAATGTTTTATCGGGGTATGTCACATCCCGAATAATAACAAGGAAATGGAAATGGTGAGGAATGGCACATCTCACATTACAATTAAGAAACTTAGGAAAAAATTAGCTGGTCTTGATTACATATAGCACTTTTTAAGGTGAACACCGTTCCAAGTGCGGGGTACGTCTTTCCCTTCTAGGGTTTGGAGGGTGTAGGCGCCTTTCCCTCCAGCGGTCTTGATTATGTATGGCCCTTCCCAAGAAGCGGCCATCTTTCCTTTTTCGACCCCGCTGGCTTCGTTGCAACGAAACACATATTCTCCTGGTTTGAACCGGACCTCTTTCACCCTGGAGTTGTAAAATTTTTCCAACTCTTGTTTATACCGTGCTTCTTTGATAGCCGCGGCCTCTCGTCTTTCCTCAAGCAAATCCAGGTTCATCCGTAGCTCCTGGTCATTGTTGTCGATATGTTGGACTCGTAGAGATGGGGAGCCAATTTCCACGGGGATTACGGCCTCAGTCCCGTAGGTTAAACTGAAGGGCGTTTCCCCGGTACTTGTCTTCGTATTAGTGCGATGGGCCCATAAGACATTGGGGAGCTCGTCTACCCAGCCGCTCCTCTTTCGCCCTAGCCGTTTCTTTATTCCTTCCACCAAGCTTCTGTTGATTCTCTCGACCTGCCCGTTTGCCTGCGGATGTGCCACCGAGGCAAACGACTGTTGGATGTGCAGGTCTTGACACCATTTCTTGAAGGGGTTGTTTGCGAACTGAGTTCCATTATCACTGATGATTGTCTGAGGAAGGCCAAAACGACATACTATCTGCTCCCATACAAATTTTTTCACCTCTTTTCCGGATATTTTCGAGAGTGGACGGGCTTCAACCCATTTCGTGAAATAATCCACGGCCACTAATAAGAACTTCATGCCCCCTGTGGACTTAGGAAATGGCCCGACGATATCAATTCCCCATTGTTGGAATGGCCATGCCGCAGTCACGGGGATGAGGTTGTTTTTAGCTCGGAGGCTGACAGGTGCATGTCGTTGACATTCTTCACATTTCTGCAGTTCGGTAACGGCGCTGTTGTGCATGCCCGGCCAGAAATATCCTGCATTCATTATCTTGGCTACCACCATTCTGGGACCTGCATGAATACCGCATATGCCACGGTGAATTTCTTGGACGATATAAGAAGCTTCGTCCAAGTCGACACACTTCAAGAGTGGTCCCAAGAATGTTTTTCGATATAACTGACCGTCAATGACTTGGTATTGGAGGGCTTTTACTTTCAACTTCCGGGCCTTTGCTTTGTCTTCCGGTACAACATCGTGCACAAGGTACTGGACTATAGGAGTCATCCAAGTATCTTGTGCTGTATCGACACATAATACCGTAGTTGCTTGAATGGATGGGCCTTGGAGGGCTTCCATGTGTACTTCTTGCTGGGCGATGTCATCAGTTGATGCGGCCAGTTTACTTAGAGCATCGGCCTTCTTATTCTTGCTTCCCGGTATGTGGACCACTTGACAAGCTTCGAATTGTTTCATCAATTTTTTAGCCTGCATTTGAAGCAAGGATTAGTCGTTTTTGTTGGTGCTAACATCTTTGATCTGATGGTTTTGGGTAATACCCGTACCTCAGCTAAGTATAGGATCATGTTGGCTTCTTTAGCCTCATATTCCCCAGATATTTGATTAGCCACCAATAAAGAATCGACATGTGAGATGACCTGCGGTATTTACAGTATGTTAGAGTTTTTTGGACGAACTTTGCCTATAGCAGGGAGTTTTTTATAGTAGTATGAGTACCTTCTTGGCTCCGACTTTTATAGCCAGCCGAAGTCCTGCTATGAGTGCCTCATACTCGCCTCATTGTTGGAGCTTTTGAAATCCAACCGGATGGCGTAAAGCAACTCTTTTCCCTCAGCTTCTTGTAAGACCATTCCCGCGCCCGATCCTTCCGATCCTGAAGCCCCGTCAGTGTAGAGGGACCAGGTACTTGCTGGAGTATGTTGAAGCTCGGCTGCTGTGGATTGGGGAATTTCTACCAAGAAATCAGCCACAGCTTGGCCCTTTACTGGCCCTCTAGTTTTGTACGTGATATCAAAAGCACCGAGCTCAATGGCCCATTTGGCCATCCGACCGGAGGCCTCTGGCTTCCGAAGTACCCGGAGGATCGGCTGTTCAGATTGTACTTCAATGTTGAATGCTTGGAAATATCTTCGGAGTCTCCTGGAGGTATGAACCAGGGCGAGAGCCAACTTTTCTAGGATCGGATATCGGACCTCATATTCTCGTAGGGCTCGGCTGATATAGTATATCGGGAGCTGAACAGTGGCTCTGGTGACAATGAGGACGGAACTAATAGCTCCTTCCGAAGCTGAGAGATATACCGTGAGTGTCTCCCCGGGCTCGGGGGCTGTTAAGGTTGGTAGGTTGATTAGGCATTTCTTCAACTCATCAAAGGCGACACCAGCTTCCGTTGTCCATTGAAACTGTTCCTTTCCCAAACTCTTCTTTAGAACATTCATGAATGGCAGGGTTTTTTCTGCGGCCTTGGAGAGAAACCGGTGCAGGGCCACTAATCGCCCATTCAAAGACTGCATTTCTTTAAGATCTTGAGGGGGCTGCATTTTTAGTACTGCCTCAACTTTTTCCGGATTGGCTTTTATTCCATCCCGGGACATTAGTACCCCCAGGAATTTCCCCTCTTCTAAGCCGAAAGAACATTTCTTGGGATTTAGTTTCATGTTTATTTCTCGAAACTTAGCAAAAGTTTCGGCAATGTCTTTGATCATGGTTTCTTCCGTGCCACTTTTAATGACTACGTCATCCACATAAACTTCCAAATTTCTTCCGATCTGGTTCTTGAAAGCTGCGTCCATCAATCTTTGGTATGTGGCACCGGCATTTTTTAGACCGAACGGCATCTTCTTGTAGCAGTACAGGCCGCTGTTTGTGACGAAGGCTGTTTTGTCTTCATCGGCCTCGGCCATTTGAATTTGGTGATACCCTTTATAGGCATCAAGGAAGCACTTTAGTCGGAATCCGGCCACGGCATCCACTTTCACATCGATCTCTGGCAAAGGATAACAATCCTTCGGACAAGCGTTGTTGAGATCTTTGAAATCTACACACATTCTCCAAGCTCCGTCATGTTTTTTGACCAGGACGGGATTGGCTACCCACGTTTGGTACCGCACTTCCCGGATTATATCGGCGCTCAACAGGTTTTTGACGTCTTCTGCTATAGCTTTAACACGGTCAGGGGCCATACTTCTTTTCTTCTGAGCCACCGGTTTTATGCCGGGATAAGTGTTCAACTTATGCTCTGCTAATGATCTTGGGACCCCTGTCATGTCTGAGTTTTCCCAGGCGAAGACGTCTAAAGAATTTGAGAGCAACTTCCAGAGTGCCTCTCGAGCTTTGATTGGGAGCTGCGCGCCAATGGAGATTTTTTGTTCTGGAAAGCGTGGGTGTATTGACCATTTCTCAGTTACAGCAGTGCCGGAGTTTCCCTGGTGATCTTCATCATTGCTCGTATCTAATGATTGTCGGATCTCTGAAACAGAGAGCCCGGCTTCGGATTCTAGTGTGGCGATACCTTCTTCGGTTGGGAACTTGAGTGCACCGTGGATGGTAGATGTTACCATCCCAAAGGCTTTCATCCCTGGTCTTCCCAGGATGATGTTGTGCACAGACCTGGAGCCCACTACAAGGAAAGTTAGGATTACCGTTCGTTGGCAATTCCCTGAGCTGAACGTTACTGGTAAGGACAGTTGTCCTATGGGCTGCACGATTTCTCCTGAAAAACTGATTAATGGCATGGACACCGGGATCAGCTTTTGTTGGGATGCTTCGGCTAGTAACTGGAAACATTGGAGGTACATGATTTCAGTGGCGCTTCCTCCATCCACATAAATCCGGCGAGTTTTATGTCCAGCCACGACCCCCGACACAACTATGGGGCCGTCTTTGTAATCTTCTGGTGAAATGGAGGGGAAAGTGATGGGCTGGGCCATCCATTCCGCGACGTGATCACTGCTTCTTTTTACCCCTTTTTGCTTGATGGTTCGGACCATGTGTATCCCAGCTTGGTCATTTGGATTTGGAATGTTTGTGGTGCCGGGTTTGCCTTCTTTGATCTCCTTTACTAGATGGGACAGCTTACCTGCCTTAAGAGCTTTCTCGATTTCTTGCTTTAGTGACCAGCAATCATCAGTATCATGTCCTCTAGCTCGGTGGTAATCGCAGTATTTTTTGGTGTTCTTGTCAGATGTGGGCTTCTGTCTTGGGGGTTTGGGGAAATCTACATTCTCCGTGCTGAGTATCTCACTGGGAGACTTTAGCAAATCGGAGTAAGTTGATCCCCGGTGTGAAGAAGAGTTTCGGCCAGTAGAACTCTTTTCATTTCTTGAGTAAGGTTGTGACCTGTTTTTTCCCCAGGAATTACTTCGATCTGAGCTTGGAGCTCCTGATCCTTTCTTCCATGAACTACTTCTTGATGAAGATCGATACTCATTGTCGTATGTTTGGCTACAAGCACTTTTGCCTCGAGCAAAGGCTCGCGCTCGCTCCATTAATACTTCCATAGTTTTTGGGAGATCTTCATGTAACTTTTCTACGAGTTGATTGTTTCGGACTCCGTGGCAAAAGCCGGAGATCCGCAGTTGATCAAGAGCTCCACTTATTTGCATGCTCTCCTTGTTGAACCTGTCAATGAATCTTTCCAGTGACTCCCCATCTTTCCTACGGATGTTGTGAATCTCGGTGATGTCTTTTGAACATCTCCGCTGTTGAGAAAAATTTTGTAGGAAAGCACGGCGGAGCTCTGTCCAATTTGCTATTTCACCTGGTGCCAAACCGTCGAACCATACCCGAGCTGCCCCTGTAAGGGTTTGGGCGAACATGTGACACCATGCAGGCATGGGCCATAGTTCAATTTCCGCGGCTCCCCCGAAATCATGTATGTGATCATCCGGATCTGTTGTTCCGTCATATCTTTTGATCGTTGTAGGCATTTTCAGTTTTGCCGGTAGGGGAGCGCTGGCGATACGGGGGGCAAACTTGGAGTATGCAGCCATATAGGCTGGGCGATAAGGAGTGGTAAGATCATCCTCTGCGGTTGTGACGGCTGGTCGTTTTGCTATTGTGGTGACAGGCTGCGTGACTGCATGGTGTCCCGATGGGAAACAACTCCCTTGCGGGGTCCCTAGGTCGGGAGTAGTAACCACGGTGGAGTAAGTTACTTGTGCAACAGGGCCCGTACCATGTCCGGATGGTGCTGGAACTCCGTCGGTGGAGAATAAGTTTACCTGCACACTTTTAAGTTTTGCTTCTTTTTCTTGTTGTGCTTTAAGTTGCAGCAAGAAATCACGATTCTTGAGCAGAAAGTCTGCATCAAACTCTGGTGCGGTATCTTGAGTTGTTCGAGAGATGTTGGTGGGTCCTGAAGACGGGGTTAGGATAACAGAGGACGCAACAGTAGTTGCTCCGTCGCCCTGCTCAGTGTTTGTGATATCTTCGATAATGAAACCTTCGGATGAAGCCGCCATGGGAAAAAACCGTCGAGATCTTTACCTTTTAAGGGTATAGAAAACGGTTGTACAAACGGATGGCGCCAATTGAAGATCCAAAAAGTGGACGAACCTGAAATTACAGTTAAAACAGGCACGACTTGAGATGGATCTGAGTGCTCCGAACCTAAGCTTAAACCTGCACAAGGTAAAAGACCGTTAGGCTCGTTACAGAGGAGGAGGGAGGGCCTCTCTGTAACCACCCTCCGGCGTGAGGATAAGTATTTTTCTAGTGAGAGAAAGTAGAGAGAGAAAGTGAGTTCGGAGTGTGAGTGTTCGTGTGTCAATTGTACTTTAGAGGGGGTATTTATACTAGTCAGCCAAGTTGTACTATACTTCGGACCCCCCTTCGTACTATCACCCGGAGTCTTTTGACTTCCGGGAGAGACTTGTACTTTCCTTCGGTCAATCCATTTGGTCGCAACATGGTGTCCTGAGTTCGTGCTTGGTGAGCCGCGGTATAATTGCTTATACCTCTTCATGTCTTCCCAAGTCCTCAAGTTACTCTGTAACTTGTTGGACTTAGTCATGACCGAGACTCAGGTAATCAAGCCGCGGTATAATTGCTTATACCTCTTCAGTATGTATTACAGCACACCGTTTCTTGGTAAGTGCCGACCTTTATCTACACTTGTTTATTCTTGACGCCAACTTTCTTGTCACATGAATACTCCTTTGGGCTTTGGCATATCCTATTTTATTCCGGAGTATAGTTGGTGTTGTCTGTGTTCGATATGTGCCAACTTTATTAGAGGCGGTTACAATTGTTGTTGATTGTTATTCAGGCTAGGGCTGTTCAAAATCGGATAATCCAAAATTCGAATCCGAAAAATCCGAAAATCCGAATCCGAATTATCCGAAATTTTGGATAATCCGATTTTCGGATATCCGAAAATCGGATTATCCGAAATTTCGGATTCGGATTCGGATCCTGATTTTGAAAATTTTCGGATAATCGGATTATCCGAATCCGAATATTAAAAATATATATATAAATATATAATATTATATACACTACATAACACAATACACAATCCTAAATCCTTAGTCCTTCTAACTCTAAGTCCATACTCTTTTAATCCATAGCTGTTGCTCCCTCTTCTCTCCTCTATAACAGCCCCCGTCCACCTTGTATCCGACCTCCACAGCCCCCTTCCATCAAAATAATAAGTTTTTTTTTTATATATTTTTTTGTTCAAATTCCGTTTATCTAACTTCGATTTTTGTTTTTTTTAATAAGTTCACGTTTTAGGCATAAAGGAGAACGTTTTTTTATAGTTTTTTTTTATTATTTTTTTAATTTTTTTTAAGTTTCGGATCATCCGTTGGATGATCCGAATCCGAATCCGAAATTTCGGATATCCGAATTTCGGATATCCGAAATTTCGGATTCGGATTCGGATCTCAATATTGACTATCCGAAATTTCGGATTATCCGAAATTCGGATATCCGAAATTCGGATTATCCGATTTTGAACACCCCTAATTCAGGCTCCTCTCACTCTGCCTATATAGAAAGGAGGCTTTATCATTCTAGGTAACATGTAATAATTCTATTGATTCAGTTTATGATAGTTCATACCTTGATTACAAGCTCCATAGTTTCCGGGTGATCGATATTTCTAGAAATTCAAAAATAAATATTAGAGTATATGTATCGTGACAAATCCAGACTAGCTAATTATACTAAGTTCAAAAATAAATATTGCATGTTAGATCATGTGTAATGCTATGTCGACGACGGAAGTAGGTGCGAGGGAAGGGAGTGACCAAAGGGTGAGGTACGTAGAGGGCTTAAGGGTGATGTAGAGGCCGGGACATGCAAGGAAATAGTGGGGCGAATGAATTGAAAACCCGGAGGGATGGTGTCATCAAGAAACGTGTAGGTGGATGGGGAAGTGGGAATGGTGTATGGGAAAGTGGCCTCGTCAAAGGTGACATGACGAGATATGTGGACCCTGCCGGTAGTTCGGGTCAAAGCAACGATATCCACGAAAATCTAGGGGATATCCAAGGAAAATACACCGGATAGATCGGCAGTGAAGTTTGTGGGGTTGGGTGATGGATTTGTTAGGATATAATGCCCATCCAACCACACGAAGGTGGTCGTATGTGGGTGACGAAGGTATAAGGCGAAAGTAGGCATAAAGAAATTTAGGAGTATGGTTGGTAGAATATTGTGAAGGTATGTGGCGGTGTGTAAAGCTTCAACCCAAAGAGTGGGAGGAAGACTGGCATTAATAAGTAAAGAATGAATGATGTCGTTGAGACGACGAATCATTTGTTCAACACGACCATTTTAAGAAGAGGTTTGGGGGCATGAAAATCAAAATAAAAGGTCGTGTTAGGTGGCAAAACTTTTAAAAGCATAATTGTTGAATTCCCCGCTTAGGTTACATTGAAAGGTTTTTATGTTTTTTAATAAATTGGGTGGCAATTAGGCGGTGGGATTTTTTTTTTAAACGACAAATTTTTACTCCTTGTGAGATTTGAACCCATGACCTCCCTTTACGTGTTCCTAGAAGCTTTGCTTCTACCATTGGGCCACCAACCCCAATGGCAATTAAGCGGTGGAATTTAACAAAGGTGGGAAATGTTTTGGATTTATATTTTAAAGGATAGGCCCACACAAAATGAGAGAAGTTATCAATTAAAACCATATAATATTTGTAGCCAGTTTTACTTGTTATTAGTAAGGTCCACAAATCACAGTGAATTATATCAAATGGAGTAAACGTGAATGATGTAGATGTCACACCCTCAAATTTCTACTGCGGGGTTTATACCGTGAGGCGCATGACATACCAGGATCCCATAGCCATAAGTCATATGAACGAACTCTAAATGCCCAAACCATTTAGTTCGCTTTCAAAAACCAAGTTTAGTTAAGCTGCGGAAGCGTAAACCAAATTTAAACCTTTTAAAAACCATGCGCAAAACAACGCGCCCAAATTAAAACTACATGAAAGAACATGTAAAAGCATAATATGTAATTTAGGTGTATGCCCAAGACCCCAAATGCAGTGAAGTGTGCAGTGCTTTCTAATCCTGGCACCGGAAGCTAACTACCTGCAAAAGCATGTAAATCGTGGGTCAACAAACAATGTTGGTGAGTTCACTAAGTAAAGTAGATAAGTGTGTAACTGCGCTGGTTTCCAAAACCACGTAAACAAGTAATTGAGTTGGTTCCAAGAACCGTGTAAACACTAGTTCGTCGCATGTCAAGGGTAGCTAGCCCATTCATGATAACTAACACCGAATATACCGAACTGCTATGTACGTGTAGCCACAAATGTGAGCCGCATGCCTGACATCATTGTCTATCCACAATGATAAAGTTCGTTAAGTTATAGTTCACGCCCGCGCTCCCCGAGCCGGTGTGAGGTTTGTAAGACCTAATAGCGCTATCAACTAATAACCCGCTTGCCATAACCCGGCAACTCATTCGGTACGTGAGGACTTACAGATGATAGAGTTGGTTTAGTTCATCAAGGACACAGTTTGCGAACTAGTAAAACCCGACTCACACAAGGAGTCAAAAACCGACCCACACAAGGATCCATAGCATCCCAACCCGGGATGTGTAAGTAGTCCCAAACCGGACTAAAAAATAGTAGTCCCAAACCGGACTAGAAAATGTTAAGTAAGTTGTCTCAACCCGAGACGCATGCTTTTGAGAAAAGAGTAGTGAAACTCACCTTAGAATGCAAGCAAATAAATCCAACTCCAAAGTAGGGTGTGCTACCGACTCCCTAGTACATGTGTCACTAAGTGAGTATATGTGTAATACCATTACACCATATAATCCGTTTGTCCAAGACGTTTAAATGTTCAAAAGCGTGTAAGTGACACCTAGTGATTCTACATGCATAAGTAAATCCTACGGACCCGTTGGTGAATATGTTGGTTACCATTAGTTTTACACTTCATATGCATCTCATATAAGTGCCCATTCAAATATATATCAAACACATACCACATAGGACTCCAATTAGTCATACAAACACAAAATACACAATCTGCGTTTTTAGGACAGATTGTGCGTCACGAAAACTAATTTATTTAAAATACTAAATCAGTGAGTTAAACTCCCAAATTTTTACTGAATATTATTTGGGATTCATTTGATAACCCATATTTTTGTTTTGTCTCAAAACCAAACACAAAAATCATGAAAAATCGTACATCACAGATATGTCCAGAAAGTTTCTACAGCAGGTCAGGTTAGTAGAAAAATTTCCAAAAATCGTGTATTCATCCAAACGGGATGAATCCACTTGGAAAAGCCAAGTTATTCCAATGTTAACCTACTGTCCAAATTTCATAACTTAATTCCTTGTAAAATTCGATTTATGATTGTTTAAAGTTGACTCAGTTTTTAATCCGAAAATCTGACATGACCTTTAATCAAAGAAAATTCCAAAAACATATCAAACGATATCCAAATCAGATGATTTTACCCATTCTAAAAAGATAAGACCATGTACAATCTATTCATGCAAAGAATCGATCAAAACAATTATTTTCAAGCCACGAAACAGACCCTACAAGTCGACATTCAGATTCTGTCCAGATTCTAATCATGCAATATTATCAATTATATCAAACCCTAGTTGCATATTATCAATCAATAAGACCTAATAATCACCATACAACATTAATACGAACCAAATCTGATCAAAACCCTAATTATACATCACAAACATCATCATTCACAAACCCTAGAAGTCTAAAACATCAAGAACATGCATAATCATGCAACCTATCAATTTCTAATCGCATAGGATTATGTTTAACCCATTCAAACTTTATAAACTTCAAGTTTTAATCTTTAAGAAAAGGTTTCAGACCTGGAAAAACTTAGTTATAAGGTTTTATAACATATTTAAGATGATTAAAATACAAAAGATTGAAGATTATACCGCAAGCCTTTCAAAACAATCAACCGAATGCTCTCCAAGCTTCCTGATCGATGTTCTTGAGCCTTAGCAGGTGTTTAGGGGTTGATATTTCGTAAATAGGGCAGTGGGGGCGATTAGGGTTTGAGTTTAGGAGATACAAGAGGCTTAAGGTTGCTTAAATAGTAGTTTAAGGCGGTTTGGTGAAGTCTGGTGCCCGCGCGCGGCCGCTTGAAGGTTGTGAGCGGCCGCTCACAGCTCTTCGGCCCGTGTCGGGTTACCTGCTTCGTTGTACAACGTGTTTTGATCGATGTTTTCGCTATTTTGGACCATAATACGTGTAACCCCATGTGTTAAGACCCCAACCATCCTACCGGTCCACCTGTTACGATGTTTATTAACATATTCGGTTTAAGTTCACGTAATTACATGCAGTTTGCACATAGTTTCACACAGTATCATAAAAGCACGTAATTGCAATCAATTAATTCACAATTATTTAACTTCATTGTTCACCAACGTCCGAGGTTCACTAATCATGTATACAGTATGGTAATTCCCCGAATTACCACTTCATGCAGTTATTAACCTATAACTGTGCAACGTGTGTCCTATCTAGCTAACCCTAGTTAAGTAGGATGCAAGGAATGTAACTAGAGTTTAGTTAAAGTGAGAACCTGAAATTGTGGGGTATCACAGTAGATTCATAAAAAGGGAAGACGTTTGCTATTAGATAAATGAAAAGAATTGCAAAAACTATAAATTTGATGTCTATTACAAGAAAAACCAAAATTACTACTAAGAATGTCTAAGACTTGTGACCCAGGATGTCCAAGTCGATTATGCTATGGAAGAGACGGTGAAGTCAATGAGAGTAGACTCGAGGCGGAAGTGTTGGTGGAGTGACTCGATACAGATCCACTGTGCTATTGTGGTGGGTCAGGTGGCGTCATGTTTTGAGGTCCTTCAAAGAAAAACCAAAAGGATTAAATTCTATCGAAACATTTTTATGACGGGTAAATCAGCGGAGAGATAAAAGATTTTGATAATGTGAGGGCTATAAAGGATTTGAGGCAAAATATATGTGCGTTATGTATAGGTAGGAAACCGGTGCCAGAGCCCTCAATAAGTAAAACATTGCCATTACCAACCAAAATTTTATGGATATAGGAAAAGGATCAGGGTGAGAACTCATACCTCAATTGTTAGAAACGTGACGTTCAACTCTAGAATCAAAATATGGTGTCTGATCCAGGTAAGCAAGATTGGATGTGTTATAAGCTGCGCTCAAGTATGATGGGTTTAAGGCATCAAAACCATGTTGAGGTGGGCCGAACGGGCGATAAGGATACATCGGCTAGCTGCTGTGAAAGATAACATGCAAAGTGGGCCGAAGGAAGCTGCCGAGGGGACTGCATATTGGGCGCCATATGTGATTGAGTCGGGTAAGGACATGGTGGTGTAGTCCACCAGGCCCACTGAGGATACGAATTTGGTTGAAAAGCCCGGTTAGCATTACGGTTGGAAGGAGGGTGGTTCCTACGACCTCGACCACTGTGTCCTCCTAGTTTGATTGAGACCGACCACCACGACCACGGTAAGAAAAATAGTTTTAAGTCGGCTGTTGTGAGGGGGGCTGAATGAGTGTTATCGGCTGATGTGGCTGTAGTGGGATTTGGGCAGCTCTGGCTGCTGTTGTGGCTAAGAAAAAATTGGTTTTTGGCTGTCAGGCTTCCTGGCGTAGAACCTCGTCATAGAGCATGGAACGAGCCAGATCCCAGTCGGCTGACTAATTGTCAATAAGGGTGGAAGTTGTGTTAAACTGAGGGGATAGGTTGCGAACTAATTTGAGAATGAGTCGTGACTCGGTGACCGGTTGATCAACATCTTGTAACTAATCTGCAAGGGACTTGAGCTGCTCACAATAATCATCAACCGAGCTGCAATTTCGAGGGTTAAGTTGAAAAACTTGGATTCAAGAGATGCGGCCTTGGCCTTTTTGTTACTAAGAAATATCTTCTCCAATTTAAGCCAAACGGTACGGGCGGTGGCTTCAGTGTCAAGAACACAGGTCAGAAGGTCATCCAATATGGTATAATAGAGCCATTGAGACACTAAATCGTCAAGTTCCTTCCAAGATTGATAATCAGAGTCTGAAGAATCGGGGGGGGGGGGTGTTGTCGATTTGGTTAAGCACCTTATAAGCCATGGTGTGAAGTTTAAGGAGCTTCACCCATGATATATAGGTGACTTTTGTACCGTCAAGAGTTCGTATTTTGGTCTAGATATTTGTAACTGAATAAGCAGGGTGGAGAGGGTTGGGTTTGATGTGATCGGTACTATGGGAGTGGGAAGATTTGTCAGTTTTGTCATCCTGATTGAATGGTGATCTGCTTCTGGGGATAGATGGGTAGGGTTATTGGCTGTTAAGTAGGAAAAAGAAAAAAGAATATAAGGGTAGGGTTTAGCGGTTGTTGGTGATCAGTTATTGTAAGGGTTTATCTGCTGTTGGTGATCGGGTGTTGTAAGGGGAAGGAACCGAAAAAAATAAAGAGAGGATAAGGGTGGGTCAGAGATAAGAAAGTGGGTAACCAGAACCATAGCTCTGATACCATAAAAGCTTTGGTGTAATGCTTTCCTTGAGATTTCACTGAAAACTAATACCCTTAAAATAGGGATAATACAAGAGATAAACCCTATCTATAAACAAGGAAACTAAATCTCTAAGAATCATAACATAACTATCAATATACCAAATAATAATAATAAACTTATATACAAATATATCGGCTAAAAGATTAAATACGCAAAACAAAAAAAATGGGGATTTGTCTTAGCTGGGGGGGGGGTTAATCCATGAGCTGCAACGAGGTTATCTCATAATATCATAACGCAAGATTACAATTGAAATGATATATACAAGGAGATATAATTATGGCATCCTTAATTATTTGAGAACAAGAACCTAAAAATCGAAAACAAGAGAAGCACAAAAGGTCTTTCAATAAAAAAAAATGATTTCTAGATGCTTATTTTTGTGTTTTTAATGTCGTTTGAGCGATTATATGCTTTGAATGTGATAACTACGCAATTATGTGTAATTGTAGGTTAAACAGCATATTTGGACGAAGTTGGAACCTTAAATGTGGATAGGATCGAGCTCGATGATGAAGCAAAGATGTGGAAGTTTGTAGGACGTTTGGCGGAGTGAAATGAAGTTAATGCAAGTTGTGGAAGGTATGGAATCATGTTCGGGAAGTTGTTCGGGTTGAATGTTGAAAAGATGAAGCGAAGATACAAGGTGTGATATTTGCGTCGTAGCTTACGGTTAGTTAGACGTGGGTTACATGCCTTTTGTGTTGAGAATGAAGGTTGCAAAACAAAGAAATCTCAGCAGCAAGTGATGCGTAGGACCCCTTGACTGGCCGTAGGGGTACGGTGGACTAGCAAAACAAAAGGGGCTCATTGAACATTGGCCGTAACCTATGGCATTACAGCCGTAGAATACGGCGAGGCAAATCAAGGAAAGGCAAGTCAGCAGCATGCCACATGATGACTAGTGACTGCTGGTCGTAAGGGTCATTACTCCAGCCGTAGGGTATGCCGAGGGTGAAGCAAGGAATTCATCAACATTCAACATCCAATCTTTCCCGTTTGTTCTGGCCGTAATGCCTATTATTATAGCCCTAACCTACGGCGGGTTAGGATAGTTTTTAGGGAGTTTGTTTATTGGCTTGTATAAAAAGAAAAACTTAAAAACCTAAGAGTTTAGCCGCCAATAGCCGAAGACAAGCTATCATTTTGAGAGTTTTGGAGTCTTTTCAACAGACAACAATAGCAAGCGATCAGTCTCTCAATCGAATCACCATGGTTTCAAAGCTTAATCCATCAAGTGACGTGTTTTCCACCAAGATGAGCGGCTAATCACCCGTGATTCTCTCCGGGTGAATGGTTAGTTACTAGAACAAGGTTTTGTGTTCGTTAAACATTGGAATTGAATTATGTTTGTTTAAACTTTTGATTTCAATTGTGGTTTACATTAATTTTGGTTTTGAATGTTTCTTGAATGATTTACTTGTTTTGGATTTCATCAACCAACGCGGTTTATTATCGAGGGTCATTGAATTCATGCAAGTTGTGTCTTTCAATATTACTAGTAATTAAGATGTTGTTAAGTGCTAATCAACCAAGTCAACAGTCGCGGTCTAGTTATCGGTTATCAGCGAAGTCATTAATCAACTTACTTTATCAACCATATTAATCACAAATCATGTCTATGTGATTTCAATTAATGATTATACAACCCTTGGCTAAAGTGATTAACCAGGATCCTAGAGAGATCACCATTTCTCTAATTGTTCACAACTTATTTTCTTTTACGTTGTTTTTATTATTTACAACTTAATCAACAATCAAACAAATCGATTTTACATTTCCGTTTAATTTAATAGTTGAAAATAACAATTTCCACAATACTCCTCGTGGTTCGACACCCGACTTACCCTATCTAATAAGGTAGTTGGTCTTTTTTAAAACTCTTATTTTTAACTGGTCATTCGACACCAATCAAACACTAAGACCCTCCATGAAAACTTGACAATTTCAATCAGATTTTTCAAATACTTAAATATTATTGTTAGTACATGTTGTATAGATGTCCCTAGCTTAGTATAGGTGTTTGTACGTTGGTTTGAATGTATTTACGCTAGTTTATATGATTAGGGGCATTTGTGTTATTATTACATGCGACTGGGTCTTAGAAAATGATTGGCTTAGCCAGTCGTGTGGGACTTAAGACGATTGGCTAGCCAATCGCCCCACCCAGTCGTGGTAAATAGCCAGTCGCCCCAAGGGTCTTAGGCGACTGGTAGGGGCTATAAATAGACCTAACGATTACCCTAATCATTAGTTGTCACATCAGAGGTGTTTTGACAAGTTTTGGGTTCGAGATTTTGTAAAAGACCTCATGCCTTGTTTTTCTTAATCAAATAACCTTTTAACCAAATCCGACAACTCGTATTTGTGTGTGTTTGTTGTTTCTTGTTGCTTAAACCACGACCCGAGAATTCGACACTCATTTTGTGGCCAAACCCATGATATTCGGATCATCTGTGATGGTCCTACAGTTATTTTATTTTATTTATTTATTTATTTATTTATTTTTGAACGGCCAACGAATCAATTCCGAGCACTCTCGGCACCCTTTTGGCGAATCAGGTACTCGAGAGTACCCGGGCCACCAATTGCCACCAATTCCCGGGAAAACCCGACCACTCACCCGCCCGAAGGCACGACTGTGAAATAGTCGATAAAACCGGTCGGGATCAGGACTCGAACCCAAGCCAATGGCCGGGTCATCCCTCATTTCCCATCCACCAATGTCCTCCAAATGTAGCTAGTGGGAATTGAATCCAAGCCTCCCATAGAAAACTTTAGGCCCTCAACCAACCAGGCTACAAGTGTTGCAGAACAGTTATTTTATTTACCGGATAAAAATGTCTTCTCCTATGAACATTAAACATACCCACATCTTGAGCTATGAACCTTCATTAATATTCCTTTTTTTTTTCTTGAACCTTTAAAACCAAAGTTTAATAGTTTTAAAGTTTAATATTTATTGACTGGTTCCAGAACTATAACAAATGGTACAAGTAAATTTACACGTAATTTGTCCAAAATTATATGCTTCCGTTTATTTGTTAGTGTATACTTCGGCGGCCTGTTTGTAAACCAAGTAAAACACTTTTAAACGCTCATAACTATGTTACTTTTAGCTAACTAACTTTCTAGTACAAAAAATAAAATATGTGATACAAATTGCTTGTTAAGAAATAATATAAAACTATAAATATCTTATGATTGATTTTTTTTTTTTTTTTTTTTTTTTTTTTTTTTTTTTTTTTTTAACGGAGAAGGGGATACTTTTATTTCACACGAAAAAAACAAAACCAAACATAAGCGAGTACAAAGATTTCCTAACCAGAAGTTAGAGAAACCGGAAGTAACGAAAAAATAAAAAACAATACACTAACATATCCCTCGCCACATCTAATACAATGATACTCACTCTCAACCAAGGTCAACGGGTTACCAATAAACGAAAGCTCTTGATCAACATAATCGGACTTGAAACAACTTTGACCTTCAATCTTGCACTCAAGGTTTTTTGATCCAGCATAAGCAGACCCATCCACTGGACTGCATAACCGAGAGCATGTCTGCAGATCCGGAACATCAATGAGTAACCTGCAGATCATCAATTTGCGAACTGTTATTCCTGAATTTGAACGCGCTTGATTAGAAAACCTCAAGCTGATGAGCGTATAATACTTCGGCAGATAGTTCAGATATATTTCAGCCTCAATTCTCTGCGCACTTCTACGATACTTCACTTAATATGACAATACAGACCATACGCGTCTTCGTAATTCCACCCACGGGTACAAGTACTCTGCACGCCCATCATATATATTGAATCTTCACAAGGACACTAGATGACAGAACGCTACACTCCCACAATCTCGAAATCGCCTGCATAATCTGTCCGCGGACGACTGATCCACGTCTATGCACTATAACCTTCAAACCACTGGTTCTGAACAATCAATGAGCTACCAAATAATGCTGCTGCGACTGGCCATATGTGAGTGCTCAATCAAGAGTATATGAGGATCCGTAAAAAGCACCACAACCTTAGATAGTTACCAAAATACCCCTCATTGCAAACCATGTTTATTCAGCAACAATCCGCCACAAGGATCTGTGATTAATACCTGTGTGTTCGAATCGCCGAGCCTCAATGGACATTAACTGTGAATCATCTAGCAACTTATGTCCATCAGCCACTTATATCCATCAGCCGTGTATCAACCATCTTATGTCCATTTTAAAATTAGACAATCAACTTTATCAAACTAAGAACATCCATTACCCGAACCCAAGAATGAACACAAGACACACACCACGAATAAGAATACAACACGAAACGATCAACGTTGCCAGGAAGGGAAGCACCAACCCAAAATATTCTCAATTTACCGAACGCTAAACTCACACCAAACACACGCGTGGTGCAACCCTTACCTACCCCCCACCCGGCAAACGTAGCCACCAAGACGCACCCACACCAAATTAATTATACCACATAAGGAAAGTACACAATGCTAAAGGGAAAATATACATACAGAACTGAATATAAACAGTGCCCCAGCACTTGAATTCTGCCCCAGAAAACGAATCATACACTTGAATTCTTATGATTGATTGGTTTTGTATATTTTAAAATATTAAACCGGCATATACAGTTAACTTGAAATGAGTGGAATTAAAAGCATATGGAAAAATTGTGACTTGTCACTTTACCTTCACGTTAAAGTAAACGCACAATCCCAACCCCAATTAAAAAATAAAATAAAATTTGATTCATAAAATTTAATTTTCCCCTATAAATACTCCTCCACCCAACATTAAAAAAACCACCAATCTTTAATATATTTGAAAACCTTAAATCCCACAATTCAAACAAAAATGGAACAAAATCTACCAGTTGTTGCAAAGAAAGTATTAAGGTTGGTACGAGCCATACTCTACATGATCAAGAAAAACATATCCAAAACAAAATTGCTTCTCGATCTCAACTTATTGATGAAACGTGGCAAAGTCGCCGGAAAATCCCTACAAAACCTAATGCACCACCACCATGCTTCCGCCATCAACCGCCGCTCACCACCACCACCAATCGATGAATACGAATTCAGCTGCAGCAACACTCCGGTGAACCCACTCTCCCTCTTCACCACCAATAAGAAACACCATAAACATAAAAAGAGTACCTCACGCAAGATGAAAACAGCTGTTAACAATGAACATGATCAGATATTCGTTGACGCTTCAGTAATGAAGGCGCTAGAGATGTTGACTAGCGCCGCCGCGTCTCCGGCGGTTCATGGGTTTGGGAAAAGTCCGATGATTAGGCAGTTAAGGGTGACGGACTCGCCGTTTCCGTTAAGTAATGGGGAGGAGGATAGCCATGTTGATGAGGCTGCTGAGAAGTTTATAATGAAGTTTTATAATGATTTGAGAAGGCAAAGTTAAGTTCTGGGTGTGAAATGTAGATGTTGAATTATCAGGGGGTTGTTATGTACAATATATCTTGTGCTGTGTGGGGTTTTTAGACTAGTTGCAGCCAGTGTATTTGTTTTGAAGCTCCTCTGATAATTGTGTGAAGCTAGTAATGCTATATTTAGTTTGTTATCCTTTTTATTTAAGAGATGAATGAATAAAATATACTTTATATATTTTCATTTTTTAAGAGCCAACAAATCAAACCCGAGCACTTTCAGGACATCCTTTCGACAAATTCAAATACTCCGAGAGTACTCGAGTTGTTAAACACCAATTTCAGGAAAAACCCGATAACCCACTCACCCGTAGGCACGACTGTGAAATTACCAGTAAAACCCTTCTATCTCTCAAGAATTGAAACCAGAATTCCTCAGATCTTCAATCATTGCTCACCAATTTTTCTATCACTACGCTGCAACAGTGCAACTTTTACAATTTGATTAGTTCTCATTTGATTGATTGTAGTACATGTAAGTACACATTTACTACACTTCTAGACAATTAAATGTAAAAATGCAAATATAAATTGAATAAAAATGCAAACTCATGTTGACAACACACACAACAAACCAAATATTAAAAGGCAACAACTTTTCTTTACGGATATATACAAGATTAAGGTTAACACATAACCTAGCGTTAGATCTAGAGCATCAACTTCAGTGACATTGGACTGTTCACAATTTCAAACTTGCCACATTACCATACTACATCATTTCAAACCACAACCGTTTTAAATCCACTTTTACTTACAAGATTAAACCATTCTAAAACTTCACCTCACACTCCACTTTTACACAAAAAAATGATGTTTGTGTGGCGGGAATCAATATTGTGGGTTTCAGATTAGTCCGGTATACCGGGTGAATGGGAATGTTTGTAATTCCAAACCACCTCTTACATTTAGGGGTGGTCCGGTTTGGATGGTATGAAATTCTATACGACACATTTCAAAGAATCATTTACATAAGTGGGGGGGGGGGGTTATTATTTTACAAATTACATTTGGGGGGTAGTGGGGAAAAAAATTAAAATTGGTGATGCCTTGGTCTCATTTGGCGGCATCAAACAAATGTTTTGCAGTGTATAGTGATGCCGCCATATAGTTTGGCGGTATCTATTTAATATTTAGTGATGCCGCCATATGGTTTAGTGTAGTCAACATTGATGCCGCCAATTGAATATGGGGCTTTATTGATACCGCCAAATGAGTTGGTGTGTTCTTCAATATTGCTGCCATGATACCGCCTATCCACTTCCATGCATTGCTGCCGCCAAATGGGAGTAAGTCTTCATGCATGCACGATTCCTGCAACCAATGCAGGCTATAAAACACACTCGCACACAAAGTCTCTAGCATTGCATGCAATGGTCTTGTAATTTGCAGATGATTTGATTGGCAAATAGTGTTCTTGAGAGTGTAAGAGTGAGTCCTTGGAGGTTATAAAATGGAGGGTGAGGTGAAGAAGGACCACCACACACATCCATTTTCACACCATTACAATCTCCATCTGAAACCTTTGAAATTTATACAAAAATCATACCAAGCAGATTCCTCCCACCATGAATCAAAACATAAACTTACACCCTGGTCCCCTAAGCAACGATGTGTTGTATCTGCGCGATCGACATCGTTCCTTTCACGTTTTTGTAAACGAGGAAGACTTCAATTAACCCCTTATGGTAAAGCGTAGCGATAGAAGCCTGTGGCAGCAACTTCGTGACAACCCT
Source organism: Ambrosia x helenae (assembly GCA_030844895.1). NCBI lineage: Eukaryota > Viridiplantae > Streptophyta > Magnoliopsida > Asterales > Asteraceae > Ambrosia > Ambrosia x helenae. The sequence continues at coordinate 118,681,057 of CM061227.1, forward strand.
GTTGTAGGACGGGTTCGTAACCTTGTCGATGCCGCAGGGTTTGGAGGCCTTATAGATTGTGGTTATCGATACGTTGACCACTCCTTAATAACAGCTTTGGTGGAACGATGGAGGCCCGAAACTCACACGTTCCACCTACCATTTGGTGAAGCTACTGTCACCTTACAAGATGTTAACGTCTTGTGGGGGTTACCTATTGAGGGAGCTGTTGTGTCTGGGGTAGATGATGGAATGTCTACTGTCGACGCAATAGCGTTGTGCCGACGATGGTTAGGTGTTACGCCTACAGAGAACCAAATGTCCGGCAAATCCGTTTTGGGTAGTGTTATTATTAATAAACTAAAGGAGTCGTTTGTTAAAGCAGAGGCTACGGATGAAGCGTGCATTTTCCGTGCTTGTTTAATCCTTTTTTATTTGATCGGTTCCACTTTATTTCCCAATAATAATAATAATAGACTAAATGTTTTTTATTTAAGATTTTTACGAGACCTAAGCCGAACAGCATCTTATAGCTGGGGCAGTGCGGTTCTCGGTTGTTTCTACAGGCGGCTTTGTGATGCCACCCAGCCGGATAGGAAAGTCATGACCGGGCCCATGATGCTCCTTCAAACATGGGCATGGGAGAGGATTCGGTGTCTCGCGCCACGACCACCCTCAAACCGGTTTGATTATACTTGTCCACTAGCGGCTCGGTATATATCTCAAATCCCAAACAAATATAATATGTGTCTGCATGGTATCCCTTTGTATTTTTTTTTTTACTGAAAACGTGTTTTAAACTGTTAATTTTGTAGGTGGTGTCACACCACGACAATGGCGGAAACACGTGGCGCGACGGTTCAAGAGCATAAAGTCAAGGTTAATGCTAAACACAAGTAATTTAAGAAAATGGGTCATTTATTAAGGCGTCAAATCTTGTTCAAAATATTACATAAAAGTAAATTGTTTTTAAGACAACATAGAGGTTTCTCAAATATATCCCAAAGCCTTGGGAAATAAAGGTGAAACCCCGCAAAATGTTTGACGCCGCAACGGAGGATTCCACGACCCAGCTTACCCCGGTTCGCCTTCATCTAATTACCTGAAAGACATGTTTAAAATTTCGTCAATATAAATATATTGGTGAGTTCACAGGTTTTTAGTTTCCAAAACTTGAATACTTGGGAAGTACCATGTTATGACAATATATAGGAGTTGCAAATTCCTATACTTCTACTTGAGACTATAATCAAACCAAGACATATAATAAATGTGCCCCGCTCCAAGTCGTTACTCGGTATCCCACGACTTAAGTTCAGAATATATGCACCCCAGGCATACACTAATGCATAATCGACGCTATCGATTAGGGGTGGGCCTTGTCAGGCACCAATAGTACTATTCAAATATTCCACCGGTTTCATTTCCCTGAACAAATGATTATAGAAGCGAGGACTCAACCCCGAGTGGCGGTCACACCTCAAGTAATAAATCCGTCAAACATTTTCCCTAACATATCTTTCCCCGAAAAACGTAAAAATAGTTTAAAATGGGGCCGTGAAACTCACCTGAAACACTGTCTGGCTCACTAAGCAGATAGCACAGAGGGTCTCGCACCTACAAACGTCCTAGACGTATAAGTCACTATTCCTATAGTGCATGTGCCTTGGCAAGTTGTACACCCAACTCCCGACCACAAGTTATTCCAAATCCCGTTTAATTAAGCGCGTATCCTAGGTTTCGTTGGCGTTAGATTACCCTTTGTGTTACATGTTATATATTACTCTTGTTAATATCTCCTTAACTTGTACCTTATTATCATCGACTCGACTTTAACATATAATTATTTTCCCATTTAAATAATTATACTTAAGATCGCATCGCTCGATATAATGTATATTTCAACACTCGACCCGACTCACTTTGCCGCACATTTGTTTTCCCATTTAAACAAATATGCTAAGATCTTGTCGTTCGATTGTATATTCTTAACATCCGGTTCAACTCACCATACCGTATATTTATTTTCCCATTCAAATAAATATACTAGGATCTTGTCGGCACGGCGTACACATATATATATCTTTGTCTACTCGTCGCGACTTTCCTTCCCACATATCTACCTTCCCATTAAGTAGATATACTAGAATTTTGCCGAGACGAGTGTACATATATAAATGTGTAATTTTCTTGTTAAGTATATACGTTTGTTTAACGTATAACTTGTTTACGTCATGTTTTTCTCCCACGAATAATTCCTTCAACACTTAGGAAAGTGTTTATTAGTTTTTCACCCATGATGTATATATATATTTTACTTCCCAAAAATATATATTTTCTTATCTTGCCGCAATGGCGTTTTTCTCATGTTTTGTCCGTGTTCGGTTCGTTAACGCGTCTTAGTTCGATATCTTAGCTCGAGTAGTTAATTTTTCCAAGTTTTTCCCAACATGTGTTTTATAGAAATATTATCCATATTTCTTCCTCTTTTCACATATTACTTGGTAGGTTTAAAATACTTATGTATTTTTAATCCAACTTGTTAACTTAACTACAAAAATGTTTCCAATACTTTTATATTCCCATTTATATAAAAGTATTCATTTTTGTATAAGTTTCTCAAGTTTGTTTAATATTTTTATAAAATCTCCATTTTATAAAAATCCTTATGTTAATACAATCCATATTTTATAACTTTCAAAAATATACTTTTATACAAAGATACCCAAGTATATCTACTAGTATTTACCAAATCAACCTTGGAAAATTATTACTTATACTTTTGACACCAAACTTTCCATCCTTGCATTTTTGGACTAATAGTTTCTAAAATATCCATTTTAGTCCTCTAACTTTCAAAGTTACAATATTAGTCCCTTAACTTTCAAATGTTGCATTTTTCCACTCTAACTTCCAAAGTTAACATTTTTCACTCAAAATAGTAGACTTTGAAGATCCATCTTTTTATTGGTAAGTTATTTTTGTATCAAAACACTTTTATTAGTCTTATATTCCATATATAAGACTACTTGTATGTGTGTTTTATGCATTTGCCCATTATATCAAAATATCATTCTTCTAAGTAAGTAAACTTTAATTTTTCATCTTCTTTATTCTTGAACTACTAACATGTTCCATCATTTATTATACCTTAGATGATCATATTAAGGTGATTAAAGTTACTTTTTAACACATTCAAGTTTGTTCTACAAATCTTAATCAAATCATCATCCTACTTAGTGTAGGTGTAGATTTTACACATTTTCAAGATCATTACTTTATCATCATCAAACCCATGATTTATTTACATATCTTTAATCATCTATTTTACTCATGTAAAACCTATTAATGATTATGTTTCAAACCACCTTTTAAACCCTTCATGTACAACTTGTTTCTAAGAACACATACATGAATAATAATAATCAAAAACAAGGTTAAGAAGCTTACTACTAGCACAAGGCTAGGGAAGACAAAACCTTGGATTTTGAGAGGGGTTTAGTGTGTTCTTCCTTAATGGTTAAGCTCCAAGCTTGAAACACACAATAGGGGTTTGGATGATGGATTGTTTTGAGTGATTTGGAGATGTAAAAACTTGAAAGAAATGTGTATGGTGGAGGGGTAAAACTCACGGCTCCAAGGGAAGAAAAAGAAGAAGATTTTTGTTGTTTCTCCAAGACTCTAACACATGTTATTTATAGTGCTATCATATGTAATCTTCCATGGATTGCATGAAATCTTGTTAATGATTCAAGAGATTTAATAAGTACACAAGTAATCTTGGATGGATGTGAGTGTGTGTGTGTGGCCGTGGGTTTTGGAGGGCAAGGGGAGGAGTTTGCTTGCAAATCTTGGTTTATTATTTGGATGATCTTTCACTTAATCTTTATACAAGATTTTTACCAAGCATGTGCATACACTTAGGCCATGATTGCTAGCTTTTGTCTTGGATTTTAGTGGCCAAGGGCCGAAAATTGCAAGGGAGGGGACAAGATGGTTGCATGCTTTGTACTAGTGTATCTTACACCTTTTGTCTTATGTTAAAGCATGCTTTAATCTAGTTTGTAGATTATTATCATTATCACTCTTGCATGGATATAATTATGGCCTTTAGGCCGGCCCTTGTGTGGGTTTAGGTGGGGTCCACCACTTCAAATATTTACCCAATACTTGTCATGTTTAATTCCTCGTCGTTCGGGTGTCGTTTGGGTATTTTTCGGGTTTTAATCCCGCGTTATTCGGACATTAAAAATACCTTTAATAACCCTTAAATATAGTCTAATTTAAGCGTTGATTGGTTATTTAGGCCTTCGCCGGGTGAAATTATGAGTTATACGCGTATAGGGTGCGGTACGCGCATTTTATTCGTTACCGGGAGATTTGTACAAGACGTTTCCACTTATGGTTTTGGAGTTCCAAAACTCATTATATTTTATGAAACTACCCTTTATTTTATATCCTGGGTGTCCGGGATCCTTTTCGTTTATTTAATTATTACCGGGTAATTGCCAACGTCCATTCCGGATAGTTTATTCGCACATGATCCAATCATGTTTTACCATTAAACGTATGCATTCCTATGCATTATTTGGAAATTGCTATCTCCTAAGGCCTTGATAATTAAATCACACATAATTACATTTAATTACGTTAATCATATATTAATTAATTTGTACGGAATTACCTTATTTTTGCCGGTTGTTACATTCTCCCCCCGTTAAGAGAATTCCGTCCCGGAATTCACTTCGAGTTCTCCGGTACAGGTGTCTTCTCGAATAGGGCGGGGTATTTTTGCTTCATCCGGTCCAGCCTTTCCCACGTGAACTCCGGTCCACGCTTGGCATTCCAGCGCACTTTGACCAATCTGATCTTGCTGCGCCTTAGTTTTTGGACCTTCCAATCAGTTACCTCGATTGGTTCTTCAACAAAATGTAACTTGTCGTCAATCTGAATTTCGTCTGCTGGAATGATGAGAGTTTCGTCGGATAGGCACTTTTTCAAATTTGACACGTGAAACGTGTCGTGTATTCCACTAAGCTCTTGAGGCAACTTTAGCTTGTATGCCACTGTGCCTACCTTGGACAAGACTTCGAACGGTCCAATATATCGTGGGTTCAGCTTTCCGCGCTTTCCAAAGCGCGCGACACCTTTCCAAGGTGACACTTTTAGTAGGACCCTGTCTCCGACTTGAAACTCTAAAGGCTTTCGCCTCATATCAGCATAGCTTTTCTGGCGGTCACGGGCCGCTTTGAGGCGTTCCTTTATCAAAAAGACCTTGTCCGTGGTCTCTTGAACAATTTCGGGCCCGGTGAGTTGTTTTTCTCCAACTTCCGCCCAACATAACGGCGATCGACACTTGCGTCCATATAGAGCTTCAAACGGTGCGGCTTGAATGCTCGTATGATAACTGTTGTTGTAAGAAAATTCTACCAATGGCAAGTGTGTATCCCAGTTACCTCCGAAATCAATCGCGCATGCCCGTAACATATCCTCCAAGGTCTGGATGGTTCGTTCACTTTGACCATCCGTTTGGGGGTGATATGCGGTACTCATGTCGAGGCGAGTACCGAGGGCTTCATTTAAACTTTCCCAAAATCTTGAAGTGAAACGACTATCTCGATCGGAGATGATAGAAACAGGTACACCGTGTTTAGACACCACTTCCTTAATGTACAAACGGGTCAGTTTCTCCAACCTGTCCGTTTCACGAATCGGAAGAAAGTGTGCAGATTTTGTCAATCGATCTACGATTACCCAGATCATGTCATGGCCGCTTGTTGTCTTGGGTAACTTGGTAATGAAATCCATGGTGATTCGTTCCCATTTCCATTCCGGTATTTCCGGTTGCTGGAGCAGACCGGAAGGTCTCTGATGCTCAGCCTTGACCTTTGCGCAAGTCAAACATCGCGCAACATATGCCGCTATATCTCTTTTGAAATTCGGCCACCAATAAAGTTCCTTCAAATCGTGGAACATCTTGTCTGCACCAGGGTGAACCGAATATCTAGAACTGTGAGCTTCGGCCAACACTAGCTCACGCAATCCCCCGTATACTGGAACCCAAATTCTATTCATGAAATAAAGTGTCTGGTCCGCCTTTGGTTCCAATGAATCAACCATCTTTCGTAATCTTTCACCTTTGACATTCTCAGGTTTAAGGGCGTTAACTTGAGCTTCACGAATTCGTTCAGTCAGATTCGTGTGGATAGTCAGACCCAACGCTCGGACACGTAATGGTTTAACCCGTTCCTTGCGACTCAAGGCGTCGGCCACAACGTTCGCCTTACCGGGATGGTACTTGATTTCACAATCGTAATCGTTTAATAATTCGACCCATCGCCGTTGTCGCATGTTTAAATCCTTCTGATCAAAGATGTGTTGCAAACTCTTATGATCAGTGAAAATCGTGCACTTGGTTCCGTACAAATAGTGCCTCCATATCTTGAGAGCGAACACTACTGCACCTAATTCCAAATTGTGTGTAGTGTAGTTCTTCTCATGGATTTTCAGTTGCCTGGAAGCATATGCTATTACTTTTTCTCGTTGCATTAGTACACAACCCAAGCCTTGATGTGAGGCATCACAGTAAACCACAAAGTCTTCCGTACCGTCTGGGAGTGACAATATCGGAGCGCCACATAACTTTTCTTTTAGTAATTGGAATGCTGCCTCTTGCTTTTCCGTCCACTCGAATTTCTTATCCTTTTGGGTTAACATGGTTAAAGCTTGTGCTATCTTTGAAAAGTTCTCGATGAACCTTCTGTAATAACCCGCAAGGCCAAGAAATTGTCGTACTTCGGTAGGAGTTCGAGGGGCTTCCCAATTTTTAATTGCCTCGATCTTGGCGGGATCGACGTGTATGCCCTTCTCGTTTACCACGTGGCCTAGAAAGTGAACTTCCCGAATCCAAAAGTCGCACTTTGAGAATTTAGCGTAGAGCTTCTCTTTGCGTAATACTTCAAGAATTAACCGAAGGTGATTCTCGTGGTCTTCTTTGGTGCGCGAATAGATCAAAATATCGTCAATGAAAACAATGACGAATTTATCCAGGTATGGCTTACACACGCGGTTCATTAGGTCCATAAAAACCGCTGGTGCGTTGGTTAAGCCGAACGGCATTACCAAAAATTCATAGTGCCCATATCGGGTCCTGAAGGCCGTTTTTGGTACATCCTCTTCTTGTATACGCAACTGGTGATAGCCGGACCTCAGATCGATTTTGGAGTAATAGCTAGATCCTTGGAGCTGATCAAATAAATCGTCGATCCTGGGGAGAGGATAACGATTCTTGATGGTTGGCTTGTTCAGCTCTCGATAGTCGATGCACATGCGAAATGTGCCATCCTTCTTCTTTACAAATAAAACGGGAGCTCCCCAAGGTGAGAAACTTGGTCTTATAAAACCTTTGTCCAATAATTCTTGTAGCTGGCTGGACAGTTCCTGCATCTCTGATGGAGCTAGGCGGTATGGCGATCGTGCCACAGGAGCTGCTCCAGGAACGAGGTCGATGCGGAACTCGACTTGTCGAGGTGGCGGCAACCCCGGCAAATCTTCTGGGAATACATCCGGAAAATCTCTAGCTACTGGAATGTCTTCCAACTTTCGCTCGTCGGCCTTCTTGTCCACTACGTGTGCCAAGAATGCGACAAGCCCTTTTCTTAGACACTTACGAGCCTTCATGCTTGAAATAATCCTTAGCGGCGTTCCGTGCCTTTCCCCTTGAATTGAGAGAGTTTCACCGCTTGCGAGGGGGACTTGAATGACTTTATCGTTGCAAATCACGACGGCATGGTGCGCGGACAACCAGTCCATGCCGACAACTATGTCAAAACTTCCCAACACAACTGGCAAAAGATCAATCCCAAACTCGTGCCCACAGAGTTCTAATTTACAATCCCTCGCTACTTCTCTCGTTTCAATAGTTTTACCATTAGCCAGTTCTATGGAGTAGGGGGTATCTAGTTTACTAGTTTTTAATCCAAGTAGTCTTTTAAACTCAATGGATATGAAGCTAAAGTCAGCACCGGTATCAAATAATACAGAGGCATAATGACCATTAAGAGGAAACGTACCAGTGACCACGTTGGGGTCTTGTCGTGCATCACCGGCTCCAATCACAAATGCCCGCCCGCGGGCCTGGTTGTTGACCTTGGGGCAATCCTTTTTCCAATGGTCCAGCGACCCGCATGCGAAGCATGGTCTAGCCCCTCCGTTCTTTGGTGCTCCGGACCGGCAGTCTTCAGTCTTGTGTCCTGTGCGGTGGCACTTCCCATAAGTTAACCCATTATTCCTTCCCTGATTACCCTGTTTATTACCATTACCACGTCCCGTGGCAACATATCCTTTCCCTTTCTTGTTTGAGCTACCCGACGCTCTGTCCCTCTTCCCTTCATCCCGTTTCCTTTTCCCAAATCTTGGCTTGTTCCCCTGATCGTTCAACACAACTGCTGAGCTCGTCCCCTGATTCTTGGCTTCTATACTGCTGGCCTCAGAAATTTTCAGTCCCGAAACTTGTCGGATCAGTGTGCCCATGCGAATAGCATCTTCGGTGAGGCTTAGTGCAAGGTCGATAGCTGCGCGCATGGTCGTAGGTTTGGAAGCAGTGACCATGCTGCGTATTTGCGGTGCTAAGCCGAACAAATAACGCTCTATCTTGTTGTTTTCGGGGGTGACCAACCGTGGCACTAGTCTGGCGAGATCATGGAATCGGGACGTGTAGCCAGTCACGTCTGCTCCTATCATAGTAAGGTTCCAGAATTCAGTTTCCAGTTTCTGAACCTCGCTTGCCGGGCGGTATTCGGCAATCATGAGTTCTTTCAGTTCCGCCCATGATAGGGAGTAAGCAGTATCGTCACCCAATGACTGTACTTGTCCATTCCACCACGTTAGTGCTTGGTCCAAGAACAAGTTGGTGGAGTACATGACCGACTGACGAGGGGTACACCCACTGATACGGATGACTGCCTCGGTCTTTTCAAACCACTTGACCAGGCCAACAGATCCTTCTGTGCCGTTGAAGTTGATCGGCTTGCAGTCTAAGAAGGCTTTGAAGGTGCAGCCACGCTCTCGCGAGGCCGTTTCTGCATTAATAAAGTTGTATGTTATTATGGGATAGGAGTTTTAGGATATTCTCCCATCGCTTTTTCAATTATTTTGAAACCTTCTTACCATTGGGGGAGGTTTCTCGTCGGTCGCTTCCCGTTAAGTCACGTGACCGTTCGGAGCGAGCGGCTTCGTGCTCCGCGATCGCTCGGGCTATGCGCTCCGAGATCATGGTCTCAAGTTCAGCTGGTGTAGCGGGCAGTCCGTCTGCGCCGCTGTTGCTTCTGGTGGCTGGTGCCATTTCTCTTCAATAATAATTATCAAAGGTTAATTTGGCAAACATTTATACAATATAAAGCATAAATAACAAACCAGAATATGAACACAATAATCAACACCATGTCATCACACAACATACCAACTCATCATACAGAATAAATAGTAATCAACACAACATCACCACACAATCACACAAATCACAATATATGAAGTAAGCAATAATAATCATAGACAACAACATATTTCACCATAATAATAATAAGATTTTTCATTAATTTCAATAGTACGAGTACAATGCTTGTTCATAATAACAAAATAGGAAATACATCCTTCTTACAATACATTGTTTTGAAATAAATAAAACATCCTATCATGTGCCGTCGTACCCGTACGGCTAGGCAAAATGCAGACGAGTGTCATAACCCGTGCTATACTACCATACTGCTGCTACTATATACATAAGCAGGTGATTCTTCCGTGCGTCCCTGATGCATCCCTACTGTGGCGGTGGCGGCGGAAACTGGTACTGTGGTGCATGCATACTGATCGTCATGCTAATCGCCATGATGCGCTCATATAAGAACTGTCGATGCGCAAAATGCGCATCACCTGTAATACCACACTGTGCGTCCATGCTCAGTAACTCTTCCGCATAGTGCGCCAAAGCATCTCGTGCATCAATCATCCGCGTCCACATCAGACGGGTCTGCTGCTCTACCTGTGTCACGGTGCGCTGCACCGTGTCTGCGAGGGTCTGGAAGTCTCGCTCTAGGGAGATAGCAGTGGACCATGCTGGTCCGGATAGGGGTGTCATCCTAGGTGGCTGGGATGGTCCGGGTATATCTGGGTGAACTGACGGGAATGGGCCAAAGGGGGCTGGTATCGGTATGTGTGGAAGCAACGGGGCAAAACCCTGTGGTCTGGGGGTAAAGTGAGGTGGCATCATGTAGGGGTCCCCTACACCCAGAGGATACGGTGCAGGTGGCATGCTGGGAAGGGTGGGGATCGGTAATGTCATGGCTACTGTGGGTGGTGGTACAGGCTCGGCCAATGGGGCTACAAGAGGCTCTGAAACAGTGGCCCACTCTGGGGTGGACACCACTATAGTGGGGGTAGGAGGGCTCGCGGTGGCGAAGGCTGCCATACCTGCCCTGCGTAGCTCAGAGCTATCGGCGGGGCTACCCTCAAGGATATGTGCCGCTATGGCTGGCCCCTCCTGAGGTGCGGGCTCAAGTGGTGCTGGTGGGGCTACGGGGTCAGCAGGTGCGTCCTCCATCATTGGAGCCACTGGCTCCCCCTGGACGGCTGGGATCTCGGGCACTAGCATGTGCTCAATCGAGGCTACTGACTCGTCGTCCGAGTCATCAGATATCCACCCGTTCCTCCCACGGGAGATCGGCATGAGTCTCATGCCAGGAGGAATGTGGATGTGTGGTACAGGTGCTGGCTCATGCTCAACGTGAGCCTGTCTGTCGAACGGAGACTCTGCCGTCTCTGACTGGGCTGGGATCGGTCGTGACGGACCGGCGCAGCCTTCAGGGAAGTCCCTGATGGCTCGGATAGGGCGTGGGGCTAAAGGTGCGGCAGGTACAATAGGTAGCGGTGCGTCGACCACGGCGGCCGCGTCGTCCCCTACAGGTGCCCAGTCGGGATCCTCGCTAGGATCCGTCTCGTCCGAATCGTCATCTGAACCTCCTGCGACGTCCATCTCCACGTCGTCGTCTTCCGCATCGAGTACTACCAGCTCGACTGGCTCGGGCGGAGGTGCGGGTATGATCTGTAAGCTACTATCATAACTGGGCGCTATGCTTCCAGCGTCTGACATCCCTGGCAAAAGAACCGTACATGTATATATATGAATTAATTTAAATTAGATAGTTAAGGCGTACATTATCAGTATCCTTCCTAACCTCTAATACTACGTTAATGCATAACGATACCCATGGCTAGCTCGGTCGGAATCTCCTCATGCCCAATGCTTCTTGGATAATTACTTTATTGCATTTAGCAACTAAGTATATATTTTTTTTTTGAAAACATTATCTTTTGAACCAAATCCGGTTATAGTCTAGTTTTTAAAGAAAATACTCTAGTTCGCTATAACCTTGGCTCTGATACCACTTTCTGTCACACCACGACAATGGCGGAAACACGTGGCGCGACGGTTCAAGAGCATAAAGTCAAGGTTAATGCTAAACACAAGTAATTTAAGAAAATGGGTCATTTATTAAGGCGTCAAATCTTGTTCAAAATATTACATAAAAGTAAATTGTTTTTAAGACAACATAGAGGTTTCTCAAATATATCCCAAAGCCTTGGGAAATAAAGGTGAAACCCCGCAAAATGTTTGACGCCGCAACGGAGGATTCCACGACCCAGCTTACCCCGGTTCGCCTTCATCTAATTACCTGAAAGACATGTTTAAAATTTCGTCAATATAAATATATTGGTGAGTTCACAGGTTTTGAGTTTCCAAAACTTGAATACTTGGGAAGTACCATGTTATGACAATATATAGGAGTTGCAAATTCCTATACTTCTACTTGAGACTATAATCAAACCAAGACATATAATAAATGTGCCCCGCTCCAAGTCGTTACTCGGTATCCCACGACTTAAGTTCAGAATATATGCACCCCAGGCATACACTAATGCATAATCGACGCTATCGATTAGGGGTGGGCCTTGTCAGGCACCAATAGTACTATTCAAATATTCCACCGGTTTCATTTCCCTGAACAAATGATTATAGAGGCGAGGACTCAACCCCGAGTGGCGGTCACACCTCAAGTAATAAATCCGTCAAACATTTTCCCTAACATATCTTTCCCCCGAAAAACGTAAAAATAGTTTAAAATGGGGCCGTGAAACTCACCTGAAACACTGTCTGGCTCACTAAGCAGATAGCACAGAGGGTCTCGGACCTACAAACGTCCTAGACGTATAAGTCACTATTCCTATAGTGCATGTGCCTTGGCAAGTTGTACACCCAACTCCCGACCACAAGTTATTCCAAATCCCGTTTAATTAAGCGCGTATCCTAGGTTTCGTTGGCGTTAGATTACCCTTTGTGTTACAAGTTATATATTACGCTTGTTAATATCTCCTTAACTTGTACCTTATTATCATCGACTCGACTTTAACATATAATTATTTTCCCATTTAAATAATTATACTTAAGATCGCATCGCTCGATATAATGTATATTTCAACACTCGACCCGACTCACTTTGCCGCACATTTGTTTTCCCATTTAAACAAATATGCTAAGATCTTGTCGTTCGATTGTATATTCTTAACATCCGGTTCAACTCACCATACCGTATATTTATTTTCCCATTCAAATAAATATACTAGGATCTTGTCGGCACGGCGTACACATATATATATATATATATCTTTGTCTACTCGTCGCGGCTTTCCTTCCCACATATCTACCTTCCCATTAAGTAGATATACTAGAATTTTGCCGAGACGAGTGTACATATATAAATGTGTAATTTTCTTGTTAAGTATATACGTTTGTTTAACGTCTAACTTGTTTACGTCATGTTTTTCTCCCACGAATAATAACTTCAACACTTAGGAAAGTGTTTATTAGTTTTTCACCCATGATGTATATATATATTTTACTTCCCAAAAATATATATTTTCTTATCTTGCCGCAATGGCGTTTTTCTCATTTTTTGTCCGTGTTCGGTTCGTTAACGCGTCTTAGTTCAATATCTTAGCTCGAGTAGTTAATTTTTCCAAGTTTTTCCCAACATGTGTTTTATAGAAATATTATCCATATTTCTTCCTCTTTTCACATATTACTTGGTAGGTTTAAAATACTTATGTATTTTTAATCCAACTTGTTAACTTAACTACAAAAATGTTTCCAATACTTTTATATTCCCATTTATATAAAAGTATTCATTTTTGTATAAGTTTCTCAAGTTTGTTTAATATTTTTATAAAATCTCCATTTTATAAAAATCCTTATGTTAATACAATCCATATTTTATAACTTTCAAAAATATACTTTTATACAAAGATACCCAAGTATATCTACTAGTATTTACCAAATCAACCTTGGAAAATTATTACTTATACTTTTGACACCAAACTTTCCATCCTTGCATTTTTGGACTAATAGTTTCTAAAATATCCATTTTAGTCCTCTAACTTTCAAAGTTACAATATTAGTCCCTTAACTTTCAAATGTTGCATTTTTCCACTCTAACTTCCAAAGTTAACATTTTTCACTCAAAATAGTAGACTTTGAAGATCCATCTTTTTATTGGTAAGTTATTTTTGTATCAAAACACTTTTATTAGTCTTATATTCCATATATAAGACTACTTGTATGTGTGTTTTATGTATTTGCCCATTATATCAAAATATCATTCTTCTAAGTAAGTAAACTTTAATTTTTCATCTTCTTTATTCTTGAACTACTAACATGTTCCATCATTTATTATACCTTAGATGATCATATTAAGGTGATTAAAGTTACTTTTTAACACATTCAAGTTTGTTCTACAAATCTTAATCAAATCATCATCCTACTTAGTGTAGGTGTAGATTTTACACATTTTCAAGATCATTACTTTATTATCATCAAACCCATGATTTATTTACATATCTTTAATCATCTATTTTACTCATGTAAAACCTATTAATGATTATGTTTCAAACCACCTTTTAAACCCTTCATGTACAACTTGTTTCTAAGAACACATACATGAATAATAATAATCAAAAACAAGGTTAAGAAGCTTACTACTAGCACAAGGCTAGGGAAGACAAAACCTTGGATTTTGAGAGGGGTTTAGTGTGTTCTTCCTTAATGGTTAAGCTCCAAGCTTGAAACACACAATAGGGGTTTGGATGATGGATTGTTTTGAGTGATTTGGAGATGTAAAAACTTGAAAGAAATGTGTATGGTGGAGGGGTAAAACTCACGGCTCCAAGGGAAGAAAAAGAAGAAGATTTTTGTTGTTTCTCCAAGACTCTAACACATGTTATTTATAGTGCTATCATATGTAATCTTCCATGGATTGCATGAAATCTTGTTAATGATTCAAGATATTTAATAAGTACACAAGTGATCTTGGATGGATGTGAGTGTGTGTGTGTGGCCGTGGGTTTTGGAGGGCAAGGGGAGGAGTTTGCTTGCAAATCTTGGTTTATTATTTGGATGATCTTTCACTTAATCTTTATACAAGATTTTTACCAAGCATGTGCATACACTTAGGCCATGATTGCTAGCTTTTGTCTTGGATTTTAGTGGCCAAGGGCCGAAAATTGCAAGGGAGGGGACTAGATGGTTGCATGCTTTGTACTAGTGTATCTTACACCTTTTGTCTTATGTTAAAGCATGCTTTAATCTAGTTTGTAGATTATTATCATTATCACTCTTGCATGGATATAATTATGGCCTTTAGGCCGGCCCTTGTGTGGGTTTAGGTGGGGTCCACCACTTCAAATATTTACCCAATACTTGTCATGTTTAATTCCTCGTCGTTCGGGTGTCGTTTGGGTATTTTTCGGGTTTTAATCCCGCGTTATTCGGACATTATAAAATACCTTTAATAACCCTTAAATATAGTCTAATTTAAGCGTTGATTGGTTATTTAGGCCTTCGCCGGGTGAAATTATGAGTTATACGCGTATAGGGTGCGGTACGCGCATTTTATTCGTTACCGGGAGATTTGTACAAGACGTTTCCACTTATGGTTTTGGAGTTCCAAAACTCATTATATTTTATGAAACTACCCTTTATTTTATATCCTGGGTGTCCGGGATCCTTTTCGTTTATTTAATTATTACCGGGAAATTGCCAACGTCCATTCCGGATAGTTTATTCGCACATGATCCAATCATGTTTTACCATTAAACGTATGCATTCATATGCATTATTTGGAAATTGCTATCTCCTAAGGCCTTGATAATGAAATCACACATAATTGCATTTAATTACGTTAATCATATATTAATTAATTTGTACGGAATTACCTTATTTTTGCCGGTTGTTACAGGTGGAGAGACCGCAATTTAAACTTCAAGGAGGTTTCCTCCCACTGCCTCCGAGCATATCGTTCACAACTACAATCGTTGAACGAGAACATGGTATGTTCATTCTACACGTGTTAGTAATTATTTTTAGTTTTTTGTATTAATCATGCATTTATTGTGTTTTGTAACTGACTTAAGTGTTTGTTTTTATGTTTTCGGTTCAACTGGACCCCCTACACCGCGGTTTTGGATCGACTACCGGCCATATGTTCAAGTGGGATGGAAAGCTGGAGGAGCTGTTGTCCGCTTATATGCTTTGAGATCGTTGAGCATCATTACCCTCAACGGGTTATGAAGCAATTTGGCATGTTCCAGTACATACCTCCCCAAATAAATGTAACCGTACCCATGGCTCAGCTTGAAAAACTGCATGCTTTGGGGCGGCAAGGACACAACGGGGCGGACTGGATGAGTAGGCACGAAGCCTACATCAACGCCTGGAATAACCGTCGTAACACGGTTTACAGGTCCGATCCCATAAGGACGACTTCCACAGAGCCCGGTTATATGCAATGGTATTTGGGCCGTACCGTTGCATTTATTGGGAATCCGAGTGTAGCACCGGCCCCAGTTGGCGGTTTCCAAGACGACGGTGCTAGAATCCAGCTGATGATAAAGCATTTTTACGTGTCTATTTCATACATTAATTATTTGAGTTTACGGTTTCTAACTAATAATTTTGTTTGCAGAGGGATGCCATAGGGGATATTTACCGGTCCTCCCAACAGGCATTTAATGATCCTCAGTCCTTCGCCACGCAGCTTGAGCATATACAGAACACGGCGTTCCACAGTATGATGATGTCACACGATGTCGGACACTTACAAAATCCGACGCATCTTACAAGGGACACCGTCGACTTGTCAGCACCGGCACGACCTCAAAGGGTACGCCGGCGACATTCTCCCCGTCAGGTGCCGACAAACGTGGCGGAAAATCAACCCCAAGCTGGAAGCCCGTTGTACAATGAGGGTGGGTTTGGTGCATCTGTTACGGCAAGCAACAATCAGAACCAGGGTGGGGGATATGTCCCGCAACTCTTTGACGTTGGATTGGATCAACTTGGAACTCCAACTCCGTTTGGATTGGATAGTTCCTTCGTACAAGGAACTGGTGATGTTGGTGGGTCCGGTAGCGGTCAACCGGCGGTGACAGGTCCGCTAGCTAACTTGATTGCAAGCGGAATTGGAATTGGAGATAGTTGGGCATTTCCGTCACAGGATTTTGTGACGCCGGTTGGGCAGGGGAAGGCACGGATTGATCTCGATGTTAGCGATTTCCATTACCATCCCCCGCATAATTCGTGTGACGCAGGACCTTCAACCGGCCAGGACCTTCGACCTCACTGAATTTAAACCTCTTTCCCGATGATCAGTACGGGAATCAAGGACCACCACCCAACGATCAACACCAACCACCAAGAAGGCAATCTCAACGTCTTATGAATTAGCCTCCCACGGACTGGTTTAACTTGTAATCATGTGTTAATTACTGTTGTTGTAACATTTTTTTTTGGTGTATGCATATGAATATACGAATCGTTAAGCCACATGTGATTCAAACATTGTTGTGAGAAACAACCACTAGAATTAAAATCCAAATACAAGCGTTAAACACTAAAACAAGATCACAATCATTTTTGTTGAAAACTCAATTTGTTGAAAATGGGCCAGGCTGCCATTTTTGGGCCTCTGTACAGTCTGGCAGGGCCTGCCCGTCAGGCATCCGGGCTTTCTGACGCGCTGGCCTTGGCTAATACACGGGTTTCGCACGAAATCCGGGCCGTTTTCGGGTCTCCGGGGCCTGATCCGGGAGGCCCGAAAACAGCCAGGAGGTCATTTTTGTTGAAAACTCAATTTGTTGAAAACGGGCCAGGCTGCCATTTTTGGGCCTCTGTACAGTCTGGCAGGGCCTGCCCGTCAGGCATCCGGGCTTTCGGACGCGCTGGCCTTGGCTAATAAACGGGTTTCGCACGAAGTCCGGGCCGTTTTCGGGTCTCCGGTGCCTGATCCGGGAGGCCCGAAAACGGCCCGGAGGTCATTTTTGTTGAAAACTCAATTTGTTGAAAACGGACCAGGCTGCCATTTTTGGGCCTCTGTACAGTCTGGCAGGGCCTGCCCGTCAGGCATCCGGGCTTTCGGACGCGCTGGCCTTGGCTAATACACGGGTTTCGCACGAAGTCCGGGCCGTTTTCGGGTCTCCGGTGCCTGATCCGGGAGGCCCGAAAACGGCCCGGAGGTCATTTTTGTTGAAAACTCAATTTGTTGAAAACGGGCCAGGTAATAATGATAGATTTATTTAAAACGAATAATACAAATTTACTTAACAACTATTTTTCCAAACTACTCAATCAAACTATACAATCTACTGAGTTACAAGACAATCTATTTTCGAGATCACCAATTCCAAACTACTCAATCAAACTATACAATCTACCGAGTTCATTAAGTTTCCGTTTCGCACCTTCCATCACAATTGCTTTATTAAAGTCAAACTGAGGGCTCGGGATCAAGTTGGGGTCCAAACCCATCTGAATCAAACAGGGGAACATCAATCAATCTGTTGAATATGTGTACCAAATCTAAGGGTACCCAATGATCAACCCAGACAGCCCTGCCAAAGTAGCACGAGCAAGAGCAGGATCATCCGATGTCGCCGACGTCGCTAATCACATGATGTGATTCATCAACACCGGATGACCTTGCCCTACAGGCTTTGTCTGGAAAGTTGACTCCCCTAAAGAGACCGTTGGAATGCCCGGGTTTGGTAGACTGGAGATTGAGACTAGCAAGGACAACCAACGGCAAAATATTATAAACTACAGTGACAATGTTGCATTCTATACGTGTTATACCACGTGTGGATGTAACATCGATCCAAGTAGTTTCATGTGGATGTAACACCGATCCAATGGCACCGCTTTTTTGGACCCCAAAAAAGCGATGCCAAGCAGGGGATGAGACAGGAGAGGATGCTTTTAAGCACGGCTCATCCCCGCCCAAAACTGTTAAAACTCCATGTGAATGTAACATCAACCCAATATCAATAAAAAACCGTACCCTCCAGAAGAATTGCGGGAAAAGTATTATATCGCATATTGTGTTGTAGTTTCCTACAATTGTGTTGTAAATGGGATTGAGATATGTGGTGTTGTAAATGGGATTGAGATATGTGGTGTTGTAAATGGGATTGAGATATGTGGTGTTGTAAATGGGATTGAGATATGTGGTGTTGATATAATGTATTTGTGTAGGTGGGATGGGATGGAGAAAATGGGAAGAGGCCGTAGCATTATATAAGAATTGAACTCTCAAATGGGATTGAGATATGTGGTGTTGTAAATGGGATTGAGATATGTGGGAATGATATAATGTATTTGTGTAGGTGGGATGGAATGGAGAAAATAGGAAGAGGCCGTAGCATTATATAAGAATTGAACTCTCAAAGTGAAATGGCGGCTTCAAAGCCTTAATATGAATTGGCGGCTTCAAACAATTACTATGGATTGGCGGCTTCAATTGACTAATGGAATTGGTTTGGCGGCATCAAGAGGATTTTGTTTGATGCCGCCAAATGAGACCAAGGCATCACCAATTTTGATTTTTTCCCCCACTACCCTTCAAATATAATTTGTAAAATAATAAACCCCCACTTATGTAAATGATTCCATTTCAAACCTTGATGTGGATGTTCCTATCAAGAAATATACCCTAATCCAATAAGCATATAAGTTGCCCTATCTTTGTTAGAGAAAAGAAGCACCAATAAGCATATAACTTTCTGATTCAATAAAATATTTAAGAAATATACGAAACTATAATAACCAAATTTAATTTCTTTTACCAAATGGTTTCCTTTTTCTTCAAATAATAAGAACCCTATGGCAATTGATTGAATTGTATCTCTAAGGGTCCTTACATCAATCAAATAACCCACAAAAGCAAAAGGAATCACGAATGAAGCCTCCTCCTAACCAAACATACAACATAAGTGGCCCAACGATTGAGTAAACATAACTTTCAGGTTTTATGATGGCTGAAATTGAAGTTCATCAAATGTTTGCTTTTGAGGAAAGAGATTCGTATAGATGAATAGAAGATGTTGATTTAGAGCCATGGGAAGCACGTAGTGGCATGGGCGGTTCTTTACTAGGGCCAGACCGGGCCTCGGTCCACCCAGTTTTTTCGTTTCATAGTAAAAATTTTACCAAAAAATTCTGGAAATTTTTATATGTATTGAGTCCGGCCCTACCAGGTTTTTCGTTCAAGATCCGTTACTGCGTAGTGGGGTATTGATTCCTCTAGAGAGACGACATTAGCATGCAAATGAAGAGCTATATAATCAACTGCCAAACAAGAAGAAAAATAAAGAAAGAGGAAGCATGGAAATTTGGTATCGTGAAAAAGTAGTATTTGCAACACTATTCATTTCAAAATTCAAAAACTTGGCATGGTATAGCCTGAAAACACAATAACTTTTTGTAGATTTGGGATAATACCAATGAGACATACTATTCACTAGTAGCTAAATGTATGTTATAGAATTATATTATAAATATGTTTAAAAATGATAATTTTTATTCAATCAAAACTCTATATATTAAACAATAAATTGGTACATACAGTAATTAATTTGGAATTAGTGGCATGGGAAGAAATTGAAAAAGAAAATCAATAATTACCAAACTTTCATTATGTTACTTTTATATATTCGCTTTCAAATACCTAATAAAAGATATAAATTTTGCCAACATTTCCTGTTAAGAAATAATATAATAATATAAATATCTTATGAATGATTACTTTTGTTCAATCATAAAATCAATATATATTATTAAATAATAAATTTGTATAAAAATTAATTTGAAATCAGTGGAATAAAAAGGAACGAAAAAAATGTGAAATACCTGTCACCTTAACTTCAACTTAAAGTAAAGGGAAAATGACCAATATAGCCCGTTGACCGGGCATTTTGCACAAATAGCCCCCTCCACCGTCTTTGGAGAGACGGGACACGGCTCCCAACCCGCCTGAACCGTCTCCCGAGAGGCTTCCCATTTCAGCCAACAGAGGACCGCCACGTGGCGTCTTTGATCCCGAGGCTGTACCGTCTCACTCCAGACGGGTCAGAAATCTCTCCCAGACGGTTCACGTTTCCCAAGACGGCTGATCCTTCGGTTCAACCGTCTCCCAGACGGTTCACGTCTATCAATGCCGGCTGACCCTTCGGGTCAACCGTCTCAAACAGACGGGTCACCTTTCCCAAGACGTCTTAACGAAATTTGTGATACCGTCTGAACCGTCTGAACCGTCTCACGAGTGTATATAAATACCCCAATTAACTTAACGAAATTTGCACCCACCGCTCTCCTCTAAGCTTTCATCTTCCATGCACCCACCCGTCTCCTCTAAGCTTTCATCTTCCAATCCAATGACGTTTTTTTACTTTCCCAGCCGAAGCCTTTTTGACTTTCCCAGCCGAAGCCTACCGGCTTCGGAAAATATGTCCCAGTTACTTGGATTGTTGTTTCATCTGCGTACGGCTACTTGGATTGTTGTTCCATCTGCGCGTGGTTTGCAACCCGTGTAATGGATCGATGATGTGGTGGTCTACATTTTAGGCAAGTTCGTTCGCTTTCCGAATTTATGTCTCGATGTTCGACGTGTGCTCACTGAGAACTATTGTTACATAAAACGAGGAAATGTTTCGGACTTGTCTGTGTAGAGCACATACACCATTCGAAACAACGTCTATGTAGACCACTGCTACTACCGCCGCTGTGGAGGACAAAACATCTAACACTAAGATGTAGTCCTCAATAGTTGGTTAGACATTACTATTACTTCAAACAAAGTTCCTAGTTCTGGAAGTAAATTTGGGAAGTTTGTTGTAATAGTGTAGTTTTTTACTTGTTGCTTTTTAATTTTCTCTTGTTGCTTCTTTATTCTCGGGAAGTTTGTTGTAATAGTGTAGTTTTTTAATTGTTATTGTAATAATATTTATTGTTTATTTGTGATTGTAATAGTATAGTACGTTTAAATATAAAAACAAAACGACAAATTAAAAATATAACCAACTATTGCATTAAAAATAAAACCATTACAAATAAATAAAAATATAATTACAAATTACATAAGACGATGTTTAATCATTTGCCACACGGACACATGTTTAAACTCTTTACCCTCCCTGTTTTTATACTGCCTTAGACTGTGTCTAATGGCCACGTCTTCAGGAAAGTTTGCGGGTACGTCGTAAAGGGTCCGGTTGTGGTGGCCGTTGAATATTTGACACTTTGTCGTCAAATCATTCAACTTGCGGCTAAGCGACTCGGTGGTACGTTGTGACCCCCCAACGAGCCGGTTGTATTCATTCAGGATCCGGAACCATTTGTTGTTGAGGTGTGTACTCTCTTCAACATGCAGCCATGCCGCAATCAACGCAATCTCTTGTTCTTCCGTCCATCTTTGGGGTGCCATTGGTGTTGGACGGTGGTTTGGACGGTGGTTTGGACGGTGTTGGACGGTGGTTTGGACGGTGTTGGACGGTGGTTTGGACGGTGTTGGACGGTGTTGGACGGTGTTGGACGGTGGTCGTCGGGTAGTAGATGGTGTTTGGAGGGAGTTGTACGGTGGTGGATTGTGTTCAGACGGGGTTGGATGACGGGAAATGGACGGGAGACGGGTATTTATAGGGCTGAGCCGGACAACCGAAGCGTCGCCGCTCATCGGGAACCACCGCGTCGGTAAATGTGTACCGTCTTGAGAGACGGTTGAACCGAAGGGTCAGCCGTCTTGGGAAAGGTGACCCGTCTTTTTGAGACGGTTGACCCGAAGTGTCAGCCGGCATTGATAGACGTGAACCGTCTGGGAGACGGTTGAACCGAAGGGTCAGCCGTCTTGGGAAACGTGAACCGTCTGGGAGAGGGTTCTGACCCGTCTGGAGAGAGACGGTACATCTCGGGATCAGAGACGCCACGTGGCGGTTGGGGGGGTCACAACGTGTCCCGTCTCTCCAAAGACGGTTCAGGCTTGTTGGGAGCCGTGTCCCGTCTCTCCAAAGACGGTGGAGAGTGCTATTTGTGCAAAATGCCCGGTCAACGGGCTATATTGGTCATTTTCCCTAAAGTAAACCCACAAACACTCACCCAAAGAAAATAAAAAAATAAAAATAAAAACTATATAATTTTGTTCCTATAAATAGTCCTACCCCTTCTCCTCCAACCCAACATCAAATCTCACCATATTTACAATAATATTCCAATCTTGAAACTTTAATTAATCAAACAGTACTGAACAAAGCAAAGATGGAACAAAATGCACCAGTTGTTGCAAAGAAAGTATGGAGCTTGGTACGTGCAATGCTTTACATGATCAAGAAAAACATATGCAAAAGAAAACTACTCCTCGATCTCAACTTAATGATGAAGCGCAGCAAGATCTCAAGAAAAGCCTTACACCACCATTCCAACTTCACCTTCCCACCATCACCAACCGATGAATATGAATTCAGCTGCAGCAACACACCAGTGTACCCACTCTCTCTCTTCACCACCAACAAGAAACACCATAAACATAAAAAGAGTACCTCAAAGAAGATAAAAACAGCTGTTAACAATGAACATGATCAGATATTCGTTGACCCTTCAGTGATAAAGGCGCTAGAGATGTTGGCCAGCACCGCGGCTTCTCCTGCGGTTCCAGGGTTCGAAAGAAGTCCAGTGGTTAGCAAGTTAAGGGTTACGGACTCGCCGTTTCCGTTAATTAACGGGGAGGAGGATAGTTATGTTGATGAGGCTGCTGAGAAGTTTATAATGAAGTTTTATAACGATTTGAGGAGGCAAAGTTAAACTCTGGGTGTGAAATGTAAATGTTGAAATTATCAGGGGGTTGTTATGTACAATATATCTTGTGCTGTGTTGGGTTTGTAGACTAGTTGCAGCCAGTGTATTTGTTTGGAAGCTTCTCTGATAATTGTGTGTCTTTTTATTTAAGAAATAAATGAGTAATATAATTATCATATGAATGAATCTTTGATGATGTACATGTACGTGCAAGTACAGATTAATTCATATCAAATTCTTGTATACTTTTCAGAGATTTGGTACATCTAGGAATGAAATCTGCATCATAATCTTTCTACGGATCAATTTTTATTTTATATATTCATATGTTAAATGTATATAGTGTTATGTTTAGGGCTGTTCATGAGCCGAGCCGATCCGAGCGTAGCTTTGCTCGTGCTTGGCTCGTTTACAAATCGAAACGAGCGGAGCGGCTCGTTTACAATCGAGCCGAAAATCGAACGGGCAATCTCTGAGCGCAAATTTTTCGAGCGAGCGCCGAGCGACAATCGAGCGGAGAATAATATGGACGATCATAAAATTGGGAGGTTTCCTTCGATGTTTTCATTGTCGGGTGACAACTAAGGTCGAAATGTCCAATGATAACACTAATATTAAGATCCCAGTGTCCAAGGATGAGGCTTAGATTGAGGCTGGTGAGGTGATGAGCATACGTCAGAGAACAATTGTTGCATTGTGACGTAGGTGTGATATCAAGCGACAATTAGCGATGGATGACTAATAACATAAAGAAGTCAAGATTGTCACCTCGTGACTTATTGTTTTACTATTAAATCTAGTGTTATTTTTATTGAATTAAGTGGGTTAGTTATATTTTGTTTGTATATACTGAGTAAAATCCAATAGAATCTTATATATAAAGCCATAAATTTATCTATAAATTGTGTGTATATTTATTATTAAATAAATAAAAATTTATTCGAGCCGAACCGAGCCGAGCGTACCTTTGCTCGTGCTTGGCTCATTTATAAACCGAACCGAGCCGATCGGCTCATATAGAATCGAGCGGAAGATCGAGCGAGCATTTTTCGAACATTTTCCGAACGAGCGACGAGCGATCCACGAGCGGCGAGCGATTTGAACAGCCCTAGTTATGTTGTTAGGCTGAAGGTTGTGGGGATGAGGGAGACGGGGAAGACGGTGGGACGGGGGTGGGGGGCGGTGGTTGAGACATGGATGGGGTGCCGGACGGTGGTGGTGGCGAAAGCTAATTGATGCTGGAATATGATTGGTCCGTCCGTTGAGTTATGGGAGAGACGGAGGAGATGAGGGACGGGGTGGGGCGGTGGTTGGGACGAGGGAGACGGGGAAGACGGTGGGACGGGGTCGGATGTTGCTCCGTCTGCACACCGGATGGCCTTAGTATAATCTTATAATGCATAAATTAATTTAAGGTTAGAAAACATATATCAACTCGTTGGGTATTATTTTCAAGACAAAGAAAATTATACTATATTAGTTTACAAACTTAAATGAATAGTGATCAAAATGAATAGTAATTATAATAATATTTTATTCAGTTAACTATATTATTATTTTATTCATATTATTTTATTCAAAAACTTTATTATATTATATACTATTAATATAAATAACATAATATTATCTAATTTCGTTACAAATTTTATGTGTTACCTTATGTGTAGATTTCTTTATTTTTTTTTAACGTTTACAACCAAAATGGAATCTCGATTGTATAATTCATTGATTGATCAACACCTCATCTAAATCTCGATTGTAAAACACGCAACGCGCGTGATTTTATACAACTAGTTATTTTGTTTTACGTTTTTATATAGAATATAGATATAGATATAGATTCGTTCATTAATAACATTTAGACCCCAACAATTTTAGAGAGTTACCCCAATTTAAAGTTGAACCTTTTATAATGCCAAGTGTTACGGAAGGGTGAAGGGGACCCCAACAATTTTAGGGGTTTTTTAATTACATTTTATACAAGTTTAGTTACTTTATTATATAACATTTTTCTTAGTTGCCACACAGTTGTTCGCCGATCAAAAAAATATAACATTTTTCTTAGTGGCTTTTTCGGGGTTTTTTAATTACAAATTAAAAGATTGAGTTTTTTCCTAAAATGGTGTAGATAGAAAACTTATTTCCCAAAATGGATACTTTCAAAAGTATTTACCAAAATAGATATATTTACATCAAATTACATGTTTACCCTGCTATTAAAAAAACATCAAAATTCACACCCACCACCGGCCACCGATGTCCGATAACATCTCATCTTCGTTATTTTCATTCTCTAAAAGTCAAAACCCTATATAAAAATGTCTTGTTGTGCAACAAAACCTTTCTGACAACCACCGTTTCTGGTTTCAATCGTTTTTTTTTTTCGGATTCCTGCTCGTTCACCAC
This sequence comes from Ambrosia x helenae, assembly GCA_030844895.1. Classification (NCBI taxonomy): domain Eukaryota; kingdom Viridiplantae; phylum Streptophyta; class Magnoliopsida; order Asterales; family Asteraceae; genus Ambrosia; species Ambrosia x helenae. Next base: position 118,706,666 of record CM061227.1, read on the forward strand.
CATTTAATTAGCCTGATAATCATTCTACTCTTATCACCGGCGTACAAACTTCTGAAGCTACTACAACCAGCCAGATCTGGAAGGAATGTGAGCAATGGAGTAAACGGAAATCGAATAGGCGGCGATAACGAGAAAAAGAAGAAGACAATGACCTCTGGTCTCAAACTAGAAAAATTGAATAGGCGGAGATTTAGCAAAATCTCAACTAGAAAGAACAAATCTGTAACGCGAACAGGAAATGAGTAAGATGATTACATTCAGTGACTATCCGAGTGGGTGGAGGTTAAATAATCCAGTTAAGTGGTGTGAAATTACTTAAACGATTTTTTCTTTTGGAAAAATAAAAATTTATTTTGGTTTTTTGACCCACAAATTTGAAATCTCGGAACATTCTATTAGAGCATTCACAATGGTGGAAAGGAATTCTAAACCAATCAACCATTGTATGAGGTGATGCGGCGTTGGTTTGACTAGTCAAAACCTGCAGAATGGGCCATTGTAGACACACATATTATTATTTTATTTGTTTTTGATAAAAGTGATGTGTACAATAGAGGTTTGAAATGGTTTATTGTCATAGGAAAAAGAGAAAAATGCTTGAATAGTCCCTCAGATTTGTTTAAATTTTACCTTTAGTCCCTAACTTTTCAAATTACATATGTAGTCCCTAACTTTTGGTGTCACTTAACTCGGATAGTCACTGGAGTGGATGGATGTTAAATAACACAGTTAAGTGCTATGAAATTACTAAACTACCTTTGTTATTAAAAATTATAAAAAATAATTAATGTGGGACCCACCCACATTACATCTGTAGTCCCCAACTTTCTGTAGTCCCAAACTTTTGGTGTCACTTAACTCGGATAGTCACTGAAGTGGGTGGAGGTTAAATAATCCAGTTAAGTGGTGTGAAATTACTAAACTACACTTGTATTAAAAAAAATATAAAAAGAATTAATGTAGGACCCATCCACTTCATCTTCCCCAACTTATCACCTCAACAAACCACCACCACGCATCTCCACTTTCACCACCACCACCACCACTAGTCCACTACGACCGACATTCCAACCATCAAAGCCACCTCCCACTTCATCTTTCAAACTCATCACCTCCACTTCATTGTTTCCAACCAAAACCACTGACACCAGAATTTGCTTTAATGCAGTCTCTACCCGCCCACCTTTCCCTTCTTCGACAAACATGATCCGCCTTTTTAAACGAAGCCCCCCTTGTGTAGCCGCTGCTGACAAGAATTTAATTTCCCCCATTGATTTTACCAATCCTGATTGGAAGACCAACTATGAACAAGACTTCGAGAAGTGATTTAATATTCCCCATGTCACTGATTTTTTCCCTCAAGCTCAATCATATCCTTCCACTTTCTGTCTCCGAACGAGGTACCAACCATTTTATTCTTTCTCTTTTATTTATTATATTTAGAATGAGGTTCCAAATGTTACTTTATCAAGTTTTATATTTCTACTGTTTTAGAGAGGGGGGGATGTAAGCTGGGAAGTGGAGGTGATGGGTTGAGGAAGATGGAGTGGGTGGTGGCTGTGGGGTTTGGATTTCGGTGGTGGTGGTGGTGGTGGACCGATGGTGAAAGTGGAGATAGGTGGTGGTTGTGGTTTTTGGAGGTGATGGGTTTGGGAAGATTAAGTGGGTGGGTCCCACATTAATTCTTTTTATATTTTTTTTCATAATAAGGGTAGTTTAGTAATTTTACACCGACTTAATTGTATTATTTAACCTCTATCCACTCCAGGGACTATCCGAGTTAAGTGACATCAAAAGTTGTGGAATACAAATGTAATTTTGAAAAGTTGACGACTAAAGATGAATTTAGGCAAACCACATGGACTATTCGAGCAATTTACTCTAGAAAAAAAGGGGTTAGAATTTGTTGTTATTTGACTATGGCAAGTTTGAATTAAATTTGGACAGATGAACTCTTGTGAATGCTCTTAAAATGTTTGAAACTATGGATACTGAAGAAGTAAATACCTCTCAGAGTTGACAAGAATAATCTCCCGGCTATGAATGACCCACTGATCTGAATCTAGATGTCTGCAAAACAAAACACCGTTAGGACTCGCCACAGGAAAGGGGGGTTTTCTGTGACCACCCTCCGGCGTGAGAATAAGTATTGGCGTAAAGGGGGAGTAAAGTAAAAGCTCAGGGTGTATGTGAATGCAGGTGCTTCCCTGTACGAAGTGTTACGCCGTTGGCGCTCTGATTTGGGTGATCTGTTTGATATCCGAGTTTCTCATAGCAAGTTATCAACGGAAGCGGAAAATTTGATGAACTCCCTGAATGATTGCTGAAAACAACTTGCTGAACTATCAACTGTCCGGGATACTTATGAGCGAGATAAAACCCGACTCATCAATACTCATAATGACGAGAAGCTTGAGCTCCTATGCGTCCGGGACCAGCAGGTCCGACGCGTACTGCTTTTGGAAGACCGTGTGAAGCTCCTTGAAAAAGAATTGCAAACAGAGAAGGAAAATATGTCCAAGGCCCAGGCCGACCTAGAGAGGTATCAGCAATTGGCTGTGGACGTTGAAGGGTACGAGTCTCGCGCTAGGAGGGCGGAAGAGGAAAGGGACTCCATGCTGCAACAGCTCAATGCTTACAAAAGTGATGCTGAAACTGCCAACAACAATGCGGTACTTTCGTCTATAAATTGATATAAAAAATGTCATTAAAATATATTTATACTCAAAAAAAAATATAGATGTTTTTTTTAACCTCCAACAAATTAATTCCGAGCACTTTCGAAGTACTCACCAGACAAAGGAGTACTTCGAGAGTAACCCGGTTCCACCAGTAATTTCACACCTGTTACCGGGAAAAATACACCGCCTGAAGGCCTGCTGTAAAACCCGACCCACCAGCAACATTTTGGTGCTAGTAGGACTCAAACTCCCCACCTCCATAAGGAAAGCAAGGAGGGTGTCACTCCACTGGGATTAGCTCAAAATATAGATATTAAAATAGGAGTATCACTGCGGAAATATCACGCCAAAAACTTCATTCAACCACAAAACAAGCTAGCTATTACTAAGACGGAAATATCACGCCAAAAACTAAAACATACACTGAAAGTTAAATCAAATCAAAATTACATCACCTCTCCCACTCCACCGTTTCATGTTTAAACCTATATTTATATCACTAGAAACCCAAATCCAGCTTGACATCCGCAACAATGTTACAATTACAATGAAAGTTTATATTTATGCTTTTACTATTATATATATCTATTAAAGGAGGGACACTTCTACAGTGTCCCTCCAAACTCAATTACTAATAAGCCCTCAGCTGGGTCCACCAATTTTGGCCGCATCATTGTGAACGATAGTTTAGCGGATGGATTGTGGCCCTCATTCAAATTGGTAATAAATGCATCTCATTTATTTACAAAAAAACCCTCTTTCAACTTGATAATATAGGCAACTAAATTTATACTTTTATTTTCTTTCGATTTGACCACTAAACTTTTAGTTTTAAAGATTTCAAACTTCGACCACCTAACTTTGGCGACTAACTTTCTTACTAACTTATCTACTTTATTTTCTTTTATTTTGACCACTAAACTTTTACGGCCAAACTTTTAGCTTTTAGGATTTCAAACTTTGACCACCAAACTTTTAGCTTTTAGCCGCGAGTATTTTTTTTAAGCCCACGCGAAAATAACAGGCACTTAATATTATCTTTTATATCCACGAAACCCTCCACGCAACAGGAGTTCCCACAGCGACGCACGATCTTTAACGTCCACCAAACCCTGAACGCAACAGGAGCTCCCGCCGCGAAGCGCGGGTAACAGAATCCTAGTTAATCTATTATATTATTGTCAAGAAGATATTATCCCAAAAAAAAAAAAAAAAAAAAAAAAAAAAACTAGAAATACAATTTAAAATAAGACAGTCGTGGAGTGTGGGAAATTAAAAGCAAAAGTTTACTTTCGATACCTTGTTAGGCCAAATCCGATGAGACTGAAGGACACATGTTGACCTTAGGCATGCCACCTTTTAAATGTATCGAGTGGTGGCAGTTGATTGGTTCAACAATTATTGGTGCCTAAAAGTAATTCCATTTACATTTCCACCAACGCTTCTTTTAAAGCTCTAAAGTCTAAATCTTTGATCGACGCAGGCTTTAAAAGATGAGTGTGATTTGTGTACTATCTATTGGTTTTGGCCCCTTTGCAAACAGAAGCTATAAAATATGTAACACTAGCTTATATCCCGGGAGCGTCCCGGGTTGAGAAATCTAAGTAAAGTGAATAAAATTAGAAGTATCTAAACTATAAAAATGGCATTTATATAGCAATTACCTGTTGGAGAGCGTCCCGGGTTAAAATATCTAATATGACATAATAAAATATCTAATATGACAACATAATTAATGACTTGCCAATATATGATTAATTATTATTATTATTATTATTATTATTTTAAACAAATCTCTGCCATAAGTTATCATATTCTAATATAAAAAAAGGTAACTGGGTCGGGTATCACCTAATCCCAGGCCCGACCCAAACCCATAATTTTTTTTAAACTAATTCCAAACCTGACACAATACCTGTCGGGTTACAAAAAATAGTCGTTTTTTTCTTCCTTTTTTATATAGCACTATGGTACTCGTTGGAAAGATAATAAAACGCTCGTTAATTTGGTGTAATTTTTTTCTTTAAAAAATCTCGTAAATGAAAGATATTAAAGTATAAAAGTTATGAGAGGAAACATGAGAGAGAAAATAATAGAGTTTTAATATTTAAATTTAGTATATTAGGTATTTAATAGATTATGTTAAATAATATTTAAACTATATTTATTCCTTTTTTTAATTGGTCTAGAGTTGTCACATCACATCCTATGTGGCATCTCTCAAAAGAGAGATTGCATAATATTATGACATGTCATCAAAATGGCTTTGGTTTATTATATGTATAGATTTTTGCGGCATGCTTTTTTTTTTGAACGGCAAATTTCTTCTCCTTGTGGGACTTGAACCCATGACCTCCCCTTTAGGTGTTCCTAGAAGCTTTGCTTCTACCATTGGGCCACCAACCCCAATGGCATTTTTGCGGCATGCTAGTAACGCCATACAACAAATGTTATACTACATATGTAAAATTTATTTTTTATTTAGATGGTGTATAAGTTAATAAGTTATTGTTAAAACTTTAGAAATTAATAATCATACGTAGACGTGTTAAATTAGAATCACCAAACAAACCTTAAAATGCTGTGTGGTTCTAAGTCTTAGAGGATCTGAAGGGTCGAGTAAAGGGTCTAACCTTTTAGAACCTTTTAAAGTAATAGACCTTTAGGGGGTTATATATTCCTATTATTTTATCATGCTCGTAAAGTAATTACATTATATGGTTTTAACGATAGCCCATGAGTTTCCTTTTTTTAAGTCACTTTTCGTTTCTCGACTTATGTTTTCGTAGCAATTTTTTTCATTCTCGTCACTTGAAACATCATTCGAATCCGTTGTGTATACATCCCAAACACACACACATCAGAGCACCATACATAATTATTTACTTCAAATTTAGATATAATAAATATATTATATAATATATCGCAACTAAACATGTACATCAAGTTGAAAATTATTTCATAAAAAGTACATTGTTATTCTTATAAATAATATTTTTTAATATTGTATTAACAATACGTGAAATTGATTACAATAATACGTAAAAAAGAACAGTGAAAAGACTACAGAAGGGTATTGTTTTATTTTTTGCGCTAATAATACATTGTCAATCTATTGGATTATTTGTATAAAATGTAGCTTTTTATACATTATCAATCTATTAATAAGTCATGTTCTAATTAAAACACAAACGGTTCTTGTAGTTCTTATATTAGACATGGGTATGGAACCGACCCGACCCGGAACCAATAATTCAAATAGATTTAGAACTAGACACCAAACCATTTAAAAAGATTCGGGTTCAAGGTTATCGTGGGTCCGAACCATGAAATAAGATGAAATTTAACACGTTTATATTTAGTTGTATGTATAAATATTATTAGGTTGTTAATGAACCGTGCTTCAACGGTATGGTGTGGAGTCGGGGAATAACTCGGTAGGGGTGAGGTGGCATGACCACCGATCGATAACACCGCCCCCCTCCTTGAAAAAATTTTGGTGACTTCGGTGAAATTTCCCCTTCTTCACCGAGCATTGTGATTGGGCCATTTGGAGGAGTGGAACGTTGGAGAAATGATCGTTGGAGGGTTTTTTTTTTTAATTCAAATTTTATATATTTATGTATAACCAAAATCAAACCATTTAATCAGATGATGATAATTGAAATTTTTACCCCTTTTGTCTGTTTACCTGTCTTCATAACCCTTGCTCGACCACACACACACCACCTCCTTGATCCATCACCACTTCCTCCACCACCAACCACCAGCACATCGGCGTACTCTTATTGTATCAAAATAGTCGACACATATTGACTTTATTATAAAAAAATAGTCAAGAACAACAAATCTGTATCAAACAAATACACACAAAACCTCACTACAAAGAAAACTCTCAACACTCAAGTGATTATACAAGATAATCACAATACAATACACGAAGATCAACACCATTTACAAGATCAATATGATCTTCTGAACGAAATCCTAATATTGTAAAAGAAGAGAGAGTTCTAAAACAAGTGAGAGAGAGAGACAGAATGATCGAAAAGTGATATGGGAAGAGAGAGAGAGACCAATATATACTAGGCCTCGAAGCTTCTACCCAGGAAACACAAAACCAAAGGATGAGATCACATCTCACAATCCAACGGCCACAATAAGAGATCACACAAATTGCCACATCAACAACTCTACTAGGCACAAATATATGAGACTGGGCCAGGCCAATGGGTCAGCTACAACACCAAACCAATATCAGCACAGTCAATAGAAGCCCAATACCAGCAACCTTGATCAGTCCAAAACCACAAACCCACCTGAAACCTGACTTATGCAAAATATTATAGAATTGGCAAAAATAAAAGTGACCAATTATATTTTTAACATATTGGTTTTGCATTTTATGTGTTAAAAGCCTTTTACCCAGCCATGTCTTTTATTGGCTTACCATTTAATGGTGTGGAGGTTGTCAAATAACTCCTTTTTCTTCGAGAGGGGTTGTGCGGTGTTTGGAATTAAAATCTTTGTCCATCACTCATGATGATGTTTAAATTTATTTATTACTAGATTATATCCCGGGTTAAAAAATTTAATATGATACATCAATTTACATATGAAATAGACTGATGTATAACTCTAATATTAATATCTAACCTAAAACAAATTAACAATGTACAACTCAAATGCTAACACTTAACCTAAAAGAATGTAAAACTCTAATGTAACTCTAATATTAACACCTATTCTAAAGACTAAACAAATGTACAACTCTAACATACTAATATTGATACCTAACTTAAAACAACGTATAACTCTATTAACCTATTCGGCTTTGGTTGAAAAAAAATCATATTTACTTATTTAAACATAATTAGTGACTTGTCTATACATGATTAATGATTTACCTGAATACTTGGTGTTTTTTTTCCTGTATCAACAAAACCCCACAAAAAAATTTCTTCGTTTTTTATATAGCACTATGGTACTCGTTGGAAAGATAATAAAACGCTCGTTAATTTGGTGTAATTTTTCTCTTTAAAAAATCTCGTATATTAAAGATATTAACGTTTAAAAATTATGGGAGGAAACATGAGGGTGAAAAATACAATTTTGTTTTTAAATTATTTTTTTTTTCTAAAATATCTCTGTAGGATCGACTAACGTGTCACCCGACAATCACGAGGGCTATATTCAAGGTGCGGAATCCCTTGAATATGTCTCAATAACAGAAACGAAGATGAAACAATGAAAAACGAGTAATTACAACACACAAATGGGTCAAAAGATTCACGTTTATATCATTAAACAGAGCTCGAGTGTTACAATGAACAAACCTAGCAATCTCATACCTGGGGAGGGTGTTTGGAGAGTGTGTGTGGCAAGAACTCATGATTAGGGCAATGATTGGGACTATTTATACCTCCCATACTCGTACAGACCCCTTTAGGCGAGTAGGAGGCTATCACACATTAACAACTAGCGAGTAGGGCCGTACTCGCTAGTAGCTTCATGCGAGTAGGGCTATACCACATCAAGACTGATGTGGTATAGGCTGTAAATGCCTAAAGCTAATGTGGTATAGGCCGTAAATGCCTAAAGCCACACCGTACTCGCCTGAAGTGTCCCAAACGTCCCGAAACGCGTATAAACATCTCCAAACACCCCGTAACACGTCCAAACAACATATATACTAGCCTAGGGACATCATGCACTTACAGACTCCCCATTGGACCAGGCTAGTATACGTACAAAGATTACATAAGACATCGTTTATAGCAACTACTAGCAACTTTACAGACTCAAAATTGAAAACATACACAACAAACATAACATAAACAAAACATGCAGCATCTTTAGTCTTCATCAAATCGACATTGTCTCGATCCTGGAAAGTCTTGACCAGTCGCATCCCGCATGAACTTTGTTGGCGTGACAAACCGAATCACCCGTTGAAATTTCAATGCTTGATCGGCTTCGGCCTTCAGATGTTGTATTGGATATAAGAACAATGTCTCCACGTCTTTCTCCGAGCAGTTAATCAGCCACATTGGATCCCATATTCTAATTTTCCTGCACGGTTTTGGTGAGTTGCTCAAGACTATTACGGCTTCTGTTGTCTCTGCGTCATAATGCCAGTAATAAAACTTAGAAGAGAAGTCTTGCTCAACCGGAACTAATGGAATCTTCGACGCGGTTTCGGGTGGTTTGATGATATGCTTCCAAATAGGATTCTTTGTGATGGGATGAATCTTGTTTGTCACAATGGATTTAGGGTACTGTGGTTGGAACTGGTCCCATCCCTCAACACTTTCTCTTCTCATAATGTTGTAGAACCCTTGAAGTTCATAGCGAGACTCATGATACAAAGGAGGCTGCAATCTAACCAAATCACGAATATGCCAGAAGGGCAGACTGAGGACTTTCGTGTACGGCTGAAAGTAGAGAAGACTATCCTGCCATTTTACTCCCAACATCTTAGCATGCTTTATGTAAGCCCAGCTGATCACGCTTCCTGACATCTTTACCAACTGTTTCTTGAATATTGATGCTTGTACAGGATCTTTCTTCTTTTCAGTCTCGCCTCCAGATGGAAACCACTCAGGATACTTCTGTCTGATCTTGTCATGTCGTTCTTTCACTTTGTCTGGGACAGGTGTAGGATCAGACTTAAGCTTTTCTTCAAACTGATTAAGCATCTCCTCAGAGATCTTAGGTATCCCGCTGCTCGACTCACCAACCACATACTCGGGTGTAGTGACATTAGCTCCATCTTCCATTTCCACTTCATGGTTGTCAGGATGCAGTTCTGGAGCAGAGTGACCTGCACTGGAAGATTCTCCAGGTGCCAAGCCAAAGATCTTTTCCAGGTCCTCAGGTGTAACCTCAGGAGGTATTTCACCTTCTTCCAAATCATAATCAGAGGATACATGAGGCACGTACAGATTTCCATCATCATCATAGTCGAAATAACTGTTCAGAGGCTCGACATTTTCCACAGGAACTATAGCTCGCTTCAGTGAGTCTTTGAGTTGCTGAATCTTGCTCTTCATTGGATCAGGCTCCCCCTGAGCAGAAGAACCTGCTGCGGGATCCTTGCCTGATTTGTCGTGACTCTTCTTTGTTCGCTGAGATCCAGATCCAGTTGATGATCCGCCACCACCTGTGGCTCCAGGATCACCACCACCACCCTTTCCAACATCATCATCACCATCTGATTCATCATCATCGTCGTCCTCATCTTCATCTTCCTCATCATCATTATCTTCATCATCATCATCACCAGCACCAGCCTCTGAACTAGGACCACCAGTGAGTCTAGGTTGAGTTCCAGTCAACTCATTTATCCTAGCCCTCAGCTCGGTATTTTCTTTTTCAGTCTTCGTGATCCTTCGCTCATTGTTCACATTGATCAGGCGAAGTTCGCTATTTGAGGCCTCTACACCTGCAAGTCTCTCCAAAGTACTTTGGTTCGACTGTATCAGCTGCTGATGAGATTCCATCATCAGCCTATTCGACTCTATGACCTGCTGGTTAGATAATGTGAGCGCATCTACCGTCGTTCTCAGCTCTGTGTTAGACTGGATAGATTCTTCAATCAGCTCAAGCATTGCGTTCTCATTTTCTTCTATGCTTGCATTCTTCGTTCGCAATTCTGCTATATCACGTGCTTGCGCAGCTACTATGGCAGTTAGCTCGCTAATCTTTCTTTGAAGTTGTTCATTTGTAGCAGAAGCAGACGAAGAGGTCTGATCGGATGACCCGGAAGCTGTGGGTCGAACTTTCTGTCTTATACTTCGGATCCTGTCACCAATAGTATTAGGAACAATCTGCGAGCTTGTCGCTGCCTCGGTAACTGAGACTGGCTCAGTGAAGATTACCGAAGCAGGCATTGACATAGTGACACTGGCAGGCATCGCTGCACTAACTGTAAGAGGATCCGGAGATGTCATTGCTGCTGCTGTTGTTGCTGTTGTTGTTGTTGCTGTTGTTGTAGCTGTTGTTGTTGTAGCTGTTGCTGTTGCCGCTTGAGAGGATTGAGTGACTGGATCCCCAAAAGCTTCAGGAAGGGTGAATCGTCTATTTCTTGGAGGTTTCACCGCTTGAGGTTTAACAGACATCGTCTTCTTACCTCGAACCTTGTCCTTCTTGGCAGTTGTCTTTTGTCTCTTTGCAGGAGGAGAAGAGGCAAGCTCTGCATCGATATCTGCAATAAGATCACCACTACCTGGAGTGAAAGTGGGATCTCTTGCAAGATCTCTCGCCTTGGCTGTGAGAGCTCTATCCTCTTCTAGAGAGAGTACATCGGGTGAATCATCTTCTGTAGCTTCTGAGTCGTCATCTGCATCAGTTATGTCTACTGGTGCGTCTTCATCAACATGTGCTTTACCTCTTCCAGACTGAGAGGCATCAGGTTCTTGTGCAGTACCAGAAGGTTTAGAGAAGTCTAATAAATTCGGATCAAACTCCTCTTCATCACCTTCAGCCGTGTCAGAGATCCTGCCTGGGGCGTTTTCTCCCAACTCATCTGTTTTACGCCCTATATTATCCCCCTATTTAAACACCAACCTGTGGATACGGAAGTCATCCTCTGAATCACTATCTTCGTGTCTCCACCTGTTGCCTGGTGGTGACACATAGTCTTCTCTTTTCAAGTGTCCATATAGTCGTCTATTTGGAGGATATTCAGACTTCGGTCGGCCTTTGTAACTTCTCATCCTGTTCATTTCAACTTGAGTAATATCATCAGTCCCTATATACTCAGCAGGATGCTTCACCAAATCAGGTACTTGATTATCAATGATCAACTGTAAGAACCGGTGATAGACAATGAAAGACTTCTTTGTCGGCTTCATCAGTATGATTTCTTTTAAGTGGTGCAGAATCATCTTGGAGAAGTTAAATGGCTTGTTGAGTGTCAGAGCGACAATCGCAGAGGCCAATGTATCTCTTATCGCATCAAAAGCACCTTTTCTCGGACCAAGGCACTTCAAGACCACATGAGTAAGATATTTAATCTCCGGCGGAAGTAATCCTTTCTTCAGCATCGTCTGTTTGACGACTTTACCCAAATACTTCATCCTAAGAAAGCCGCCACGTATCAGAATAGCGTCAAACACTATAGGATCAGCATCAGAATCTCCAAACTGTAGCACTTCTCGAATTATCTGTTCGGTGACAATAACATCTTTTCCTTGAACCGAACTAGTAATCACGATCGGATCAGCCTTGGGATCAACCTTGGCGTTACGATAGAATTCCAGCAAGATATCCTTGTATGCAGCGTGCTGCTTGGATATCGCATAGTGTATTCTCGATCTCTTTAAGAAGTCGATGATGCCTTGAAAGACTTTGCCTTTATCCAAAGTAATCGGTCCGAGAAAAGCACAACAGTTGTGCTTTGGCGATGTCATCCAATTCTCCATCCTGTACACCAAAACGCGTAATAAGCATCATACGTTGATCATATATTCATAAACAAGACAAAAACGGACGAGTTTTGACAAATTTTTGGTCAACAGCCTGCTATTGGCGATTATGGACTTGTAATCGCCAATAAACACATACAAGAGTCTCTAATCGCCCTTAATATACGCGAGTAGGGTTAAAATTATCCCAATCGCTTACTTTATACGCGATTAGAAAGACCAGGCCATCCAAATGCTTATATGTTCACACGATTAGGAAATTTAATCGCGTGAACAGTAGTTTCGAGCACCAAATTTGTCAAATCTTGAAACTAGTTGGTTCGAGTCCGGATTCTTTGTCACATTGAGGCCTATAACAACCCAACAATAAAACCCCTATGAATAATTGCATTTCCAGATCAAACATCGGGTTCAATTGGGCGTTTAAATGTTTAGGGTTTATAAGTTCAAAATTTTTGGGGCTTTTGGTTTTATGGTGTTATAGATCAACATTTTTATACCAACAGGTTCTAATCTACCCGATAAACAAACCCCACACAAGATATAACATCAATAAACATGTTTTCATGCCTAATGATCTCAAGAAAGAAACCTAGGGTTCGGTTCAAAAAGAACAGATTTAAGCAATGTTAAACATGAATTTAGGATCTGAAAATTGTAGCACAGAATACCTTAGCGACGTGGAACAATAATCTATGATCAGAGACAAACAGACAGAGATTTGGTTAAGTATCGGGTAGGAGAGGGAATGATAGCACAGTGAATGAGTTTGAAAATAATGAGAAAAATGTCTAAGTGTTGCTTATATAGGTCCTTCTAATCGCCATCCCTTACTAGCGAGTAGGTGTCCACTCGCTTGAACAGGCACACGAGTGGTACTAATCGTTTGTTACCCAGACGCGAATACCCACTAATCGTCTATAGTAGATATAAGGAATGATAGGATACAACAAACTCCTACACGCCTCTATATACAAGCGATTGGTGTGTAATCGCTTAAAGTAACACATGATTGGATATACTCGCCTAATGCTATAGACGATTAGGAGACCAAATGCATATAGTTTTCCCACAAATTACCAAATTGCCCCTGCAGCACCAATTCTCACATATTTGACCCGTTACGGTTCAAAACATGCGTTTTTCACCTCGTTTAAACACATGACACAGACGACGACTCATGACTTTGAAAAACTTTCATTTTCGACCCCCGTACTTAAGAGAAAGCACGGTTTTGACCCGGCAAAAACACAATTTTCGACAAGTTGATTTTCGGCATTTTATTTATGAAGAAGTAAGATTACAATGGATTAGGATTCCATCATCGGCAATCAAGAATGATTAATTAAGCTAAACTAAGCATAAATAAAATAAAACGGGAGATCAACTAACTGTACACTGTCATATTTTTGCGAGTTTCAACGGTTAGGGAATCATATCAGTGTACGGACTTTACTAGAACCCTTATATTTTCAGTTTTCGCTTAAATTACCAATAAGCATCCTACAACAACTGTCGATATTGTTGTCCACCTAAACTCAAAATAAAATTTTATCGCTAGGCACTTTAGATACGTTAAGGTAATATTAAGACTGAGATACAAGGTGTTCCCCGCCACGCGACACATTCCCGTATCAAGTCATGCACGAAGCTTCCTCGTAACCGGTGAGTAAGCTGTTGTCATCCGTATTTTACAAGGAGTGGACTCAATGGTGATCAGGTCTGCAGAAACGCTGCAACAGAGAGACCAGTGAAATCCAAACCAGGGTTCAAGTCAAATACCGTATATTTGATTTTTCACGGTACGATGCTTTAGGTATATGATTTGATACCTTAGAGCGAATTCTCATTGAGAATAGGGTTTTGGCATATATGAATCTTTTTGCTCTTTTAGGATTCCCGGACGTCTCCTGTTCAGAATTTATTCTATTTTTTTGTTTTGTTTTGTTTTTTTTTTTTTTGGGAAATGACATAGGGGTGTCTCAGTCGTAGGCTGCGACCCCAACGTACGACACGTGTGCCATTCCTATTTATTCTGAGAGACATCCAGTTCACCCCGGATGTACCAACCTCTTAAAGACCATGAAACCTCGGATTTTGGCATGCTATCAAACGAGATTTCGGTACCAAGACCATATGCCAACGCACGTTGATCCACACATGATTTAGATGATTTAGGTTTATATCACCGTGCCGAACTTGAAAATGATTTTGAGCCTACCGACACATCATTGTATAGGCTACCTATCAGTTCCAATATTTTTAAGATGATAAGGGTCCAGACAGTCCGACTGATTGGTTAATATCATCTTCCCTTTTTCACCAAAGAAACTCATTTTTGCATTTTTCAAATTTTTTTTTTTGAATTTTGGGCTATTCTCATTTTTTTTTGAATGTTTTTGTATTTTTCTGAAATTTTCTCCCCCTAAAAATCTAAAAATTTGCGAAAAGACAATATTTTTGGATTTTTCTGATTTTTTAAAGAAAAATTTTACAAAAACGATTACCGATGAGGATCTAATCCTACTTAACTTTAATGTCGTTTAAGATTAACAAGTACTCAAAATGAGGACCGTCAAAAGCTTTGGTGAATAAATCGGCACGTTGGTAGTCTGTGTGGATTTTTACCATATCGATAAGTTTCTTTTCATAGCAATCGCGTATGAAATGATACTTAACCAAGATATGTTTCGCCTTGGAATGGTTAACTGAGTCTTTAGCAAGAGCTATAGCGGACTCATTGTCACAGTGAATGGGAGTATTAAGAAATTTCAAACCGTAGTCTCTCATTTGTTGCTGTATCCAAAGAACCTGGGAGCAGCAGCTCGATGCTGCTACATATTCCGACTCGCAGGTGGATAAGGCGACTGAGGCTTGCTTCTTGCACTGCCATGAGACTAGTCTTGGTCCCAAAAACTGCCATCCAGCCGATGTGGATTTTAAGTCTGTCTTGCATCCGCCATAGTCAGCATCACTAAATGCGATGAGGTCAAACTTATCGTCATTAGGGTACCAAAGACCTTTGGTCGGACAACCCTTTAGATAACGTAAGATCCTCTTCACAGCAACCAGGTGGGACTGTTTCGGCCTTGAGTGGTATCTTGATAGTAGGCATGTCGCGAACATTATATCAGGTCTTGATGCAGTGAGGTACATGAGTGAGCCTATCATAGCTCGATAGAGAAAAGGATCAACGGTTTGTCCTTTCTCGTCAGGCCCAATCCCGTGATTGGTCTGAATCGGTGTGCCTACTGGAGTAGAGTCTTCCATCTGGAACCGGCTCAAGATGTCAGCAACGAATTTTGTCTGGTGGATGAAGATCCCCGACTCTTGTTGTTCTACTTGTAGACCGAGGAAGAATTGCATCTCCCCCATCGAGCTCATCTCAAATTTATCCTGCATAAGCTTTTCGAATTCCCTGCACATGACATCATTAGTAGACCCAAAAATAATATCATCAACATAAACCTGTACCAGAAGACGATCACCACCCTTTTCCTTGGTGAACAAGGTGCAGTCCACGAGTCCACGTTTGAACCCGTTGGATATCAAATAGTTGCTAAGCATTTGGTACCATTCACGCGGAGCCTGATGGAGTCCGTACAACGCTTTGTTCAATTTGTAAACTTTTTCACGATGAAGCGGATCCTCAAAACCCGGTGGCTGAGCAACATACACCTCTTCCTTCACGACACCATACAGAAAAGCACTTTTCACGTCCATTTGATACACCTTAAACCGTTTGTACGAAGCGTAAGCTAAGAACATCCGGATAGCTTCAAGGCGCGCAACTGGAGCGTATACTTCGTTGTAATCTATTCCTTCGATTTGACGGAAGCCGAGGACAACTAATCGAGCCTTGTTTCTGATAATCACCCCGCGGTCATCCCGTTTACACTTGTAGACCCACTTTGTTCCAATTTTCTTCGAGCCTGGAGGTAAGTCAACTAAGTCCCACACTCCTAGCTTTTGGAACTGCTGAAGTTCGGCTTGCATTGCTTCAATCCATGGTTCTTCCCTCAGTGCCTCTTGCACAGTTCTTGGTTCAGTTTGAGAAACATACAAGGCGAAGGACCAATCGTTCTGATGACCTGCTTTTCTGATTTCCGAGTAGAGTGCCAGAGTACCTGTATTGTCACTTGGACTAGCATTTCTGAGCTGACTGCGCGTCATGACTCTGCTAGCCGGATTACCAATCACATTTTGCATCGGATGAGTGTCGTGAATCCGAGATTCCGGATGTGCCGGCACTGGATCATCCGAATGCAGATTAAGATTCTCCAAACCTTGAGATAGATTTGTCTCCGCGGCGCTTGAACTAGAGGGAGCAGCGGGTTGCATATTAAAACCGGAGAGATCGATCCGAAGACCTATCCCTGGTGCCGCTGAAGAAGAAGGACCAGCTTGATTGTTTCCTGTCGGATTAACTGGAGCTGTAGTGGTAGATTCACCATTTCCATCTTGTTCCTCAGTGAGAGTTTCATGAGACTCCGCAAAATCGTCGTCGGAAGATGAAGATTCGAGAACCTCTGCTGACGCTTCCTGAAAAACTTCCTCAACTTCTGCTGCTGCGGTTTTATCAGGGAGACCCGTGGATGCAGAGGCATCAGATGGAGCAGGCGCAGGTGCATTAACCATGATCGGACGCATTAGCGGAGAGCTAGCTGCGTTTTCACATTCGTAATACATTTGCGCTACATCATCATCCACCAAATTCTCCACGTTGAAGGAATCAAATAGACTCTTATAGTCGAACAACCAATCAGGTCCAACACCAGGTGCATTAGCAGTATAACGCTGAACATCGACATTAAGCCAATCTTCAACGTTGTTGGTTCTTTTGTTGTACACTCTTTTGTTGGGAGTGCTGTAACCAACAAAGAAACCTTCTTCTGCCTTTGCACCAAACTTCCCATCGGGATGTATCATGGTGCATGGAGCTCCGAAAGGTTCCAGAAACTCTAAGTTCGGTTTCCTTCGGTTCAGAAGCTCGTAAGAGGTTTTTCCAAGCTTCTTTACCGTTAGAACCCTATTCAGAGTATAACACGCGCAGTTAACTGCCTCGTTCCAGAAGATCACAGGCAAGTTCGAGTCTGCGAGCATAGTTCTGGCTGCCTCAATAAGAGTCCGATTCTTTCTTTCTGCAACCCCGTTTTGCTGAGGAGTGTATGGCGCTGTGAATTCATGATGAATACCTTTTTCTGCACATAACGCCTCCATAGCGTGATTCTTGAACTCTGTTCCGTTATCGCTTCTGATCCTACGGATCTTCAGCTGATATAGATTTTCCAGTTTAGTAAACAGATTCTTCAAGTAATCAAAAGTTTCACTCTTGTGCTTCATGCACACAACCCAAGAAAACCTAGAATAATCATCCGTAACCACTAAGCAGTATGAGTCACCATTCTTGCTTTTCCGATTGACTGGGCCAAACAGGTCCATGTGCAGTCGTTCGAGTGGCAGACTAACTGAGTTTGTCTTCTTAGGCTTGTGAGACTTTCTTTTCTGCTTCCCTTTCTTACATGAGACACAGACGTCGTTTAAATGAAAATTCTTAACAGAAACACCTTCCACCAGTTGATTCTGAACCAGATGGTTCATTTTCCTCAGATGGATGTGCCCCATTCGTCTGTGCCACATTATCGATTCCTTCTCTGTCGCCTTTGACAGAAAACAAGTGACTTGACCTTTCGCTGTCATTGCTCGGCTCATATCCAGGACGTATAAGTTGTTAACCCTGGGAGCTGAGATCATGACCCACTCCTTCAGTATTTTGAATCCAGGCTTCAGAATGAAACATGCGTTGTCGTCAAAGAACACAGTGAACTTCTTGTCACATATCTGCGAAACGCTCAGCAAGTTGTGGTCTATCTGTTTGACAAAGCTTATCTTTTCAAAGCTTACAATACCGTTGCTCATACTTCCTTCTTTTGTAATATAACCCCCTTTATTACCAGCAAAGGCAACATACCCCCCGTTGATATTCTTTATGTCAAAAAGCAGGGATAAATCGCCTGTCATGTGCCTGAAGCTCCACTATCAACAATCCATAGGCTGCTGATAAGGCCCTGTGGAACTCCCTTGTTCGACGATTCAGTAATGGCCATTAATGCATAATGAGCTGCTGTCTTCTGAGCTCCAAAGAATTCGCCGAAGTTCTTCTCTGTGCAGTCAGCATCCACAAGAAACGATCTTTTACCAATCAGCGCATCTGCTTCAGCTAACAGATCCTCCAAATCTTCTCCCATATCAGAATCACACTCCGAATCACAGTCAGACGCTTCGGTTTCAGAAGTAATGATGTCAGACTGACTCGAAGTTTCTTCAACTTCGGCTGGTGCTTCAGACGCTTGTTGAGCAAAACGGGCTGCACCACCTTGAGGAGCTTCTTCTCCAATGATCAGATGGTTCCAGTTAAAACCTTCATCAGCTTGAATAACCAGGGCTAGACCTTGATTGTTGTTTGCAGGAGGCCTCTGGTTCTGGTTCTGGTTCTGGTTGTTGACTGGGACAATAGCACGCTCAGTATTAGGTTGTGCCTGAGCTTGCTGCCTCTGATTCTGATTCGCTCTGTTGTTGTTGAAGGGATTCTGATGTCCTTGCTGCTTAGGTCGGTCACATTCCCTTGCAAAATGCCCTTTTGTGCCACAGTTGTAGCATGTGACCTTTGTTTTGTCGAACCCAAACTTGGTGTTGTTATTGATCAAGACATCTCTCCTTCCCGTCCTGTCCATGTATTCCTTTGCCCTTCTCACCACGCTTGCGAAGTGCCATTGTATGTCTATCAGATCCATGTCGTCTTTATCAATCTGCGAGTAATCCTCCTGTGTAAGATGAGGATTCCCGATCTGTCCAGCAACCAGTCCACTATAGGAGTTTACCAAGGTCGACAGTTGAGCCATATGTTCTTGAGCTAGCTCTACAATCACCTTTTCTAAACCTGCGGTGTTCAGCTGCTCTGGGACTGTATTGGTCCGATAGCCACCTTGATTAGAAGTAGAAGCACCTCCATATCCACCATAACTTGTAGTTGGAGCCCCGCCAAAACCTGAAGAAGAAGAAGGTCCACTAAAGTTTGCAGTTGCCTGCGCTGGTGCTGCAAGATGAGAAAACGGGTTAACACCAAACTGGTTAGTATTAAAATTCAAAGGATACGGGTTTGGTCCAAAAGGATATGTAGGAGGAGGAACATCAGCTGGGGGACCATAATTGTCGAAAGCATAAACTGGGTCCGGGTTAACCACAAAAGCAGTTTGTGGTTTGGTACCACCCACACTGGTGTCCTGAAGAGGATTCCCATAATAGATGCTGGGATTCTGTGGAATGAGCGCCTTGTTTGCTCTCCTGATTTCCTCTATCTCCTTGTTCTCCAGCTCGGTAATGAACTCGTTGATGGAGAGAGTCTGATATGCATTGCTTGACTTTAGAATATCCAACCATTGATGCCAATGAGGAGGTAGCACCTCAGCAAATCTTTCTACAAGGTCCGCAAATGAATATAAGACCCCGTACTGATACATTTCAGACATCAGATGGTAGTATCTAGCAGTCAAGTCCCTCAGAGATTCGTTCCCGATAGCATTGAAGTTCTCGAACTCCTTCTTGAGTTGATCCATTTTAACCTTCCGCGTCTTCAGATTTCCTTCATTTCGCTCAGCAAGTGCTAGCCAAAGCATCTGTGATGTAGTGCACTGAGCAAATTGATGAAGTATATCCTTAGGAAGAGCTTGCTTCAATGCCGCCATCGCCTTCTTCTCATAATTATACTTCTTCCTCTGATCTTCATTCATGTCTTCAATTGAGATCGGATTTGTGGAATTCTCAACCATAGGCCTACTATACCCAGTCTCTATTGCTGACCACACGAGACCATCAATACCCTCAACATACGTTTGAAATCTGCCCTTCCAACCATGGTAGTTGGACATGTATTGCAATTTCGGCGCCCTATTCGAACTACCCGTCTCTAAGTCACTCATGAGAACGGAAGACAGATGATTCGTCTGTGAGTTTGCAGCAGCCGCGAGTGCCCAAGGATTCGCGTTCATCGCTTGTTGTTGAGCTGCTAGCGCCCACGGATTGATTCCGGCAACATTCGCTTGCATCTGCGCTTGTTGCATCCGTTGCGCGTTTCGCTCGGCTGAGTATTGCCAAGGGTTTGTGGGTACGTTCGCTTGATTGTTCAATTGTTGGTTATTATGTTGCCTAGGTTGGTTTAGATGACCCCACGGGTTTGCCATATGTTAATATTTGTCAAAAGTCCGATACTTAGTAAAATTTTTCAGTTTTAGGTCCTTTTAGGCGAGTAGGAACTCTATTCTTGTGTTTATAGGCGATTAGGACTTTGTTGGGGCGAGTACGGTTGTAATCACTAGTATTACACGCGATTAGGGTGTAAATGCTAGTGTATGGAGACCTTGAGGCGAGTAGGGGCTATATCACACGAAGTTTAGGCGAGTAGGCCTCTATTTGCTAGAATTAGAGACGAGTAGGCCTCTATTTGCTAGAATTAGAGGCGAGTAGGGGCTAATTGTGTAAAGACTCCTTGTACTCGCCTAAGCTTTAGGCGATTAGGACTTGATGTGGTATAGGAACTTGTATTCGCCTATGTTATAGGCGAATAGCAGCTAATCGCTTAAAACTTCTTGTAATCGCCTATATATAGGCGAGTAGGGTTTCGTAAATGCTAGATGGTCTGCGTAATCGCTAGATCTGATCTGTAACCCCACTTTTGCTCAAAAACAGCCGTTTTTGCCTCAAAATCTTATCTAAAACAATGCGTTTAAACCCCAAATGATTGGAAAAGTTTCCAAAACACTTTTAGAACAAAACCTAATAAAAAACACACGTTTTAATCCATAAACACACACCAAGAATTTGAAAATAAGGGTTTTTTATCAAAAACTCAAAGTTTCAAACTTCAAAACAGGTTTTTGCTCAAAAATCACAACTTTTCCATAAAAACCTACCTGTTTTTGCTCGTTTTTGCTATCAAAACACTCGTGATAAGAGCCTCGGCTCTGATACCACTTGTAGGATCGACTAACGTGTCACCCGACAATCACGAGGGCTATATTCAAGGTGCGGAATCCCTTGAATATGTCTCAATAACAGAAACGAAGATGAAACAATGAAAAACGAGTAATTACAACACACAAATGGGTCAAAAGATTCACGTTTATATCATTAAACAGAGCTCGAGTGTTACAATGAACAAACCTAGCAATCTCAGACCTGGGGAGGGTGTTTGGAGAGTGTGTGTGGCAAGAACTCATGATTAGGGCAATGATTGGGACTATTTATACCTCCCATACTCGTACAGACCCCTTTAGGCGAGTAGGAGGCTATCACACATTAACAACTAGCGAGTAGGGCCGTACTCGCTAGTAGCTTCATGCGAGTAGGGCTATACCACATCAAGACTGATGTGGTATAGGCTGTAAATGCCTAAAGCTAATGTGGTATAGGCCGTAAATGCCTAAAGCCACACCGTACTCGCCTGAAGTGTCCCAAACGTCCCAAAACGCGTATAAACATCTCCAAACACCCCGTAACACGTCCAAACAACATATATACTAGCCTAGGGACATCATGCACTTACAATCTCAATGCCACGTGGGATGACACATGATACACTCAAGGAAGAAAATGCATCTTTAAATGTCATGTCATTAAAATGGCTTTGGTTTATTATATATATAGATAGATAGATAAATAATTGGGACTTCAAATATTTGTCTAGTAGATAAAAATATTGTGTTAGATACGTTGTTCCATAAGCGAAAACATATGTAGTGACTTCAAGGAATTACCATAAAAGCATTCACAACGTGTTGTATATATATTTTGAGTGAGTTTAAAGTGATTGTGAGTAAGTGAGAGAAATATGGTTAACATTTATCTGTATATTTGAGAGGACATTGTTCATTCGCATTTTTTTAGCATTTTTTTAAAATTGGTTATGAGTAAAAGAGAGAGAAAAGATAATAATAAATATATATAAAATATTGTTAAACTAAAAAGAAGAAAAAAATTTATATTGATTTTTAGTGTAACATGTGAATCGAGAAAAAAAAAACAAAAAAAACTTGTTATGAATGCTCTGATTTTTTTGGGCATTATCGGTAAAGGAGGGTTGGTAGGGTATCTAGAAGTAACTAAGACCCCCCGTAGTGGGGCGTTGTTTTTCAAAATTTTTCAAAAATAGCGCCCCCCCCCCACACACACACACACCGCTACAGGGGGGCGCTATATGCTAAAAGTGGCAGGGGGCTTTATATTTATAACGCTATGTGATAATGTAACCAACCAATTAAACCTTGCCATGTGGCAAGGTCAAAGTCACATCTTTTTTTTATTTTTAATAATAATAATAATAAACATAATAATAATTGAAAATTTTGAATTTTAAACGGTTACTGTTCCAAACCGTTTGAAATTCAAAATTTCCCCCCAAACCGTTTGAATTTCAAATTTTGAATTTCAAACGTTTTCCCCCCAAACCGTTTGAATTTCAAAATTTGCTAACTCTATAAATACAACACCAAAATTGATTTCTCAGTCACACCTCCAATTCCTCATCCTCAAAACAATGAATAACATGGGTGCTGGTTTTCAACCAGGAGCTGCCGGACCGTCTAATATCCGGCAGTACTCTCGCCGGGTCCGGGGACGGGTCCGCCCCCGGAGACAACCATTCACCTCATCTACTCCTCCTACTGCTGCACAACCTCCTATTTCTCCTCCTCATCCTCCTCCACAACATTGGTTATATCCCCCTCCTACTGCTGCTGCTGCTGCACAACCAGCCTTTCCTCCTCCTGAAGCCGATGACGACTGGACGGATGAGGAAATTGTCTGGGCCATGGATTATGTCATGGCTGTTAACGAAATGGACCGACTAATGTTGTCGGCCCCCACCCCCCGGACTGCTGCTGCTATCCCCACCCCCACCCCCCGGACTGCTGCTGCTATCCCCACCCCCACCCCCACCCCTACCACCAGACTACCCCATCCCCATCCCCTACCACCAGACTACCCCCACCCCCTACCACCAGACTACCCCCATCCCCATCCTCTACCACCAGACAACCCCCACCCCCTACCACCAGACTACCCCCATCCCCTACCACCAGACTACCCCCACCCCTTCCCCAACTGAGGGGGACTTGGAAGCCCTCAGGGAAATTGAGGAGGAAGAACGCCTCTGGAGCCTTCCTTCCCCTCCTCGTGAGTACTGCTATTTCCCCTCGGATGCGAGGTCCGATGGACGAGATAGCTCACGTTCCGTGTCCCCCGTGTACCCCACACTCGAGGACTGGGATAACTACTCTCCATAGTGGAGAAAATTAGGATTAAATAAGTAATTTAGGAATATGTAATGTTTAAATAAGTAATTTAGGAAGGGTGTAACCTTTTTTTTTAATATTAGTTGTGTGTTTTTTATTATTATTTGTAATTTTTTATATTTATTTGGCTTTTATTTTAATTATTTTGAATTAAAAGATTAAAAAAAATAAAAAAATCAACCAATCACAATCAGGGGCTTTATAAATAAAGCCCCACCACTACACCCATTTTTCAGTTTCTCTCTCCACGCTGACTCAGCAGCCACGTGGAACAATCAGGAAGGGGGGCTTTATAAATAAAGCCCCCCACTACGCATGGTCTAAGGCAACAAAAACTTGTAAACCAAGATAAAATTTTGATTTTTTTTAAATACTAATAATTTAATTACAGAAGCCTGTATGAGTTGCTCACTCTATCACCTATATCGAGGTTGTAACTAGGGGTGTACAAAAAGTCCGCGGTTCGAGACTCGCTCGAAACTCACTCGAAAAAAGCTGGAAAAAAACTCGCTCGAAAATGCTCATTTTGTTTTCGAGCCGAGCTCGAGCCAGGGGTGTTCTGCTTGTGTATGTGTAATTAATATATAGATGAAAATAATATATTTTGGCTCAAAACCTAATTCTAAAATTCAAATTTTGAAAGTCCTACTCATACTACATATCTACCTCAACTCTTTATAATCCAATAAACCCTAACTTAAAAAATATACATGTATATGTATAATTTTATTTATTTATATTTTGTTTTTTATTTTAAAAATTTTTGTTAAAAAATAAAAAAAATAACGGGCTGGCTCGCTCGACTCGAACATTTACGAGCCGAGCTTGAGCTCGACTTTTCAGCTCGAACAGAAAAATGAGCAGAGCCGAGCTGGCTCGTTTTGTAATCAAGCTCGAGCTCGAGCTCAGCCTGACTCAGCTCGACTCGGCTCGTATACAGCCTAGTTACAACTAGGGTTCAAATATAGAAATATGAGACGTGGAAGAATTCTGCCCAAACGAATAGCTATAAAGTACCAATAATAAAGATGTTACCTTTTCATAAAGTTTAGTGTCTTTTGTAAATTCACACAACCCACCCGCACACACACTAACAAGGACGTGCCATCACTATCAGCAGCGGCGTATTCAGGACGGATTTTCATGAGGTTCATTTTGTAGATTTTCACTGATTTTCATTAATTTTTCAAAATTTTCCATCAAATTTTTCAATTTTTTCCAAACCGAAGGGGTTACTAGGAACCCCCTAAAACCCCCTGTATCTGCCCCTGAATTGTCTATCAACACGGTAACACCGACGCCGGTAATGCTAGTAAGGGTCCCGTAGACCTTTTTCTTGTTCTAACTAACGGATGTGAACCCATGAATTTAAATAAAATATTATTTCTTTCTATACCACCGTTTTCCCAACTATCATCATCACCACCATTGTTACTGAGCACCAAGCTTCAACCAGATTTTCCGTCATCAAAGTGATCTCCGATGGCGGTGTGGTCATGTGGGTAATGGAGAGCCGAACTTTCAAGAAGGTGGGGGTCGCCAGTGGCTTCAATGAGCAAAAAAATATTGTGGTTTGGTGAGGTTTTCAAAGAGAGAGATAGGAGAGACATTTACAGTCTTCTATTTTTAGAACCAGAGAGAGAACGAGAGATAGTTTAAATATATATATATATTATTTATTTAAATGAAAAATAAATAAACGAATCAGTGGAGTGCTGCTTCCAAATTAGTGTTTCAGTGAAGTGAATTAGTGAAGTGATATGACAGTGTATGATTGGTGGAAATCAGTGAAGTGAAAAACCTTACGGGTAGTGCCCCTCCCTCTTAACATATCCAAATGGCCACACTCATATAATACGATACACTCATATAATACGATAGAGGGCCATTCATGAGAACTTCAAAAAAATGTGTTATCTTATACTATGAAATATCGAGTGACATCATAGTTTTCTAAAAGATGACAACATTATTTTTGAAAATAGAAAATGGCTTAGTGGTTTAGTCCGTGTTTTGGCAACCAGTAGACATGTGGTCGATTCAGCATTTTACAGTTTTATTCATCGATAATTCGACATTTTATTTCTTTTTCTTTTTTTTTTTTCGTTCTTTTCTCTTGGTTTCTTTTAGCTTTTCTTTACGTGGGCTTTTGTATCTAGAATTCTAGGTCTGACCTTTGGTTATCCTCCCACCTCTTTCTTTCTTTTTTTTTTTTTTTTTTATCATTACCTTTACTCTTAATAAAAAATAACTTCTTCACAATTCATCCCTTCGCTTCTTACCCCCACATGCGGTTAGTTTATCAACTGTATTTTTTTGATCTTGTTTAATTTTTAAAAAATTTGTTCCTGGATCTCGAATTGTTGTATTATATAATATTATATAACGATTTTATTAATCTTTATTTGTAAGGGTAAATTTATGGCAGTCTTGAAGAGCGTTTTGTGTATGGTTATGAATTCGGTATATGATCAAGAATGTTAAGGATTTTGATAAATTTTACATGTTCTAAACATTTTCTTAATATTTTGGGTGCAAATTGAGCAGAACTAGTGCGAAAATTTTCTTCATTACATCAGTTCTTAATATTTGTACATGATGTCATCCCCAATAGTAAGTCTTAACTTTCTTGGGTTATGAACATCTATAATCATGAGCATCTTTAAATGTTTATAGGCTTTTTATTGCAATATTGTTAGATGTTTAATTGCTAATGTTTTTTATGATACATATGTAATTAAAATCACATTCATACCCATATGAATCAAATTTAAATTAGTATAAAAAAACATACGAAGTTATGAATGAAATTAAAAAACCCTAGATCTCTAATAAAAACCCAAATAATATCCCTGACTAGATTCAATCTGTCCCGAATAATATTCTATGACCCGACCCGGTTAAGGAGCATCTTGCGAGAAATACAAATACCAAAAGTAGTGACATCAGTGAAAAAATTTTCTGCCTCCGCCACTGCTTCAATATATATACATATTTTAAAATTTTCAGGCCCTTGGAGAACGGACCTCGGGTCGTCACCCACCCTGCCCACCATTTGGTGCGAGCCTCATACGATATCATACATCATGCATTTATGTACCATGCTATTATTATGTACTAACTGGCAACTGGATTGAGATCAATAGAATGGTGATTTTGTTTAGCTTAATATATACTAAAAAAAACTCTCTCCATGGGCGACAGAAGACCGGAGCAGCGTCCGGACAAAACTCATCTTTTTCACCAAGAAGGAACCAAATACTTCATCTCAAACCTACCGGATGGGTGTAGTGGGGCGGATCTAGAGAGATTAATCAAAGAATATGGAGAGATATCGAAGATCTACATAGCGAGGAAGCGTGACAAAGTGGGAAGGAGATTTGGCTTTGTAACCGTTAAGCCGTTTAGAAATGATAAAGATTTGGACGACCGCATGAAGAACCTATGGTTGGGCTCTTACAAACTACGTGCTAATGTTGCACGGTTCACTGATGTCGCGGAGAATCAATCAGGTAAATACATTGCTGATGAAGATAATATGCCTCGGAAAGAAAAAGAAGTTCATAGAATCCCAGACAATAATAGTAACGTGAATTTTAACCCTGGTTCCAGTGGCTGCTCTTTTAAAGAAATGCTTACTGGGGTTAGGGAAGAAAAGAAAGACGATGTCGTCATTCAGATCCCGGATATGGTGAATGAATTTTATGAATGTTTTGACAAATCTTTGGTGGTGTCGGTTTTTGACGTTGAAGGCCTAAAAAAGCTTCCTGTTGTATTGAAAGAGGTTTTTCCGTCTTTTTCTTCCATTCAATACATGGGAGGCTTGACTATTCTGGTTTCTTGTAACAATGCCGAAGTTGCTGAAGAGTTGAGGGTGAAACTTGTTTTACAAACTGATCTCATTCAAACCGTTGTTGTTTGGAAAGGTCAATCATTCCCGTTTGAACGTGTTGCATGGTTTAAAATCCAAGGTATTCCATTGAACGTGTTGTGCAACGATACTTTGAATACGCTTGGGTCTAGATATGGGAAAGTTATTCATAAGGCAAATGTTAAGCAATCCGATAAAGATCTATCTTTTGACTATGTGGCGGTTCTTGTTGGTGATGGTCGAAGGATCAATGAAGAAGTTACGTTGGTATGGAGGCGTCGAAAATTTCGTATCTGGATCATGGAGGAGATCGGAGACTGGTTTCCGGATTTCTTGTTTTCTAAAGTGGATACGGGTGAATCTCCGGCAAATAGCAGAACGGCACCGACGAAAGATGACATCAGCGACGATCAATCTATGGAAGGTATTAATGACGAAATTAATGTTGAGAAGGGGACTAGGCCTACTGTCACGGAAAGAATTTTGGAAACCTCCAATCAAATTGATGTGGATAATCTCACCCAATCATTACTCAATAATGATGGGTTGACTAGAATCCATAATGAGTTTCCATCTTGGGATGATTTTGTCAACAGACCACAAAGAGAGAATGAACCTGTGGAGGCCCACACGACAGTGGAAGGTCAGAAAAGGGATATGGGCTCAAAAAAGACTTTGACTAAGCCCAAGAAGCAAAAGACCAATTTTAGTAAATCTAAATTATTGTCAATCGATGAAAGGCCCAGCAACCATAAAAGGCCCAGACTGGATTTTGATCCAACTGGGTCTGATCCATTCGGACTTAATGTTCTCTTGGGTATTTCGAATACTAAGGAGGTTGTCAACAAAGAGCAGTGCCAGTTTAATATGTCGTCGATGAACGAGGTTCCGATTGACAAAGCTCAAGCTTCCGGAGGTCGTTTCGATCTGAATTCACAACCAGAGAGATCTAGTAGTATGGCCGACGGCTCAGGAAATACCTCCACACCAAACAACGATAGGGTTATGGAAGACGAGATTAATACTACAGTTGAAATTGGAGGTAAACTCGGAGCTGACCTGTTTAGTTATGATAATTTGGTTCGAGAAGCGGTTTTGGATGAAGGTTCACAACGAGGTATACCATGAATTTTATGTCGATTAATGTCAAAGGGATTGGGGCAGAAGGGAAGGCTGGTTGGGTTAATCGGTTGAAGGGTAAACATGATATTAATTTCTTGGCTATTCAGGAGACTCAGATTTCAAATTCTGTGTCTTTTGATTTTAGCCGAGTGTGGGGAGGTAGTGGTTTTGGCTTTGACGTTGTTGAAGCCGATGGTCGCTCGGGTGGCATCTATAGTCTTTGGGATGAGAAAGTTTTCTCAAAGTCTTTTTCCATTTCTAATCCTAATTTTCTGCTTACTGGTGGTTTTCTTGTTTCGGATAACACTCTGTTAAATGTTATTAATATCTATGGGCCTCAAAACGTTGTCCGAAAGAGGAGGCTGTGGGATCATCTTGCTGGGATTATTCAAGAGTATTCTGGTCTTTGGATTTTGTTAGGTGACTTTAATGCTGTTAGGTTCCCTGAAGATCGGAAAAATTCAGTTTTTAATCCGGTTAGTGCGGGGGACTTTAACAGTTTTATTGATCTGCTGGGGCTTAAAGAGTATAAGATGCGCGGGAATAAATATACTTTTATGGTTGGTAACGAACATGGTTATAAATTCAGTAAAATCGATCGGTTTCTAGTTTGTCAAAGCTTTCTTAATAGATGGCCTCAAGCTATTGGGCGTGTGTTACACAAAGAAAAATCTGATCATTGCCCTATAATTTTATCTCTAGTTGACACGAATTTTGGGCCCAAACCGTTTCGTTGGTATAACTCGTGGCTAGAAAGGGAGGGATGTGAAGATTTTATTGTTGACATTCTCGACAGGAAAGATTTTGCCGGAAGACCAGATGATATTATTTCAGCTAAGTTCAAGGCGGTTCGTGAAGCGCTTAAAGTCTGGCGTTTTGATACTTGTACAAAGGAACGCCAGCAACTTCAAGAGATGCAAGATCAAATTAATCAGTTGGAAACTCTAATGGAGGACCATGATTTGGAAGAAGAGGATGTATGGATTTATGAGGAACTTAAAAATTCCGTGGGGATTCTTGAACATTACCGAGCTTTAGACATGAAACAAAAGTCGAGAATTAAATGGGCGATTGATGGAGACGAAAACTCTGGTTTCTTTCATAGTGTGGTTAATGGTCGTAAGGCCAAAAACCACATTCCGGGCTTATGGTAGAGGACGAGTGGGTTTCGAAACCTACTTTGGTTAAAAAACATATTTTTCAGTTTTTTCGCTCTCTTTTTTCCTCTAATCATTTTCGCAGGCCTAACTTGGAGTGTTACAATGTCAAGAAATTGCCTGAGGCTGAAAAAGATGGTCTTGTAGCCGTGTTTTCTAGAGAAGAAATCAAACGGGCGGTTTTTGAATGTGGCAGCGATAAAGCCCCGGGTCCAGACGGATTTAATTTCTTCTTCTTGAAGCATTTTTGGGCTTTTTTCGAAGATGTCTTTGTTAACTTGATGGCTGATTTTTATAACTCGGGATTCATTAATCATGGGTATAGCGCGGCTTTCATTACGCTTATTCCTAAGATTAAGAACCCGGTTGATCTTAAGGATTATAGGCCCATTACGTTGATCGGCATTATTTCTAAAGTTATCTCCAAGATTTTGGCTAACCGTTTAAAGAAGGTGATGCAGTTTATTATTTCAGAAAATCAGAGTGGCTTTCTTTCGGATAGATTCATTCTTGATGGCCCGCTCATTATTAATGAGATGACATCTTGGTTAAAGAAGAAAGGTGATAAAGCGCTTTTATTTAAAATTGACTTTCAAAAGGCCTACGACAATGTTCATTGGGACTTTTTATTGTCAATTTTAAAGCAAATGAGATTTCCAAACAGATGGTGTATGTGGATTGAAGGGATTTTAAAATCGGCTAGGTCATCCATCCTAGTCAACGGGTCGCCTACTTATATGTTTCAGTGTGAAAAAGGTTTGAGGCAAGGTGACCCATTATCCCCTTTTCTTTTCTTGGTGGTCATGGAAGCTCTAACATGCTTGCTAAACAAAGCATCAGATATTGGCATTTTTGAAGGTTTGCGTCTCGGTAATGGAGGTATCTCTATCTCCCACCTTCTTTATGCGGATGATTCCCTCATAGTAGGTAAGTGGTCCAGAAGTAATTTTCATGGTTTGATACGCATTCTTAGAGTTTTCCATATTTGTTCCGGGCTAAAGATCAATCTTCATAAGTCTTGTCTTTATGGTATTAATTGTACGGAGCAAGAAGTTGTTGCCTTTGCGGAGTTATGTGGGTGCAGGTATGGTAACCTCCCTTTTGATTACCTCGGTATTAAAGTGGGGGGAAATATGAACCGAGTCAAAAGTTGGGATACGGTCATTAATAAATGCAAGTCACGGCTGAAATTGTGGAAGGCCAAGACCCTCTCTATTGGGGGCCGCCTTGTACTTATTAAGTCGGTTCTTTCAAGCCTCCCTATTTATTATTTTTCGCTCTACAAAGCCCCGGTGAAAGTTGTAGAAGAAATGGAAGGTATTATGAAGAGATTTCTTTGGGCTGGGGACGATAATGTTAAAAAAATTCACTGGGTGGCTTGGGATGTCGTTGCTACGCCTAAAAAGTACGGTGGCTTGGGGGTTTCGAGGCTAGCAGATGTGAATACAGCACTCCTAAGCAAATGGGCATGGAGGTTTAAAATTGAAGATTCCTTTTTATGGCGGAAAGTGATTAAGTTTTGCCACGGAAAGAACAAGTGCTGGGATATCCTTCCTGTGAACCGGAACTTAGCTGGAGGGTGGAAGTCTGTGGTCCTTCATCTAAATAAGCTGGTTATGCGATCGGGTTCTTTTAACTCCTTATTCAGAGGAGTTACTGGCAATGGGCAGGAAGTTCGATTTTGGATTGATAAGTGGCAAGGTGACAACCCCTTTAAGGATAAGTTCCCTAATCTTTTTAGTCTTACTATCAATAAATTTGGCTCCGTTTCTAGCTGCTGGGATGCGGATCAGCAGGCTTTCAGATTCGAATGGCCTAGAATTCTTAATCTCGATGAAGTAGAACAGCTTAATCAGCTTCTCAGGAGTGTTAATGGGTTTTCTCCTACTCCAGTTAAAGACAAGTGGGTTTGGACGCCGAACAAGGATGGTAACTTTTCAGTAGCCGATGTTAAAAACCTGTTGATTTCCGATAGAGTTCAGCGGCGTCAGTTTGATATGAAGTGGATTACTTGGGTTCCTTCTAAGATAAAAATTTTTGTCTGGCGCCTTGAAATGGATAGAATCCCGACCCGAATAGCGCTTCGTAGAAGGGGTGTAAACATTCAAGATGCCTCTTGTGGGCTTTGTGATGTGGACGACGAGACGACTAGCCATTTGTTTACTGGATGCGGCGTTTCCTTTGGAGCTTGGTCGGCTATTGGGGCATGGTGCAAGATAGGCCCCATTTTCGCTTTTGACATTAAAGACCTCCTAACTCTTCCTTCAGGTAGAACCCGTAAAACTGAAAGAATAATCATCCAAGGCATTATCATGGTGACTATGTGGGCTCTTTGGATCGCTAGAAACGATAAAATTTTTAAGGAGAAAGAGATTAGAGTTGAAGAAATAGTTGCTAAAGTCAAGTCCGTGTCCTTTTTGTGGCTTCGAAATAGGTCTAGGTTTAAAAAGATCGTTTGGGCCGATTGGCAGGTGAACCCGATGTACATGTTGTAATTGTTTCGGCCTCCGGTCCTTGTTTTGAGGACCGGTTGTGCGTGTTTTAATGAAGTTCACCTTTCAAAAAAAAAAAAAAAAAAAGATGACCAAAATATATTTAGAGAAAATTTATAGAATTAATCGATTTCCCTTCTTCCCCGGGATACATAAAGATACTAACTATAAATAGCCATACAATCAACCCAACCCACTACTTGCTAATATGACTCGATAAACTAACCTACTACTTTACCAACTAACTAAAAAAATGCAAATAAACTACTACTTAAGTAACTTAACTACTATGTCGCTTGGCTTGTGGATGACATGGGCTACATGGATGTCATTACCTATCATTCCCTTTCCCTTGAAAAAGGTCCTTTTTCTCAAGAACAGAACTGAAATACACCTTGATGGTGAACCGTGGAGGCCGCCATTCTAAATGTTCAAAAGCATGCAGGGCAGCCACAATGGGTCGCCACATTGGGTGGCACTCCTTTTTCCAACTCACTTCCATAGGTTGTTGTGTAAGCATACGTACTTGCTTGGATAACTTTGATGAGAGCATGAATTTCATTTCAAAATATTTTGAGCATTGTGTGAGTTTTGGTGTGACCGTTAGGACTGTTGAAGGTTCGTTTGATTCAGCTTTTGGAGACTAAATGGGAGACGGGATAGGTGGTACGGTTACAAAAATGGGTGGTGGAGCTTTCTGAGCGATTCATATCGATTGGAGCTCATCATTGGCGAAGCATAGTAGAGGCCCGGGGTTGCCCCGACCCCGTCGTTTTTTGGCGCAGTGGTGGAATTTTGCGATTTCGTAGATAATTTTTATATGAATTGAGTCCGGCCCCCACCGATTTGATCTCCCGATCTATACTAATCGGAAAAAGTATGAGTATGGCCCCCGCCAATTCAATCTCCAAGCTTCGCCACTAGAGCTCATTGAATGTGGTTTGCAACTAAGACTCGATTCTCGCAAAGGATTCATTTACCCATTAACGGAACTCGGTTTCGGAAACAGTGTGAGTAAGCAATAGCCATGGGTCTAGGGGAAGGGGGTTGTGAAGCCGGCTCTGATACCAATTATTATGTACCAATTAGATTGAGATAAATAGAATGGTGATTCAAGAGGACCAGAACAATATTTATAGAGAATTTATTAAGGTCTGTTTGGTATGGGGTAATGGAATGGATTGGGGAATGTAATGGACGGGGTAATGGAATGGACAAGGTAATGGAATGGATCATTACCATTCCATGTCTTGTTTGGTTACCATGTGGGAATCAAACAAAGCATTACTTTGTGTGGTTGGATATGCATGAAAAGACGAAGGAATAAAAACGGTGGTGAGTGACGGTGGTGGGTGGTGATATGTGGCGCCGTGGCGGTAGCGACGGTGGTGGTTGGCGGCGGCGGTGACAACGGTGGAAGGTGCATGTGGAAGGCCATGATGGTGGGCAGGCGACGATGGTGAGTAGTGACGGTGGTGGGTGGTGTGGTGAAGGTAGGTGGTTGTGTGTGGCAGTAGAGTGGTGGTGGGTACTGGGTAGCGATGACGGTGGTGGGTGGTGGCGATGGCGGCGGTGGGTGGAGGTGGATGGCAGTGATGGTGGGTGTGTGACGATGGTGAGTAATGACGGTGGTGGGTGGATGCGGCGGTAGTGGTGGGGTAGTGGAAATTTTGGTGAGTTACAGTGGCAAGTGGTGGAGGGGGCGGTGGGTGACGGTGGTGGGCGGTGGCGGCGGCATTGGGTGGCGGTGGTGGTGGTGGGTGGGTGATAGTGGTGGGTGGGTGGCGGTGGTTGGTGGTGGCGACGATGGTGGGTGGTAACGGTGACGGTGGTGACATCGGTGGTGGGTGGTAGTGGTGGTAGGTGACGGTGTTGATGGTGGGAGATGGTGGAAGGTGGTGGTGGAAGCGGTGGTGGGTGGTGACTATGGTGGTGGGTGATGGTGATGGTGGTGGTGATGGTGATGGTGATGGTGGTTGGTGGTGGTGGCTTATGGTGTTGTTAATGAAGGTTGAATGAGGGATGGAATGAAAAATAGTGTGTTTGGTTGGAATGGAAGGGGGGATGGAATGGACGATTACGAGGTAATGAAAAATAGTGTGTTTGGTTGGTCAAAGGAATGGAATCACCCATTCCAAAAGGCATTTCATTCCCTCAAAACCATTCCATCCACCCCCCATGTTTTTTTTCATTCTATCCCTCATTCACCCTTCATTAACAACACCATAAGCCACCACCACCCGCCACCACCACCAACAACCAGCGTCATCACCCACCGCCATCCACCACCACTGCCACCACTCACCATTGCCACCACCCACCACCGTCTCACACCACCAACACCAACACCGTCGCCTACCACCCACCACCGCCGTCACCACTACCAACCACCACCACCCACTACCTTCACCCGCCCATCCACCACCGTCACCCAACACCACCCAATGCCGCCGCCACCGCCAACCAACATCACCCACCCACCGCCGCCTCCACCACCTGCCACCGTTACTCACCACAATTTCCTCTACCCACCACTACCGCCGCCTTCGCCCACCACCGCCCCTACTCACCATCGTCGCCCACCCACCATCACTGTTATCCACCTCCACGTTCCACCGTTGCCACCACCGTCACCGCCACCCACCACCGTCGCTTGCCACATATCACCACCCATCATCACCGCCACAAACCACAACCCAACACCGCCACTCACCACCGATTTTATTCATTCGTCTTTTCCTGCCTATCCAACAATACAAAGTAAGATTTTGTTTCATTCCCACATGGAAAACAAACAAGACATGGAATGGTAATGATCTATTTCATTACCTCGTCCATTCCATTCCCTCGTCCATTCCATTAGGTATTAATCGATTCCTTTCCTCCTCTATAAACGTAAACTTATTGACTATAATAGCCATACAAACAACCGACCCATTACTTGCTGATATGACTCAATAAATTAACTACTACCTTACTAACAAAAAAAATGCAAATAAACTAGTGTCAGCTATGAATGTAAATGTATGCATACACCCATGCGTGATATTTTATCATACATATATATATGTGTGGAGTTTATTTGTTTTTTTTTTTTCGTTTTAGTTTTACAGATGGTAGTGGGTTTGGGCTAGAGCTAAGGCCCATACATTTAAAAGGCCGATATATTGAAAGTCAGCGCTTACATATTTACATTGGGGGTGGGCCTACTAAATTATTGGACACGATTAATTAATTAATTTACGTGTTTGCAAGCAGAGGTGATCAAATCGGTTTTTTTTTTTTTGTCAAACCGGTTTCGGTTCCAAACCGGTTCGGTTTTGGACCAGTTTTGTCAGTTCGTAAGATCAATTTCGGAGACCGGTTTCGGTTTTTTCGGTTTCGGTTTTTAATCGGTTTTCTCGCGCACTTTTTAAAATCGTATAAATTACATAAAATTTAACTTTTAATAACTTTTAGGGTTTTTTAAAGAAGGAAATTGAATATTAATACAAAAAAAAAAACAAAGTTTTATTTGTGTTTATGGCCAAAAATGTATTTTTCTTAAACCGGTTTCGGCCGGTTTTTAGCGATACCGGTTTCGGTTCGGTTCCGGTTTGTGTACCGGTTTCGGTTTCTTTTGACCTTTTTTTCATCGGTTTTAGGTCGGTTTTCGGTTCGGTTTGGGAATTTTTTTGTATCGGTTTCACGTGAAACCGGTTTTGACCGGTTTCGGTTCCCAAAACGGTTTTTTTGAACACCTCTATTTGCAAGTGACTTTGTTTAGTAAACAGACCATGGTAAAGATTGTGTATGTTATCTATAATTGAAGACTAATTATCTTAAAAAATGATATAGACTTTTCGTATTTTCACGCGGGCTTTCACCTAGTTAATGCTTAAAGCTCAGGCTTTTGGTATAGGTGTGGAACAAGAGAAGGCCAAAAGAATGGCAAGCTTATTGGGTTGTAAGATTGGTAGCTTTCCGTTTGACCATCTTGGGGTCAAAGTTGGCACAAATATGAACCAAGTTTTCCATTGGGCTCCGGTCGTAGAGACGGTCCAACAACGTTTAGCATCTTGGAAGGCGAAGACACTCTCGATGGGAGGAAGATTGGTGCTTACTAAGTTCGTTCTTGCTAGTCTACCTATATACTTTCTCTCGCTTTACAAAGCGCCTATGGCCATTATTAATAAGTTGGAAGGTATTATGAAGATATACTTATGGGTCGGGGCCTCTAATGAGAAGAAAATTCATTGGGTCTCGTGGGATGTCGTATCTACGACAAAATCGGATGGTGGGTTGGGAATATCTAAGTTGATCTATGTCAATTCGGCGCTTCTTCTCAAATGGGATTGGAGGTTTTACAACATGAAGAACTCTCAATGGCGGTGTGTTATTGTAGTGACTCATGGAGGAATGGGCCGTTGGGTGTTCCTTCCGGATGATAACGACCTTCGCGGATGCTGGCATAATATTGTTACTTTCCTGGGTAGAATGAAGCCTCAGGACAGACCTGTGGACAGATTCCTTAAGGCCAAGGTCGAGAATGGTAAGCAGATAAGGTTTTGGCTGGATAAATGGTTTGGGGATACTATACTCAAAGAGAGATGGCTGATGCTTTACAAGCTCGAGAAGGTTAAAAACTGCAGCATCAGCGACAGGTTTGTGCAGCTCCCGAGTGGTGTTCGGTTTGTGCAGCAGTGGTTGAGAAGCCCACAAACAGTCACGGAGATTTCTGAAATGCAAGAGGCCCTTGAAGTTTTAGCAAAGTTTTCTGCAGGCCAAAAGGAAGATTACTGGGTTTGGGATTATGGTGGTCAGCACGAATTTTCAGTCTCCAATGTTAAGAAACTGTTGCGAAAGGGCAGAGATATCAAGCGGGTTCATCTGATGAAGTGGGAGAATTGAATTCCTCTTAAAGTTAACCTTCTCATTTGGCGAACAGAGATGAACAGATTGCCGACCCGGGACGCTTTAATTCGAAGACGCCTGAAGATTTCTAATGCCTCCTTCCTTCTGTGCACAGCCGAGGACGAGTCGGTCGAGCATATTTATACGGGCTGCAACTTTACCATGGGCATTTGGGCTGGTATTGGTGTGTGGTGCAAGATTGGTCCCATATTCGCCTTCAACTTTAATGACCTTTTTACGTTCATAGATTTGAAAGCAGCTTCTAAGAGGGGTAAGCGGATTTTGAATGGGATTATTATGATCAGCTGCTGGGTCATTTGGCGAGCGCGAAATAAGAGATTTTTTGAAGGGGTAGTTCCAAAGGGTTGCGAAGTCTTAGCGTCTATAAAGTCTCTTTCTTTCTTATGGTTTAAGAGTCGGTCGGTGTACACATCCATTCAATGGACGGATTGGTCTAAATATCCTTTGTATATGTTGTAATAGTGTTGGTGGCGGTCCTCGCTTTGAGGGTGCGCCGCTTCTAATGAAATTTACAGTTAAAAAAAAAAAAAAAAAGCAAGGCGCTCAAGCAAACAAAGTACAAAACAAAATGAAAACAAAAATCATATCCTAGATGACCGGAACAACTTATTACATTGGAAAATTATTATCCCAATTTTAAGGTAATGAATATTTTTTGCTACAAAGTCTTAAAAACATAATGTGTATAAATATAAATTTGGGACACCAAGATTTTTGAACTTACCAATTTTTATCTTTGGATACATTTAATAAAATTAGAAAAATAAAACAAAAAACATGACCTACAAAAAATAAGTGGAATTTCACAAAGTGGGGATTGAATTATCTGACAACATGTTAGGGAACAGTAGCGCCGACTAAAATTACATTTTTGTCCTTTGTCTAAATTACAATTATGCCCTGCATGTAAACTTTTTTTCCTTTAAAAAACACACCGTACATGCACAATAGCATCACCACCATGGCAACCACCACTGCTAGATGTTACGGTGGAGACTTAAGAGGCAGAGAGTTAATCTTCAAACCTCATCACAGTCGGTTCATAATAGGGGAAAACATCGGTGTCGGTGTACGATGCCTCTGTTCCGCCTTCTGGTGCAGACGTTACAGTCGAATCCTAACTACCATCGACTTGCATGCCAACAACTTCTCAGATCTAAGCGTTTACACTCTTTGATTGGACCTTTGGAGAACCGATCCCTGTAACATCTGAAGCCACCACTGCGTACCGCTGTGGCAACCATCGTTATCGCAGCCTTGACCGGCTGAATGTTTGGCGTCATTGGTGGGCGGAAGGTCACTGATTTTCGTCACTCTCTCTTTTAAAAGTAGTGGGTATTGGATAGTTTCATAAAAGTAAAGATAGTTTTACAAATGGTTTTGTAAATGTGCTTTCCATACAACTTAGTGATAAGAAGATGAAACCCTAAATCAAAAGTCTCAAAGAAATAAAATGAAGGATCTGGAATGAATGAGCTGGAAGTGTTAATGAGAAAAGAAAAATATCTGAGCAGCTAAAGTTTAATATTGCACAAACAATCCTTTTTATAAGCAACACCAAATGAGACCTAGGCCCGTCATACTGAGCAGCCCATATGCAAACTTCAGCAACTTCTAAGACCAACAAAGCAAGGTTCCATGCCCAAGAAAGATTATTAACCAAAGCAGCCCAACAACAATTGCTTGAACAATCCAGTAGTTTGACGAAATGCGTCAAAACAGTCAAATTATTTAACGGAGCTAACTCATCCTAGTAAAGTTAAGGGTAAAATTGTCCATTTACCTTCTTTATCCCCATTATCACTACCACCATACCATTACCACCACCAATCCAGACCGCCGCCACCATTTTGGTTACAAGGGCAAAAGTACCATTAGGGTGTTTGATTTTAATATTTAAATCAGAAACATCAATATAATACACCAGTATCATCTTTGACCATATGTTCATTGCCACATGAGTCAACTATCCATCCTATTCCCAACAAACTACCATTAGCACTAGCAAAACAATAGATAGTAGGACTAATAACAGAAGCATAGAACAACCTACCAGCCAAATTGCAGCTCACAAAAGCTTCACTAGGTTTCTCATGGATTAAACTCAAAAGTTTAGCAACTTGATCACTAGTTAACCCATTAATAGAGCTGTTAGAACACTCGGAAACACTATTATTACTCATAGCACCCTTTTGTTTTGATAACCTCTATTTTTAGACCAAGATGGATAACCAATTTGTTCAAAACATCTATCCACAGTGTGACCATTTTTGTTGCAGTGAGTACATTTTAGGGATCGATTAGTGCTTTTATTAACCCTCTTATTGTTATTAAAACTTTCTTGATTAGCCTTAGCCATGAAGTTAACAGTTTGATTAGGTTTACTTGAACTGCCAACACTTGAGTTTCTATGAGATTCCTCTCTAGAAACTAAAGCAAAGGCTTCATTCACAGAAGGTAAATCAGTTTTAAGTAACAAAGTAGTTCTAACATGTTGATAAGCACTATCCAACCCCATCAAGAACTGCATCAGTTTAATCATATTAGAATGGTTATTAAAGTCCCTAGAGGCATCACAAACACAAGCAGGCAATTGAAGGATCTGATCTAATTGTTTCCACATAGTGTTTAACTTGTGATAATATTCAGCAACAGTCATACCATTTTGACTGAAGGAATTAATTTTTTGATACAAGTCAAACACTACAGATCCATCAATTTTGTCATAAGTTTCTTTAAGGTCCTTCCAAACATCATAGGCAAGTTTGGAATAAACCTGTCCCATATACAACTCCTCAGACACAGAATTAAAAATCCAAGTAAGAACAATACTATTACACCTTTCCCACTAATTAGCAAGCACAAGATCATCAACAGGTTTAACACATTCACCATTAATGAACCCTAGCTTGTTTTTAACTCTTAAAGCAAATGTCATAGAATTGGCCCAAACAGTGTAGTTTTCAGTCCCCTTAAGTTTAATACTAATGACAGTTAAATTGGTAGAATCACTAGTATGTAAATACAAAGGGTCACTAGCATCAAGTTTGCTAACAAGAGTAACAGGGTTAGCACCAGGATCAACAGGGTGAATGACAACACCAACCAATCACAGTGGAGAAACAAATAACATACAAACAAGATCAATAGTGGTGAAGCCCCGTCGATGATCCAGATAGCCGGTTCGCCACTCAATATGTGCCAGTCCAGGTCCACATGAGGGAGCCAACAATTGATCAATACCAACCCTAGAGCTAAACAGGGACTCAATCCCTGAACAAACGACTCCTTAGGACAACCCTAGACCAAAACAGGAAACATCAGAAAGATCTCATCGAGCAAGACCCAAGTTAGGGTTCGCCTAAACTCGTAGTGCTCAACCTTCACTTAGGGTTGAACACCAGAGAGCAAAGAAAAAAGCCTTCAAAACACCAAACCCTAGACCTGGAATAACCAAGATCCAAGGAACACAAACAGTCAGGACAGATCTCCTTCACCAGAACAGCAACGGAACCAAATACAGATCAAGAGCTCAACCAGAGCTCTGATACCATGTCAAGAATATGGTCAACACAGATTATTCCTTTATTACCAACAATATGAACCAAAAGATTTAGACAAGACTCAAGATACAAAGAAACCTCACTACAGCGCTCAAAACCCTCAGAAGATTATTATCAAAATAATCATCAAACAAATACACAATAAGAATCAAAAGCTTATCAGATCAAGATGATCTAAGAAACCCTAATATTTGAGAGAATACAATGAACGAGTGAGATAACAAAGACAGAGTATCAAAAGTAAATAAATGAGGAAGAGAGCTATATTTATAGCTGCTCAATCGTGTTTCTTCAATAAGATCAACGACCAGGAATACAAAGATCCAACGGTTAAAACCCTTGTGTGTTTCTTCACACGGATTGCCACATCAGCAATCCTTACACAATATAAAATATGAATTGGGCCAATACACTGGGCCAAGAGCAATGGGCTCAAACAAACAAGCAGATCAACAACACTTCTCCCTTTGGGCCTCAATCTGGGCTACGAACTCAGGGACAAATCCAGGCAGCCCAACCTACAAATTTATGTAAATATTATAATTTTTGTAAAGAAATAAAATTGCAAAAATAAGAAATGTTATTTTTAACAGAAACATTTATTAAAACCCAAAACGGCCAACAAATTTGGATTGATGGACTTTTTTTCGTGTTTTTTACACCTTCAAAACCTTTATTATGTCAAACTAAATCTAATGTTATCTATCTATAAGATTATTGTATACAACAACCTTTTTTTTTTGTTAAATGTATAAAAATCTAGTGTTGGACATGTTGCCAATGAGATAGATAGTTGGACTGGCTTTTGCTTTATAAGCTTTGGCATTTGCTGCTTAGCCTACTTTTTTTTTTTTTTTTTATAAAAAAATTGTCTTCTTTAGTGTTTTATATAAGTGGATGATATGCAACCGCTTTATCCACACATTAAATCCATCACAACTTGTTTCGTCTTTCTATCTTGCTTTTTCTATCATGTTTACTCATGTATACATAAAATATATATGTTCATATAACAAAATCTATTGTAACACCTTACAAAAATTATATCATTCTTAATTTTAAAAATTTCAATTTTTAAGTTCATCACACCACGATAAACCATCCCATTTGATTTTTTAAGTTCATCACACCACATTATGTCACATCAACAAAAAACTCTAACTGGGTTAGACCTCCGTTAGTAAGACTCAATTAAGAAAAATAGTTTGAAAGTTAAAACTTAGAAAGAATATTTCTTAAGTTTGAATTATTGTTAGTAAATTTGTTAAACTTATTATTAAAATTCAATAAATAAAGTATTACATTACAAGATAATTATTTGACCTCCTTACACTTTAATAAGAGTACAATTTTGATCCGAAGTTATCGTCTAGAAATAGAAGGATATATTTTTCAGTTTTGTCCCCACCAACATTAACCCTTCTTTCCATCTTGGAAAAACTTTTTTGCTTAATGTTGTATCCTTGTCAACTAAAATAACTATTGAGAGATTTCAAAGTGAAAATGATTGCTCTTTTGGACGATTGGCTCCTTTAATTATTGGAATGGTATATATTAAAAAACATGTAAGTTAATAGTTTTTTTTAGGACTAATTTCCTCTCATTTTTTACACATCTTTTTTCATCATGTTTTAAATATATCTTTTTTCTTTGCCTCTTATATGTCTTGAACCCTCAATCTCCCATTTTTAAAGAGGTGGAGGTAATTAAGCAGCTAGCGAGGGGACAAGTACCATGACTAGAACATCATTGAATTTCCAAAACCGTCAGACGACACAAGTTAAGGTTAGGCTTTGTTGAGGAGTCCTTAAGAGTGTTGTTGCGTAGGATAGGAGCTAAAGTGGTATGGTGTTAGGCGTCTATATGTTGTGAGGGGCTAATAGAGATGTGTGGGGCGAACCAGTGAATTAAGCACGGCGAGTAGTTGAGACGGGAGCGGGAGGGAGAGGGATAAATAGGTTTTAAATGTCTACAACCAAAATAAAGAAATAAGTAGCATTTTAGAAAAAGAAAAAAATGTATGCCAATCCAGTCAGGGGCGAAGGTTAAGAAGGGCCAGGGGTGGCCCTGACCCCCCTGTTTTCTGGCGCAGTGATAGAAATTTGCGATTTTCATAGGTAAATTGAGTCCGGGTTGAGTCCAGCCCCCACCGATTTGCCACTACCGACCGAAAAAAAAAATTAGTCCGGCCCCCACCATTTCGCAAACCAAGCTTCTCCGGTGAATCCAGTTCGTTTCATTTTACAAATAAGTAGTCTAACCTTATATTTCTGTAAAGATTAAGAAGATAATGATTTTTATATATAAAAAAAAAACAAACACCACTAGTGTTAAAATGTTTCCTCTGTCTTACAATCAATATAAGTATTTCTTAAATAGAATTCGATCCAATTATATCTGCCACCTCATACTATAATAATTTGGATAAGTGTGATTAATCAGGATTGTTTAGGCAAGTTGCTTCTAGGCCCATATGAGGTTGATTGAATACGAAAATGCATTTCTTGAGCTGTATACTTGATTTAATGATTTAGAATTTTAGATTACTTTGAAATGTAATACGATTTTTAATTTGTGATAAGGATAAAAATGAACCAACATTTTTTAAGTTATAAACATGCACAACCACATTTAGTATTACTTATTTTTTTTTTTTTTTTTGAACGTCATTACTTATTTTTTTTTAGTTATGTATTTCATTAATATTGATTTAATTGTTGAATATATTTTGTTCTATTAATCATAAAATAATATATCTAGAGGCGGTGCATGTTTGGCTGCCCATCTTCTTAGCTTCTTACATTCTTTTCTCTTAAATCCAAAAGTCACAATTTCTAGCTTATGACTTATCTCCTTTTCAAAGTACAAAATTTTCTAAAAACTCTTTTTCAAACCATTACCAAAATACTTTTTTTTAACTTATTAACTTCTTAGAGAAGTTATAAGTCATAAGCAGTTGAAAAAAATAGAGCTAAACATGCTCAAAGAATTTTAA
The DNA here is from genome assembly GCA_030844895.1 of Ambrosia x helenae. NCBI lineage: Eukaryota > Viridiplantae > Streptophyta > Magnoliopsida > Asterales > Asteraceae > Ambrosia > Ambrosia x helenae. The sequence continues at coordinate 118,750,237 of CM061227.1, forward strand.
TAATTTTGTCATGAAGGACACATTAAAAATGCAAAACTATATATTATCCAAATGTCAAAAGAGTTAATATTCATTTTCGTCCTGATGTTTGGTCAGATTTTCTGGTCCAGTCTAAAAAAATGTGTGTGTGTGTGTGTGTTTTTTTTTTTTTGCAACTAGACACCTGAGGTTTGGATTTTGTGCTATTTCCGTCCATTTTGCTAACTCCGTTTGTTTATTATGTTAGTTACATGTGTTTTGACCAAACTACCATTTTGATTAAAAAAACAAAAAATATAAACACCCATGACCCACCCACCATCCTCCTCTGCTTAATCAAACCAACAACACACACAGTGTGTGTGCGTCTGTTAAGAGCTAGCCCTGTCGTCTCTGCAACAACTGTCGTCGTTTATGGCAAACTTGGATTTTAGTGGAGATGGAAAGATATAGATAGACAACCAAGTGAAAGAGGGAGAGAGACAAAATTTTGGTCTGGATTTGCAAGTTTCTTACCGCCGAAGGTTAGATCCGTTTGCCAACGTACGTGGGTTATATTCTTTCTTCGTTGTTTTACTGATTAAAGGAAAACAAAGAAAGAGAGAGCGACGGGGAAAAAGGGAGAGGAGAAAAATAGTGACAGTGGGTTAAGGATTCACTTCAGATCTACACTAAAACAAGGTAAACCCGGTATATTATGGGTTTCATCTGGAAGATGGTGATGCGGGCTGTGGTTAGTGAACGGTGGTTAGTAAAGAGAATGGTGGCGAAGATAGGAGGGTGGAGGCGGGGTGGTGGTGACGAACGTTGTGGTGCAATTGGATTTAGGGGTTGAGGTGGTGGTGAACGGTGGTTAGTGAGGGGAATGGTGGCGGAATAGGAGGGTGGAGTCGTGGAGGTGAAGGAGGTGGTGGTGATCGGTAGTTAGCGAGGGGAATGGTGGTGCCGTGGCGGAGATAGGAGGGTGGAGGCAGAAGAGGTGGTGGAGAGAGAAAGTGAGTGAGAGAGAGAGAGTGTGTGTGTGTGTGTGATGAATGAGAGAGATAAATATCTAGAATTATGGAATTTTTATTTTGTTTTTTTAATCAAAACAAGAATGAAAAAAAAACATAAAAAAGGGATAAAATGTTAAAAGTACCCCTCAGATAACGTTAACCTTTAATGGAGTTAGCAGTTTGGACGGAAATAACACGAAAATCCAGACCTCAGGTGCCGAATTGCAAAAAAAAAATAATAATAAATAAATAAAAAATTGGACTGAACCAGCAAATCTGACATAAGGACGAAAATGGCTATTAATTCTAACGAAAATGACTATTAACTCTAACGAAAATGACTACTTTCCATTTATTGGAATTGGACGCATTTGAACATTTAGCGGGCCAATTCGTCTTTCATGTCAGGCCCAGAAACAAAATAAAAATTTTTTGGGTCACTTGCGCTATCAAAATGACAAAATGTACCCTTACTTTTTAAAATAAGAATTCGAAATATTGCCAAAAGTAAAAACGCCCACCGTGGGGCTCGAACCCACGACCACAAGGTTAAGAGCCTTGCGCTCTACCAACTGAGCTAGACGGGCTTGTTGAAGTTCCTCGGGGTTTTATTTCCTTAATACTATAAAATCTAAGAAAGCCCATTGACAACTTTTGACCGTTGACACATGAGCAAACAATTTTCCATTTTAGTGGTCTTGTTAAATTATCTAGCCCACATTTCTTTATTTAGATCATGTTCCCTAGTAAACATGATGTTTTGGGCTCAACCATCTAGCCCATATCTCTTCATTTGGACTCCCATCTCAACGTGTGACACGTACGTCATGCTTGCTACAACAATTACAAGCTGCGGCTAATCTCAACAACCAAATGACTACCAATTAAAAAAAACAAAAAAAGTAACAAAGGCCACTTCTATGTGTTCACATTTCAAAAAGAAATAGGAGATACTACAGACAGTCAAATGTTCACACCAACCACAGGCCCATCTACCAACAACGTGGCACACAAAATTCAACGATGCAAGACATACTCGTAAGTCGAGTAGAATTTTGCAAGTCTTTGGTAGGTGGTAGCTGATACTATCGTTGAACTAAAAGAAAATATCAAAAACTAATTTTATAACAAGGAAAGTATATTTTGAAATTTATTGGTACGATTTTAGGAATTTTTTGTCGTCAAAAGGTCAAAAATCTACTTTAAAAATCAATATATTCTATTTTACCAAATAAAGTTATTACCAAGTTGTTATTGTTTTCATATATGAAACGTATCAATGAAATAAAGTTATTACCGAGTCGTTAGAACGTATTATATTGTTGAAATAAAGTTATTACCGAGTCGTTAGAACGTATTATATTGTTGTCAAAATAACGAACTAACTTAAAAGTTGTACGTAAGTGAAAAGTTATATATTTAAACAAGCAAGACCCGAAACCAGTTGGGATTAGAAAACTGCCTTTCACATTAACCCTCCAAGCACTGATCACTGATGGAAGATGAAGATAGATCTAATCTACAAAACATATACGCTCTTGGCCTCGCCATAGAAAGGGAATACTCAATGTGACCATCATATGTTGTGTGAATATGTATTTGTTTATTACCCGAAAAAAAACTATGTAAGAATAGGGATAAGCTCGGTAACGGTACCAAAAATAATCAGTACAATATGCCATTAAAAGGTAAAATCCGTAAAATATTGGTATCGCATTGAAACGAAAATACGACTCCTGAAAACAGCAAAAAGTGGGTACAAAAGTTTGATCGGTACGGTACCATGGTACCAGAGCGAAATGTTCATCCCTATGTAAGAAGGAGAGTTGAGAGAGATTGAATGAATCGACATACATAAGGTCACCAATGTTTATGGATCCATTGAGGAGATATGTAACTTTATTGTTAAAATCTTAAAAAAAAATCAATCGTGTTGAAATCCTTAGTCTAGGCAAACAAGTCGCCACCTATCCTATGTTCACTACTTAGTGTTTTTGTATTTCGTGAGTTTGTTTAGAAAACCTAAGGAACAATTGGTGTAGGCTGTTCAAACCCGTCTATGAGACATGTAAAGGAAAATCTTTGTAGGTCTCATGGAGTTGGATTGATCTAGGAACTCACCCTTATATAGGTTCATTCAACCCTTGAACCTATTGAGCGATATGGCCTGGGAGCTCATCCCCTTACATGGCCCTTGCCATGGAGTTTCTTGCAAGGTTCTCAACCTGGAAATAGGATAGAAAGACAATTTTTTTAAAGGGGATCTACTGATCCTTTCATTGATTTAACAAGCCAATATTACATCATTCAACTAGTAGGAAATTACACTTCTTGGAGGCCTAGACAAAGAACTTTTTAAGGTTTTTGCCGTTCCAGTAGCGTGGTAGCTTTTTGCCTTCCATGTTGGCAAGTTTATAGGATCCTCCTTTGTGGGATTCCAGGATGGTGTAGGGACCTTCCCATCTTGGTCCTAATTTTCCTTGATTTTCTTTCTTGCTTGCTTCGTTGTTCCTTAAGACCAAATCTCCTGGCTTGAAGCGTTCATGCCTTGCCTTGGTGTTGTAGTAGGACTCCATCTTTTGCTTGTATTGAGCTTCTTGAATTGCTTCTGAGTCCCTTGCTTCTTCTAAGAGATCTAGGTTGAGCAGAGCTTCTTCCTCATTGGTCTTGATGTTAACGTGGAGCGTTCGAGGTGTGGTAACCCCAATCTCGGTCGGGATAACTGCTTCAGATCCGAAAGTAAGACTGTATGGCGTTTTCTTGTTGCTTGTTTTCTCCGTGGTTCGGATGGCCCATAAAACGTTTGGAAGCTCATCCAACCATTTTCCTCCTTTTCTGCCGAGTTTTGCTTTGATCCCTTCAACCACACTTCGGTTCATTCGTTCAACCTGGCCATTTGATTGTGGGTATGCCACAGAGCTGAATACTTGAATTATTCGATATTCCTTGCACCAAGTGCTGAAGGGTTTCTCTGCAAATTGCTTCCCATTATCTGTGACCAGTACTCTGGGTAAGCCATACTGGCAGATGATGCTTTCCCAAACGAAGTTGATAATCTTTTTTCCGGATATTTTTCCTAAGGGCCTCACTTCTGGCCACTTTGTGAAGTAATCAACAGCAACCAACAAAAACTTAACTCCTCCCTTTGCAGGTGGGAAGGGTCCAACGATATCCATCCCCATTTATAAAACGGTCGAGCTGAGTTAATTGGGATTAGGTCATGCTTGGGGCTCTTTGATACTGGGCGTGTATTTGACAGGCTTCACATTTTTTCAGTTGTCCCGATGCATCTCTGTGCATGGAGGGCCAGAAGTAGCCGAGATTCATGAGCTTTGCTACTACTGATCGTGAACCACAATGAGCTCCACATATACCTTCATGAACTTCCTTGATTAAGTATCTGCTTTGTTCCGGGCCAACACATCGAAGCAGTGGAGCCAAATACCCTTTTTTGTAGAGTATGTCTTCTTGGATGGTGTATTGCCTTGACTTGATCCGGATCTTTTCGGCTTCAACATTGTCTTGAGGAAGTTCACCTTTCTTTCAGGAATGCTATGTATGGGGTCATCCAATTTGGTTCACTTTCAGTGATTACATCTTGTACCTCGAGCTCGGATATGGAAGGCTGTTGGATTACTTCTACCAGCACTTTCTTGGTAAGATGGGCAAAGTTTAACGAGGCAAGCTTGCTGAGAGCGTCAGCTTTTTTGTTGTGTGATCTTGGAACTTGTTTGATCTTGCAAGACTGGAAGGTGTTTCATGATTTCTTTTGCCTTTTCTCTATATTTCTTCATGTTTGGTTCATTTGCTATGTAGCTATCATTTACTTGGTTAGAAACCAGGAGTAAGTCAGTGAATACTTGAAGCTTTTGGACGACCATCTTTTTTGCAAGCCTTAATCCTGCAATCAGGGCCTCATATTCTGCTTCATTGTTGGTGGTCTGGAATTCCAAGCGAAGAGCATATGTGAATTCTAACCCTTCAGGATTGATTAAGACGAGACCTGCTCCGGATCCTTCAACACTGGAAGCTCCGTCTGTATAAAGCTTCCAGGATTTGGGATCGGAAGGTTCCTCTATTGCTATGTTAACTTCAGTGGTTTCCACCTTTGGGACCTCAGCTATGAAGTCAGCTAATATTTGTGCTTTTATTGATTTTCTTGGGACATAGGTGATTTTGTGTTCACCTAATTCGACGGCCCACTTGGCCAAGCGTCCCGAAGTTTTAGGTTTTTCAAGCACACTCTTAATGGGTTGGTCGGTGACCACTTGTATGGGGTGTGCTTGAAAGTACCTTCTGAGTCTTCTGGCCGTTTGCACTAGGGCAAAGGCTAGTTTTTCAAGAGGAGGGTATTTAACCTCTGCTAACTTTAAAGTTTTACTGAAGAAGTAAACAGGTACCTGGGCTTTGTCTCTTTCAATGGTGAGGACAGCACTGAGGGCTTCTTCAGTAACACAAAGGTAGACAGAGATGGTTTCTCCTGCCCCGGGGGCTGCAATGGTTGGGAGGGAAGCCAAATATTGTTTCATTTGGTTGAAAGCTTCATCTGCCTCCTCTGACCATCTGAAATTTTTCTTGTCCGTGCACCCCTTGAGAGTTTTGAAGAATGGTAAAGATCTTTCAGCTAGTTTTGACATGAAGCGTTTTAAGGCAGCAAGTTTGCCGTTCAAGCTTTCTACTTCTTTCTTGGTTTGTGGAGACTTCATGTTTAGGACGGCTCGAACCTTGCTGGGATTGCTTTTATGCTTTGTTTTCCTACGATATGCCCCATGAATTTTCCTTCTTCGAACCCAAAAGAACACTTTACAGGGTTGAGCTTCATGTTGATCTTTCTCAGGTTGCTGAACGTTTCTTGTATGTCTTGAAACATTTGTTCCTCCGTTTTGCTTTTAATGACTAGATCATCCACGTAAGCTTCCATGTTTCTGCCGATTTGTTCAACAAACGCTTTATCAACTAACCTTTGGTACGTGGCTCCTGCGGTCTTTAGGCCAAAAGGCATCTTTTGGTAACAAAAGATGCCTTTGTCAGTATGAAAGGCTGTTTTCTCTTCATCTTCCACCTTCATCTGTATCTTGTGATAACCCTTATAGGCATCCAGGAAACACTTGAAGGGGAAACCTGTTAAAGAGTTAACATGCTTTATGTGAAGGATAACAATTTTGGAGGTATTGAACTAGCTTAAAAGTTTTCTTTAGGTATATGGGGAACCTGTTAATGAGTCAACTTTTAAGTCCACCTCGGGTAGAGGATAACAATCCTTTGGGCAAGCCTTATTGAGGTCTTTGAAGTCTATGCACATCCTCCATGAATCATCGGGCTTCTTGACCATCACAGGGTTTGCAACCCAGGACTGGTATTTGACTTCTCGGAGGATTCCTGCTTCGACCTGTTTGTCAACCTCTTGGCATGCAGCCTTGCTTCGTTCAGGGGCAAGACTTCTTTTCTTTAGTACAATCGGTTTGATATGTGGAGGAATTCTAAGCTCATGTTCAGCAATGCTTCGAGGGATGCCAGTCATGTCACTAGGACACCAGGCAAAAATGTCAACATTGCTCCGCAATAGCCTTTCAAGCTTCGAAAGTGTTTCGGCTGGGAGGTCTGTGTTAACCCGTATTCTTTGTTCTGGGTACTTTGGATTGATGTTGAGTCCGAGTTTGTTTCGGTCATTGTTATCTTCGCTGACTACCAGCACTGTGGTTGATGCTTGAAGGGTTGCAATCCCATCTTTGGTGGGGATCTTGGCATTCCTTCGACTGATGGAGATGGTCATGTCAAAAACCACTACTCCAGGTCTGCCAATGATAACATCATAATTAGATGGTAGGTCAAGGACGATAAAGCTTAAAGGTTCTGTCCTTTGGGTTTTCCCATCGGAGAAATTAACATCAAGTGTTATTTCTCCCAGGGGCTTGATGGGTATGTTTGCAATACCTTTTATAGAGACCTCTGTGGGTTGGAGCTTGGAGCATTCCTCAGGGCTTAGGAGTTTGAAGTATTTTCAAACATGATTTCTGTAGCCGCTCCCGTATCTATGTAGGCCTTTTGTGTTTTCATTGAACCAATGGATGCTTCAAGGAGGAGGGGATCACAATATTTGTCTTCTTTTGTGTGAGAAAAATAGATGCCTTGATGCTCCCAAGCTTCCAACCTCTGATGCTTATTTGGCGTTCCTTGTTCAAACGAGACCATATCAACTTCTTTTTTCTTGTTGTCAGTCATGTTTTCTTTTACACCTTTCACCAAGTGGGCAAGCTCCCCGGACTTAACAGCTTCTTCAATTCTTTTCTTAAGTTGGAAACAGTCGTTGGTGTGATGTCCCTTTTCTTCGTGGAACTCACAATATTGGTTGGAGTTCTCGTTTCTTTTGCTTTTTGGCAAGGGACGAGGAGGCCGAAAGGTGTGTTTGACTTCTTCAGTTGCTAAGATCTCTTAAGGAGTCTTAGTGAGGACTGTGAAGTTGACATTTCTGTCTCTGCTTGAAGGGTTCCTGCTTTCCGTCCTTCGAGACTCAGACCCTCTGGGTCTTCTATCGTGAGTTCCATAGTTTCCCCTCTTTCTGCTGGGGCTGTTGCTTCTCCAAGTGGAGCTTCTCTTTCTTTGCTCCTTGATGTCTACAGCCTCTTCTCTCGGATGTGGGCTTCAGCCCTTTCTAGGGCTTCTTCAAGAGTTCGTGGGAGACTCTTGTTAAAGTCTCTTGTGAGGTATTTCGAGTTGATGGCGTTCAGAAACCCTGCAACCTTCATTTTTTCATCTGCACCAACATAGGTGGGGCCTTCCTTCTTATATCTTTCAATGAAGTTTCTCAGACTTTCATCATCCTTTTGCTTGATTTGGAAGATTACCGTTGCATCCTTGACACAACATCTCTGCTGTGAGAAGTTAGCTAGGAATCCTTTTCCTAGATCATTGAAAGTTTTGATGCTTTCGGCAGGTAAGTCATTGAACCATATCCGGGCAGATCTAACTAGAGTCTGCATGAACATGAGGCAACATTCGGGATCACCCCATTTTTCGATGCGTGCAGCTCCGGAGAAGATCTGTAGATGGTCTTCGGGGTCATCGGTGCCATCATAGATTCTAATGTGAGCAGGCATCTTCAACTTGTTTGGGAACTCATAATCTGCTATTTCCCGAGAGAAACAGGATAGGCTATTAGGTTTGTACGGTTGGTGGGTGGTGTGTCCCACCCTATCACTACTTCCGTTAGTGTTCCCTTGTTGAGCAGCAATAGCTTGACTGATGAGTTGTTGCCCGGGGAAGTGGGCCATCATTTGAGATATCATGTAGGGCATGAGGTTGAAGCCTTGAAGGCTATCAGTTGCCGCTACATTGCTTGCTGCCACGGGTGCACTCAAGGAGGCACTACGGGCCATAGGCAGAGTAGCCATGGCCTGAGTCCATGAGGTGGCAGCCGGTGGTGGGACGCTGGCAATGGGTGATTGTAAGAGTTGATCCAGGGTGAGTTCATGCCCGATGGGTACACCAGCGGTGGCGGATTGGGTAGTGAACAGAGGAAAAGCGGTAGGACTAGGCCTGGTTGTCTGATGGACGGGCAGCCTGTTGCTTGGTCCTGCTTCATAGCTTCGGAAGGCGGTTTGTTGACTAGGTCAGCTAGTGAGTGGAAGGGTGGTCCAGGAGAAAGTGATACTTCTTCCTCGTTGTAGTCTAGCCGGATGCGGACTCCTTTCTTTCTTTCCCTCATGACATGCTGGTTTAAGAGAGACCTGAGTTGTAGGAAGTTACTAGCAACTCCTTCTGGGGTCAGATCTACACGTTGAGGACCTTGCATGTCATTAGGGAGAGGAGACATCACCCTTGATCGTGTAAGGGGTGGAGTTTGGAAGATAGTGAACTCAGGGAGAGTTGGTGGAGCTGGGGTACCAGCAGGGGTACTTCCAGGAGTGGAAAACGACACAGATATGTTGGGAGAAGCTTGATCTGTGCTCGGTGAGATCTGGTTCACCTCTTCTTGAGACTCAGGGTCAGACATGTTAGGAAGTCGGAGCTACACAACTGATATTTCAAGGAAACAATGGCGCAGCCTCACGGTGGGCGCCAACTTGTTGCTACAACAAATAATAGCCTAACGTTAGTTCTGAGTCACAAAAAGGGGGTTCAAGGTTCCGATCTGCCAAACGTAGGTCGTGGTTGTCACACCACGACAATGGCGGAAACACGTGGCGCGACGGTTCAAGAGCATAAAGTCAAGGTTAATGCTAAACACAAGTAATTTAAGAAAATGGGTCATTTATTAAGGCGTCAAATCTTGTTCAAAATATTACATAAAAGTAAATTGTTTTTAAGACAACATAGAGGTTTCTCAAATATATCCCAAACCCTTGGGAAATAAAGGTGAAACCCCGCAAAATGTTTAACGCCGCATCGGAGGATTCCACGACCCAGCTTGCCCCGGTTCACCTTCGTCTAATTACCTGAAAGATATGTTTAAAATTTCGTCAATATAAATATATTGGTGAGTTCACAGGTTTTTAGTTTCCAAAACTTGAATACTTGGGAAATACCATGTTATGACAATATATAGGAGTTGCAAATTCCTATAATTCTACTTGAGACTATAATCAAACCAAGACGTATAATAATAATGCCCCGCTCCAAGTCGTTACTCGGTTTCCCACGACTTAAGTTCAGAATATATGCACCCCAGGCATACACTAATGCATAATCGACGCTATCGATTAGGGGTGGGCCTTGTCAGGCACCAATAGTACTATTCAATATTCCTCCGGTTTCATTTCCCAGAATAAATGATTATAGAGGCGAGGACTCAACCCCGAGTGGCGGTCACACCTCAAGTAATAAATCCGTCAAACATTTTCCCTAACATATCTTTCCCCCGAAAAACGTAAAAATAGTTTAAAATGGGGCCGTGAAACTCACCTGAAACACTGCCTGGCTCACTAAGTAGATAGCAAAGAGGGTCTCGCACCTACAAACGTCCTAGACGTATAAGTCACTATTCCTATAGTGCATGTGCCTTGGCAAGTTGTACACCCAACTCCCGACCACAAGTTATTCCAAATCCCGTTTAATTAAGCGCGTATCCTAGGTTTCATTGGCGTTAGATTACCCTTTGTGTTACAAGTTATATATTATTCTTGTTAATATTTCCTTGACTTGTACCTTATTATCATCGACTCGACTTCACTTAACATATAATTATTTTCCCATTTAAATAATTATACTTAAGATCGCATCGCTCGATATAATATATATTTCAACCCTCGACCCGACTCACTTTGCCGCACATTTGTTTTTCCCATTTAAACAAATATGCTAAGATCTTGTCGTTCGATTGTATATTCTTAACACCCGATTCAACTCACCATACCGTATATTTATTTTCCCATTCAAATAAATATACTAGGATCTTGTCGGCACGGCATACACATATATATATCTTTGTCTACTCGTCGCGGCTTTCCTTCCCACATATCTACTTTCCCATTAAGTAGATATACTAGAATTTTGCCGAGACGAGTGTACATATATAAATGTGTAATTTTTCTTGTTAAGTATATACGTTTGTTTAACGTCTTACGTCATGTTTTTCTCCCACGAATAATTCCTTCAACACTTAGGAAAGTGTTTATTAGTTTTCACCCATGAGGTATATATATTTTACTTCCTAAAAATATATATTTTCTCATCTTGCCGCAATGGCATTTTTCTCACGTTTTGTCCGTGTACGATTCGTTAACGCGTCTTAGTTCGATATCTTAGCTCGAGTAGTTAATTTTTCCAAGTTTTTCCCAACATGTGTTTTATAGAAATATTATCCATATTTCTTCCTCTTTTCACATATTACTTGGTAGGTTTAAAATACTTATGTATTTTTAATCCAACTTGTTAACTTAACTACAAAAATGTTCCCAATACTTTTATATTCCCATTTATATAAAAGTATTCATTTTTGTATAAGTTTCTCAAGTTCGTTTAATATTTTTATAAAACCTCTATTTTATAAAAATCCTTATGTTAATACAATCCATATTTTTATAACTTTCAAAAATATACTTTTATACCAAAATACCCAAGTATATCTACTAGTATTTACCAAAATCATCCCTAGGAATTTATTACTTACACTTTTGACACCAAACTTTCCATCCTTGCATTTTTGGACTAATAGTTTCTAAAATATCCATTTTAGCCCTCTAACTTTCAAAGTTACAATATTAGTCCCTTAACTTTCAAATGTTGCATTTTTCCACTCTAACTTCCAAAGTTAACATTTTTCACTCAAAATAGTAGACTTTGAAGATCCATCTTTTTATTGGTAAGTTATTTTTGTTTCAAAACACTTTTATTAGTCTTATATTCCATATATAAGACTACTTGTATGTGTGTTTTATGTATTTGCCCATTATATCAAAATATCATTCTTCTAAGTAAGTAAACTTTAATTTTTCATCTTCTTTATTCTTGAACTACTAACATGTTCCATCATTTATTATACCTTAGATGATCATATTAAGGTGATTAAAGTTACTTTTTAACACATTCAAGTTTATTCCACAAATCTTAATCAAATCATCATCTTACTTAGTGTATGTGTAAATTTTATACATTTTCAAGAATACTACTCTATCATCATCCAATCCATGATTTATTTACATATCTCTAATCATCTATTTTACTCATGTAAAACCTATTAAAGATTATGTTTCAAACCACCTTTTAAACCCTTCATGTACAACTTGCTTCTAAGAACACATACATGAATAATAATAATCATATCTTCCATGGATTGCATGTGATTATTACTAAAGATTCAAGAGATTTAAGAAGTACAAAATGATCTTGGATGGATGTGTGTAGTATATGTGTGGCCGTGTATATATGTATAGGAGTGGAAGGTTTCTTGCAAATCTTGCTAAATCTTTGTGATCTATCATAATCCTTCACTTGATCTTATACATACATGAGTGCACTAGTGTAATGATAGGATAAGTCTTGTCTTGGATTATTATGGCCTATGGCCGATTTCTTTGCAAGGGAGGGGACAAGAGATGTGCATGCTTTGTACTTGTGTGTCTTACACCTTTTCCTAATCCATGCATGCTTAACTTTTAGTGTAGATAGGTTGTCTTAAAAAAAATTATAATATGGAAAGTTGTAAGGCCTTTAGGCCGGCCACTTTTGTGGTTTGGGTGGGGTCCACAACTCCAAATATTTACCCAATATTTGTTATGTTTAATCCCTCGTCGTTCGGGTGTCGTTCGGGTATTTTCGGGTTTTAATCACGCGTTATTCGGACATTAAAAATACCTTTAATAACTCTTAAATATAGTCTAATTTAAGCGTTGATTGGTTATTTAGGCCTTTGCCGGGTGAAATTATGAGTTATACGCGTATCGGGTGCGGTACGCGCATTTTATTCGTTACCGGGAGATTTGTACAAGACGTTTCCACTTATGGTTTTGGAGTTCCAAAACTCATTATATTTTGTGAAAATACCCTTTATTTTATATCCTGGGTGTCCGGGATCCTTTTCGTTTATTTAATTATTACCGGGTAATTGCCAACGTCCATACCGGATAGTTCATTTGCACATGATCCAATCATGTTTTACCATTAAACGTACGCATTCTTATGCATTATTTGGAAATTGCTATCTCTTAAGGCCTTGATAATTAAATCACACATAATTGCATTTAATTACATTAATCATATATTAATTAATTTGTACGGAATTACCTTATTTTTGCCGGTTGTTACATTCTCCCCCCGTTAAGAGAATTCCGTCCCGGAATTCACTTCGAGTTCTCCGGTACAGGTGTCTTCTCGAATAGGGCGGGGTATTTTTGCTTCATCCGGTCCAGCCTTTCCCACGTGAACTCCGGTCCACGCTTGGCATTCCAGCGCACTTTGACCAATCTGATCTTGCTGCGCCTTAGTTTTTGGACCTTCCAATCAGTTACCTCGATTGGTTCTTCAACAAAATGTAACTTGTCGTCAATTTGGATTTCGTCTGCTGGAATGATGAGAGTTTCGTCGGATAGGCACTTTTTCAAATTTGACACGTGAAACGTGTCGTGTATTCCACTAAGCTCTTGAGGCAACTTGAGCTTGTATGCCACTGTGCCTACCCTGGACAAGACTTCGAACGGTCCAATATATCGTGGGTTCAGCTTTCCGTGCTTCCCAAAGCGCGCGACACCTTTCCAAGGTGATACTTTTAGTAGGACCCTGTCTCCGACTTGAAACTCCAGAGGCTTTCGCCTCATATCAGCATAGCTTTTCTGGCGGTCACGGGCCGCTTTGAGGCGTTCCTTTATCAAAAAGACCTTATCCGTGGTCTCTTGAACAATTTCGGGCCCGGTGAGTTGTTTTTCTCCAACTTCCGCCTAACATAACGGCGATCGACACTTGCGTCCATATAGAGCTTCAAACGGTGCGGCTTGAATGCTCGTATGATAACTGTTGTTGTAAGAAAATTCTACCAGTGGCAGGTGCGTATCCCAGTTACCTCCGAAATCAATCGCGCATGCCCGTAACATATCCTCCACGGTCTGGATGGTTCGTTCACTTTGACCATCCGTTTGGGGGTGATATGCGGTACTCATGTCAAGGCGAGTACCGAGGGCTTCATTTAAACTTTCCCAAAATCTTGAAGTGAAACGACTATCTCGATCGGAGATGATAGAAACAGGTACACCGTGTTTAGACACCACTTCCTTAATGTACAAACGGGTCAGTTTCTCCAACCTGTCCTTTTCGCGAATTGGAAGGAAGTGTGCAGATTTTGTCAGTCGATCTACGATTACCCAGATCATGTCATGGCCGCTTGTCGTCTTGGGTAACTTGGTAATGAAATCCATGGTGATTCGTTCCCATTTCCATTCCGGTATTTCCGGTTGCTGGAGCAGACGGAAGGTCTCTGATGCTCAGCCTTGACCTTTGCGCAAGTCAAACATCGCGCAACATATGCCGCTATATCTCTTTTGAATTTCGGCCACCAATAAAGTTCCTTCAGATCGTGGAACATCTTGTCTGCACCAGGGTGAACCGAATATCTAGAACTGTGAGCTTCGGCCAATACTAGCTCACGCAATCCCCCGTACACTGGAACCCAAATTCTATTCATGAAATACAGTGTCTGGTCTGCTTTTGTTTCTAGTGAATCAACCATCTTTCGTAATCTTTCACCCTTGACATTTTTGGGTTTAAGGGCGTTAACTTGAGCTTCACGAATTCGTTCAGTCAGATTCGTGTGGATAGTCAGACCCAAAGCTCGGACACGCAATGGTTTAACCCGTTCCTTGCGACTCAAGGCGTCGGCCACAACGTTCGCCTTACCGGGATGGTACTTTATCTCACAATCGTAATCGTTTAATAATTCGACCCATCGCCGTTGTCGCATGTTTAAATCCTTCTGATCAAAGATGTGTTGCAAACTCTTATGATCAGTGAAAATCGTGCACTTGGTTCCGTACAAATAGTGCCTCCATATCTTGAGAGCGAATACCACTGCACCTAATTCCAAATCGTGTGTAGTGTAGTTCCTCTCGTGGATTTTCAGTTGCCTGGAAGCGTATGCTATTACTTTTTCTCGCTGCATCAATACGCAACCCAAGCCTTGATGTGAGGCATCACAGTAAACCACAAAGTCTTCCGTACCGTCTGGGAGTGACAGTATCGGAGCGCCACATAATTTTTCTTTTAGTAATTGGAATGCTGCCTCTTGCTTTTCCGTCCACTCGAATTTCTTATCCTTTTGGGTTAACATGGTTAACGCTTGCGCTATCTTTGAAAAGTTCTCGATGAACCTTCTGTAATAACCCGCAAGGCCAAGAAATTGTCGTACTTCGGTAGGAGTTCGAGGGGCTTCCCAATTTTTAATTGCCTCGATCTTGGCGGGATCGACGTGTATGCCCTTCTCGTTTACCACGTGGCCTAGAAAGTGAACTTCCCGAATCCAAAAGTCACACTTTGAGAATTTAGCGTAGAGCTTCTCTTTGCGTAATACTTCAAAGAATTAACCGAAGGTGATTCTCGTGGTTTTCTTTGGTGCGCGAATAGATCAAAATATCGTCAATGAAAACAATGACGAATTTATCCAGGTATGGCTTACACACGCGGTTCATTAGGTCCATAAAAACCGCTGGTGCGTTGGTTAAGCCGAACGGCATTACCAAAAATTCATAGTGTCCATACCGGGTTCTGAAGGCCGTCTTTGGTACATCTTCTTCTTGTATACGCAACTGGTGATAGCCGGACCTCAGATCGATTTTGGAGTAATAGCTAGATCCTTGGAGCTGATCAAATAAATCGTCGATCCTGGGGAGAGGATAGCGATTCTTGATGGTTAGCTTGTTCAGCTCTCGATAGTCGATGCACATGCGAAATGTGCCATCCTTCTTCTTTACGAATAAGACGGGAGCTCCCCAAGGTGAGAAACTCGGTCTTATAAAACCATTGTCCAACAATTCTTGTAGCTGGCTGGACAGTTCCTGCATCTCTGATGGAGCTAGGCGGTATGGCGATCGCGCCACAGGAGCTGCTCCAGGAACGAGGTCGATGCGGAACTCGACTTGTCGAGGTGGCGGCAACCCCGGCAAATCTTCTGGGAATACATCCGGAAAATCTCTAGCTACTGGAATGTCTTCCAACTTTCGCTCGTCGGCCTTCTTGTCCACTACGTGTGCCAAGAATGCGACAAGCCCTTTTCTTAGGCACTTACGAGCCTTCATGCTTGAAATAATTCTTAGCGGCGTCCCGTGCCTTTCCCCTTGAATTGAGAGAGTTTCACCGCTTGCGAGGGGGACTTGAATAACTTTATCGTTGCAAATCACGACGGCATGATGCGCGGACAACCAGTCCATGCCGACAACGATATCGAAACTTCCCAATACGACTGGCAAAAGATCAATCCCAAACTCGTGCCCATAGAGTTCTAACTTACAATCTTTCACTACTTCTCTCGTTTCAATAGTTTTACCATTAGCCAGTTCTATGGAGTAGGGGGTATCTAGTTTATTAGTTTTTAATCCAAGTAGTCTTTTAAACTCAATGGATACGAAGCTAAAGTCAGCACCGGTATCAAATAATACAGAGGCATAATGACCATTAAGAGGAAACGTACCAGTGACCACGTTGGGGTCTTGTCGTGCATCACCGGCTCCAATCACAAATGCCCGCCCGCGGGCCTGGTTGTTGATCTTGGGGCAATCCTTTTTCCAATGGTCCAGCGACCCGCATGCGAAGCATGGTCTAGCTCCTCCGTTTTTCGGTGCTCCGGACCGACAGTCTTCAGTCTTGTGCCCTGTGCGGTGGCACTTTCCACAAGTTAACCCATTATTCCTTCCCTGATTACCCTGTTTGTTACCATTGCCACGCCCTGTGGCAACATATCCTTTCCCTTTCTTGTTTAAGCTACCCGACGCTCTGTCCCTCTTCCCTTCATCCCGTTTCCTTTTCCCGAATCTTGGCTTGTTCCCCTGATCGTTCAACACAACTGCTGAGCTCGTCCCCTGATTCTTGGCTTCTACACTGCTGGCCTCAGAAATTTTCAGTCCCGAAACTTGTCGGATCAGTGTGCCCATGCGAATAGCATCTTCGGTGAGGCTTAGTGCAAGGTCGATAGCTGCGCGCATGGTCGTAGGTTTGGAAGCAGTGACCATGCTGCGTATTTGCGGTGCTAAGCCGAACAAATAACGCTCTATGTTGTTGTTTTCGGGGGTGACCAACCGTGGCACTAGTCTGGCGAGATCATGGAATCGGGACGTGTAGCCAGTCACGTCTGCTCCTATCATAGTAAGGTTCCAGAATTCAGTTTCCAGTTTCTGAACCTCGCTTGCCGGGCGGTATTCGGCAATCATGAGTTCTTTCAGTTCCGCCCATGATAGGGAGTAAGCAGTATCGTCACCCAATGACTGTACTTGTCCATTCCACCACGTTAGTGCTTGGTCCAAGAACAAGTTGGTGGAGTACATGACCGACTGACGAGGGGTACACCCACTGATACGGATGACTGCCTCGGTCTTTTCAAACCACTTGACCAGGCCAACAGATCCTTCTGTGCCGTTGAAGTTGATTGGCTTGCAGTCTAAGAAGGCTTTGAAGGTGCAGCCACGCTCTCGCGAGGCCGTTTCTGCATTAATAAAGTTGTATGTTATTATGGGATAGGAGTTTTAGGATATTCTCCCATCGCTTTGTCAATTATTTTTAAACCTTCTTACCATTGGGGGATGGTTCTCGTCGGTCGCTTCCAGTTAAGTCACGTGACCGTTCGGAGCGAGCGGCTTCGTGCTCCGCGATCGCTCGGGCTATGCGCTCCGAGATCATGGTCTCCAGTTCAGCTGGTGTAGCGGGCAGTCCGTCTGCGCCGCTGTTGCTTCTGGTGGCTGGTGCCATTTCTCTTCAATAATAATTATCAAAGGTTAATTTGGCAAACATTTATACAATACAAAGCATAAATAACAAACCAGAATATGGACACAATAATCAACACCATGTCATCATACAACATACCAACACATCATACAGAATAAATAGTAATCAACACAACATCACCACACAATCACACAAATCACAATATATGGAGTAAGCAATAATAATCATAGACAACAACGTATTTCACCATAATAATAATAAGATTTTTCATTAATTTCAATAGTACGAGTACAATGCTTGTTCATAATAACAAAATAGGAAATACATCCTTCTTACAATACATTGTTTTGAAATAAATAAAACATCCTATCATGTGCCGTCGTACCCGTACGGCTAGGCAAAATGCAGACGAGTGTCACAACCCGTGCTATACTACCATACTGCTGCTACTATATACATAAGCAGGTGATTCTTCCGTGCGTCCCTGATGCATCCCTACTGTGGCGGTGGCGGCGGAAACTGGTACTGTGGTGCATGCATACTGATCGTCATGCTAATCGCCATGATGCGCTCATATAAGAACTGTCGATGCGCAAAATGCGCATCACCTGTAATACCACACTGTGCGTCCATGCTCAGTAACTATTCCGCATAGTGCGCCAAAGCATCTCGTGCATCAATCATCCGCGTCCACATCAGACGGGTCTGCTGCTCTACCTGTGTCACGGTGCGCTGCACCGTGTCAGCGAGAGTCTGGAAGTCTCGCTCGAGGGAGATAGCAGTGGACCATGCTGGTCCGGATAGGGGTGTCATCCTAGGTGGCTGGGATGGTCCGGGATTATCTGGGTGAGCTGATGGGAATGGCCCAAAGGGGGCTGGTATCGGTATGTGAGGAAGCAACGGGGCAAAGCCCTGTGGTCTGGGGGTAAAGTGAGGTGGCATCATGTAAGGGTCCCCTGCACCCAGAGGATACGGTGCAGGTGGCATGCTGGGCAGGGTGGGGATCGGTAATGTCATGGCTACTGTGGGTGGTGGTACAGGCTCGGCCAATGGGGCTACAAGAGGCTCTGAAACAGTGGCCCACTCTGGGGTGGACACCACTACAGTGGGGGTAGGAGGGCTTGCGGTGGCAAAGGCCGCCATACCTGCCCTGCGTAGCTCAGAGCTATCGGCGGGGCTACCCTCAAGAACATGTGCTGCTATGGCTGGCCCCTCCTGAGGTGCGGGCTCAAGTGGTGCTGGTGGGGCTACGGGGTCAGCAGGTGCGTCCTCTATCATTGGAGCCACTGGCTCCTCCTGAACAGCTGGGATCTCGGGTACCAGCATGTGCTCAACCGAGGCTACAGACTCGTCGTCCGAGTCGTCAGAAATCCACCCGTTCCTCCCACGGGAGATCGGCATGAGTCTCATGCCAGGAGGAATGTGGATGTGTGGTACAGGTGCTGGCTCATGCTCAACGTGAGCCTGTCTGTCGAACGGAGACTCTGCCGTCTCTGACTGGGCTGGGATCGGTCGTGACGGACCGGCGCAGCCTTCAGGGAAGTCCCTGATGGCTCGGATAGGGCGTGGGGCTAAAGGTGCGGCAGGTACAATAGGTAGTGGTGCGTCGACCACGGCGGCCGCGTCGTCCCCTACAGGTGCCCAGTCGGGATCCTCGCTAGGATCCGTCTCGTCCGAATCGTCATCTGAACCTCCCGCGACGTCCATCTCCACGTCGTCGTCTTCCGCATCAAGTACTACCAGCTCGACTGGCTCGGGTGGAGGTGCAGGTATGATCTGTAAGCTACTATCATAACTGGGCGCTATGCTTCCAGCGTCTGACATCCCTGGCAAAAGAACCGTACATGTATATATATGAATTAATTTAAATTAGATAGTTAAGGCGTACATTATCAGTATCCTTCCTAACCTCTAATACTACGTTAATGCTTAACGATACCCATGGCTAGCTCGGTCGGAATCTCCTCATGCCCAATGCTTCTTGAAAAATTACTTTATTGCATTTAGCAACTATGTATATTTTTTTGAAAACTTTATTTTTGAACCAAGTCCGGTTATAGTCTAGTTTTTAAAGAAAATACCCTAGTTCGCAATAACCTTGGCTCTGATACCACTTTCTGTCACACCACGACAATGGCGGAAACACGTGGCGCGACGGTTCAAGAGCATAAAGTCAAGGTTAATGCTAAACACAAGTAATTTAAGAAAATGGGTCATTTATTAAGGCGTCAAATCTTGTTCAAAATATTACATAAAAGTAAATTGTTTTTAAGACAACATAGAGGTTTCTCAAATATATCCCAAACCCTTGGGAAATAAAGGTGAAACCCCGCAAAATGTTTAACGCCGCATCGGAGGATTCCACGACCCAGCTTGCCCCGGTTCACCTTCGTCTAATTACCTGAAAGATATGTTTAAAATTTCGTCAATATAAATATATTGGTGAGTTCACAGGTTTTTAGTTTCCAAAACTTGAATACTTGGGAAATACCATGTTATGACAATATATAGGAGTTGCAAATTCCTATAATTCTACTTGAGACTATAATCAAACCAAGACGTATAATAATAATGCCCCGCTCCAAGTCGTTACTCGGTTTCCCACGACTTAAGTTCAGAATATATGCACCCCAGGCATACACTAATGCATAATCGACGCTATCGATTAGGGGTGGGCCTTGTCAGGCACCAATAGTACTATTCAATATTCCTCCGGTTTCATTTCCCTGAATAAATGATTATAGAGGGGAGGACTCAACCCCGAGTGGCGGTCACACCTCAAGTAATAAATCCGTCAAACATTTTCCCTAACATATCTTTCCCCCGAAAAACGTAAAAATAGTTTAAAATGGGGCCGTGAAACTCACCTGAAACACTGCCTGGCTCACTAAGTAGATAGCAAAGAGGGTCTCGCACCTACAAACGTCCTAGACGTATAAGTCACTATTCCTATAGTGCATGTGCCTTGGCAAGTTGTACACCCAACTCCCGACCACAAGTTATTCCAAATCCCGTTTAATTAAGCGCGTATCCTAGGTTTCGTTGGCGTTAGATTACCCTTTGTGTTACAAGTTATATATTATTCTTGTTAATATTTCCTTGACTTGTACCTTATTATCATCGACTCGACTTCACTTAACATATAACTATTTTCCCATTTAAATAATTATACTTAAGATCGCATCGCTCGATATAATATATATTTCAACCCTCGACCCGACTCACTTTGCCGCACATTTGTTTTTCCCATTTAAACAAATATGCTAAGATCTTGTCGTTCGATTGTATATTCTTAACACCCGATTCAACTCACCATACCGTATATTTATTTTCCCATTCAAATAAATATACTAGGATCTTGTCGGCACGGCATACATATATATATATATATATCTTTGTCTACTCGTCGCGGCTTTCCTTCCCACATATCTACTTTCCCATTAAGTAGATATACTAGAATTTTGCCGAGACGAGTGTACATATATAAATGTGTAATTTTTCTTGTTAAGTATATACGTTTGTTTAACGTCTTACGTCATGTTTTTCTCCCACGAATAATTCCTTCAACACTTAGGAAAGTGTTTATTAGTTTTCACCCATGAGGTATATATATTTTACTTCCTAAAAATATATATTTTCTCATCTTGCCGCAATGGCATTTTTCTCACGTTTTGTCCGTGTACGATTCGTTAACGCGTCTTAGTTCGATATCTTAGCTCGAGTAGTTAATTTTTCCAAGTTTTTCCCAACATGTGTTTTATAGAAATATTATCCATATTTCTTCCTCTTTTCACATATTACTTGGTAGGTTTAAAATACTTATGTATTTTTAATCCAACTTGTTAACTTAACTCCAAAATTGTTCCCAATACTTTTATATTCTCATTTATATAAAAGTATTCATTTTTGTATAAGTTTCTCAAGTTTGTTTAATATTTTTATAAAACCTCTATTTTATAAAAATCCTTATGTTAATACAATCCATATTTTTATAACTTTCAAAAATATACTTTTATACCAAAATACCCAAGTATATCTACTAGTATTTACCAAAATCATCCCTAGGAATTTATTACTTACACTTTTGACAACAAACTTTCCATCCTTGCATTTTTGGACTAATAGTTTCTAAAATATCCATTTTAGCCCTCTAACTTTCAAAGTTACAATATTAGTCCCTTAACTTTCAAATGTTGCATTTTTCCACTCTAACTTCCAAAGTTAACATTTTTCACTCAAAATAGTAGACTTTGAAGATCCATCTTTTTATTGGTAAGTTATTTTTGTATCAAAACACTTTTATTAGTCTTATATTCCATATATAAGACTACTTGTATGTGTGTTTTATGTATTTGCCCATTATATCAAAATATCATTCTTCTAAGTAAGTAACCTTTAATTTTTCATCTTCTATATTCTTGAACTTCTATCATGTTCCATCATTTATTATGTCTTAGATGATCATATTAAGATGATTAAAGTTACTTTTTAACACATTCAAGTTTATTCCACAAATCTTAATCAAATCATCATCTTACTTAGTGTATGTGTAAATTTTATACATTTTCAAGAATACTACTCTATCATCATCCAATCCATGATTTATTTACATATCTCTAATCATCTATTTTACTCATGTAAAACCTATTAAAGATTATGTTTCAAACCACCTTTTAAACCCTTCATGTACAACTTGCTTCTAAGAACACATACATGAATAATAATAATCAAAAACAAGGTTAAGAAGCTTACTACTAGCACAAGGCTAGGGAAGACAAAACCTTGGATTTTGAGAGAGGTTTAGTGTGTTCTTCCTTAATGGTTAAGCTCCAAGCTTGAAACACACAATAGGGGTTTGGATGATGGATTGTTTTGAGTGATTTGGAGATGTAAAAACTTGAAAGAAGAATGTATGTGGGGTGGATGAAGTTCACGGCTGAAAGAAGGAGAAGAAGGAGAAGAAGGAGAGTTGTTTTTGCTTGTTATCTTATGTCATGAACACATGTTACTTATAAGCTCACCATATCTTCCATGGATTGCATGTGATTATTACTAAAGATTCAAGAGATTTAAGAAGTACAAAATGATCTTGGATGGATGTGTGTAGTATATGTGTGGCCGTGTATATATGTATAGGAGTGGAAGGTTTCTTGCAAATCTTGCTAAATCTTTGTGATCTATCATAATCCTTCACTTGATCTTATACATACATGAGTGCACTAGTGTAATGATAGGATAAGTCTTGTCTTGGATTATTATGGCCTATGGCCGATTTCTTTGCAAGGGAGGGGACAAGAGATGTGCATGCTTTGTACTTGTGTGTCTTACACCTTTTCCTAATCCATGCATGCTTAACTTTTAGTGTAGATAGGTTGTCTTAAAAAAAATTATAATATGGAAAGTTGTAAGGCCTTTAGGCCGGCCACTTTTGTGGTTTGGGTGGGGTCCACAACTCCAAATATTTACCCAATATTTGTTATGTTTAATCCCTCGTCGTTCGGGTGTCGTTCGGGTATTTTTCGGGTTTTAATCACGCGTTATTCGGACATTAAAAATACCTTTAATAACTCTTAAATATAGTCTAATTTAAGCGTTGATTGGTTATTTAGGCCTTTGCCGGGTGAAATTATGAGTTATACGCGTATCGGGTGCGGTACGGGCATTTTATTCGTTACCGGGAGATTTGTACAAGACGTTTCCACTTATGGTTTTGGAGTTCCAAAACTCATTATATTTTGTGAAAATACCCTTTATTTTATATCCTGGGTGTCCGGGATCCTTTTCGTTTATTTAATTATTACCGGGTAATTGCCAACGTCCATACCGGATAGTTCATTCGCACATGATCCAATCATGTTTTACCATTAAACGTACGCATTCTTATGCATTATTTGGAAATTGCTATCTCTTAAGGCCTTGATAATTAAATCACACATAATTGCATTTAATTACATTAATCATATATTAATTAATTTGTACGGAATTACCTTATTTTTGCCGGTTGTTACAGTGGTGTCCTCCTACATCGCAAAACGTAGAAGGAGGTTCAAGATAATATGTTTTTTGTTAGTGCTGGAATTCTGGTCTGAGTGTTACTCAATAGCAGAATTATTTGAGAGTCGTGTGTATGTGATGGAGATAGACTCCTCACGTGTGTGTTGACTAAAGGAATAGAAGATTGAGTGTAAGAGGAAGAATCGGGGATGGATCAGATGTGTGGATCTGATCTTGATTATATAGAGGAGTTGTCTTCTAATTCAGAAAGGGATATTATCTTGGACCGTTTTGCAACAAGAGGACAGGCCACTTTAGGTTGGTAATGCTTTGGACCTGCGGTCCGAGCTGTGCAATGCTTACACGGCAGTTGCTTTGAGCTGGCCGAGGAAAAGGTGACAAGACAGGTCATCTTTTGATCTGTGCTTATTCGTCGTTTGGACCTTTGTAGGTTTCAACGCTTCAAGCGTATGTTTGTGATGGTTATCAGACTTTTTGCCTTGGGCTACCTACGTCATCAGTTTATAAATGTTCCTTATCCAATATTGATCCTTGAATTTGGATCACAAGGGCTATATTTAACTTTGATATATCGGGTTTGGTTTATATCTCTTCAACATTAATTATTTATGTATGTGTCACATGCATATGTTTTCCATTGGTAAACAGAAACGACTGAAAAGGATTGAGATAAAGGAGCGAATCCAAATTGAGAAAATGTCCCTGTATGAACTAATATGCAATATCTAGATTACCTTATTAAGGAGGAAGCATGTCCATGAAAGTAATTTCCTCTCAATTTTAAGATGGCATATGAAAAGCCTCTTTACAAATCTCTATATTTTTTGTCATTTTTTACCCTTTTTGCCCCTCATGTATAACATATTATGCACATTGTATATGTGTGTAATACACACTTTATATGTCTCTCAAGATGTAACCTACATTCATAACACTCAATAAAACCCATTTCCTTACTCTTGAATACTCATTTATAGTCATTACTTTCTTGTCTTCTACATTTGTTTTACTTTTCAAGAAACTCATCTTACTAATATCATTACTTGACATGTCTAGGTTACTCATGATGCAAACCATGACAAAGTTCATAGATTTCGCATACAGAAAGAAACGCCATTTAACCAATTCGAGGTATTTTTCATTGCTTGATTTGTTTTACTGTCGATTTGTAATTTTTGTCCTTTTACATTGTTAATAATATACCTTTAATTGTGGGAAACATACACTTACTTATATTCATCAAATATTTATGGTGTACAAGATGAGGTTGCTAAAGAATTGGTGTGCCTATTCAATTTCAACACTTCTTGTATGGCCAAAGAGGCAGAACCACACACACCGTCCTAATCGATCTTCAACAGCTTTGTAGGAAACCCAATCTGAATTGTTTTTCTTTAATTGTTAATATCTTTTATAAATGTTAATTTGTTTTATCTATAGATTTGAGATCAATATTTATCATGTTGCTATTTGTTTTATTAACAAGCTGAACTCAAAACTGTTATTGGAACTGCAGGTTGGGTAATTGAGGGAAGTTACCAATAAGAATCACAACGCTAAATTGAAAATGTTCTTGGAGATCAAGATTGGATCGGTAATATCTTCCCGTTTAATACAGTTTGTTTGGTTGAAACAGGACGATTCATGATTTGGTTGCCTTGCATACAATTTGTTTTTGGTCCAAGTTTTACCTTTATATAGTGTCCAATATATCATATTCGATTATTAGGAAGTTGTATACATTGTAAATAGAATTTGAGTGCCTTTCAAAGAGTTTGATAAATATTATGTCCAAAGATGTACACCATTGTAATTTTGTATTGTGTATAAATATTTAAGCATAATTTACAATACACTTAAAGCCAATTTAGAGGGATTAAAGTTGGACATTCATCAAACTTTTAAGACACTTTAAGGCCATCTTAGTCAATTCAATTCATACTAACCTTTCATCTTCCTTGGTGGTTCATCATAATGAATACAATATTAACTACACAAATGGTGATTAGTTCACATTCCAATCATCATTCGCGTAACATTGTTATAAAGAACAAATTCACTTTAACCAAAAATTTAATTCGGAAATTCGAAATCGCCTCTTCGCGTTCCATAACTCCATCTTCTTTAAACTGTAAGTTCTTCCATACCCATCACACCCATGTGTTCGCATCTTGCTGGTTCTTCTCTTCGATTGACAATCTGTTGATGCTGCTAAGGTTGGATTTCTATTTTATTGTTTTTATAGTTATATGTTCTTGATTTTCTTGTTGTGTTTCTTTGCTTTTATAATACAAATTCAGTGCTATTTTTCAGGTGAGTGGTCTAAAGAATTCGACTGGACCGAGTAAGAGGAGTTCCAGTTGAAAGCAAGCTTTGTTGTTGTAGAAAAAAAATTCTAAATTTGTAGCAAACACATGAATTGATATGTTTTTTTGCTCTTAATTTTTTTTTTTGGTTATTGATCTATGCTATGTCTGGTTAAGACTATAAAAACGTTTAAATCTTCAATCATGAGGATTTGTTCGCCCATTTAGTTGTGTTGTATAACTACAACTAACAAACTTTATTAATGATTTATTAACATATTTCCTGTTTTGTTTTGATTGGTAACATCAATCTTTTAGTCTTAACTTAGACTAGAAATTGAGCTTTTATTTGGTAATTCATGCATGTTATGCTTTTTAAAACAACTATATCAAATGTTACAATCATTTAGGTGTGCTGTATAATTAGAGTCAACAACTTTGATTAATGATTTTTGAACTCATTTCCTGTATTGATTAATAACATGAATCTTAAATTGAGCTTTTAATGGGTTATTCATCTATGTTATGTTTTTTTTAAAATAAGTATTGAGACATGGGGAAATTCATTCTCATTTAGAAGTGAGAATTTGATTAGAAGCATGGTTAGTTTGCTACATGGTTCTAAGTGTTTTGCACACACCGGATCCTCGTCGCAACGACAGTCAGGGACGACCCTTAAAACGAAAGGGGTGGGACACAATATTGCGTATAAAAATTTAGGCCGATGACACGTAAACTTACACTATTGAGCAAAGAAAATGAGAGTGGGGCGGGGCACCCTCAATCGACCACTAACCTCCACTCCTAATTTCAAACTTATTTAAACATGGAATTCGATTCTGAATTGATTAAAAAACTTATAATTTGAATGGTGGACATAATGATTTAGAGTATTTATAGTTACCAACACATGTATATGCATTCCACATAGTTTTAGCATATTTTTAAGGCTCAGTTAGGGTACATAAATCCTCATAGACATGATACACGAGAGAATTGATAAAACTAAATATAGAATATCACATTTTATATTATCGCTCCCGCGGCAACGTGCGGGCTTCCTACTGGTACATAATAGTGTCCTTATATTCAACCATTTTATTAAAGTATATAGAAATTCTTTTTTCTCTTTTCACAAAGACCCAAAATGAGTTGACAATAACAAACTGGAATATTAGAAAGTTTATTCACAAAGTGAAAAAGAAAAATTTGTTACCCAAATATAAATTACAAAAGTTTATTGCCAAGGTAGACAATTTTTTTAAGGACGTTATTTAATGGGGTGTCAAACGTGTCAGGTTGATGGGTTCAATTTTTCAACAATAAACTGACGCATATATTAATTCATGTCATGTCGTATTGAACCCATTCAAATTCGTGTGATGTTTGGCTAGTGTTTCAAGTCGACATGTTTGATGTACATTTGTAAGATATGAGTAATAACTAGTGACATTGTAACAATTTCAACACTCAATTACCTAGACTCAAATAAAACCTTTTGTGTTTATTGTTTTTGTTTATCTCATTCTCAATTTCAAACTTGGTGTTATATGTTTAACTTGATATTAGAAGAAACAAATAGAACAATTAGAGAATCCGTTATTAATTTATAAAATACATACGTTGTAAGATAACTAGTGGGGTGTCTGCGCGTTGCTGCGGAAATTCACATCCAAGCCCCTCCTTGTGTGTCTTTCTTTAGGCCAAACCAAACATCATGCTCATTGTCTGTAATGACAAACAAACACACAATATTCTTAATATTCTATAAATGAGTCGAAGACTATTGATAACTACAATCAAGTAAATAACAATTAATGTAAACGTGATAAGTTAGGCTAAAAATTAACAAATTACAAATAACTCTGACAATTGAAACAATATACGAAAACTGGCCTAAAGCTTCTAACGCTTGTGACAAGTTGTGATAGGCATCATAGCTTCTGCGTAGGTGTAACTAATTAATGAAAGCAGAGTAATTGGTATATCCTTAAGTAGAGGAAAAAAAAGTATCGTTTTCCTAATCGCACCAAATTGATAATATTACCATTCTTCATAGACAACAAATAATAACTTCATAAATGAGATGATTATGTGAATGTTACCAAATATGATAGGATTGAAATCAACACCGATATGCTTGGGTTGACCTTCATCATGGTCAACACTTGTCCTGCCATGCTCTCTTTTGGGAAGGCTTTCAGTTTCCTTCTACCACTAAACTATTCTTTCAGCATTAACATGAAGACTACTCATGATAATTAAATTTAAATATTTGAATAATATTTATATAATAAGCAGAACTTTCATCTACTAAATTTTACCTATAGTAATATTTTGGAGGGTTTTTTTTCTTGTTATTATCAAAGATACTTATATTGACTAATGATGAAAAAAATCAAAAGGCACAAATGATAAACTCAATGATGCCCCTTGAAAAAATAGTTTTGATATTTCAGTGTCATACCTGGCATATCAAAACTCAAAAGCAACCCAACCATAGAAAGAAAAAACATTGACATATTACCCAACCCACCAGGTTTCATATTTGGATATATATTTTTGGTCAACGACCATATTTGACCAACTATCTCACGTGAGCACAATAGCGTGTGCTCACTCACGGGGACAATCGCATTTGGTGGTTGTGGTGTGCGCGAGCCACGTGAATTTTTTTTTGAGCCATTAGCTACTGAAACATGATTTTTTTCCATGGGGTTGGTGGGCATTAAGGATTTGTGTCGAAACCTTCTTCTGGAAAATATAATGTTAGCATTGAGAAGTTAAATGATGAAAAATTCGTAACCTTAATTGGGATGCCGATTTCCTCCCCCAGTTTTGCCATAGTTAGCGGTTTGGAGAATAATATTTGTCCAAAACGGTTAAACCAGACTTTGAACACCCCTAGATTAAATGCAATTGAATAATTAGCCTTCACTTTCATGGCACGAATGATGCCATTGAATGTGGCTGCGACATTAGTGAAGTTCACTATGCCACCTCTGACTACAAGAGCTCCCCTTTAACTATCTAGATTAGCAGTTGCACACTATACTAAATATTTTGACGAAAACCTCATGTTCAGTTTTGACTATAGGTAGCAATTTGGGCCCATTTACTTAATGAGTCGATGCAAATTATGTTAAATCTCAAACAAGTAAAATAAAACAAAAATTGCTTAAAGGAAAACGGGTGCAAGTCGACCAAATCCGTGTTGTCTTGTGTATGATAATGAAAACTATATTGTTTCAATAGTAATATATTTTTCTTCAAAGATGATTTAGCGGGGTTTATCTAAATACATGGCATAGCAGGGTAACACTAATTCCAATGAATTAATTTGCATCAAGTCTTTAAATGAAGCCATTGACTACTAAAAGAACATGACCTTTGTCATGGGTTTAATGGGGGGTTTTAATAGGTGGGTATTAATAATATAAGTTACATGGTGAAAAAGATCTTTGGTATGTAGTACACACATATATAATGTGCATAATATCTCTATCTCTACTACATTATAAGGGAGAAGTGATGGCTAAATATGTCCATATTGGCAAATTTAAGATGGCATCCCAAGAGTCTCAAGTGTAATCCTTAAGTTTTTACCTCATTTCTTCCAAATTTACCCTTGTGTACCACCTTTGATACCTATTATACAATCCCAACTTGTTATGCTCCTCTCTTCACCACCATTAGTTATTAGTGAAACCCCCATTGTAATTGAATGTCTAAAATGAATAATGAGACCCTCCATTAAATTTAATAGAATTTCATCATGTTAATATATCAACAATACTTTTGCTTTATTTCATCATGTTAATCTTTTGTTAAAATTAATAATAAGTTGGTAGAGAAAAATTGTAAGACCTTCTGCATAGGATACATGATTTTTTTTTCTAGATTATAAGTTTGGTCTACACACACATATTTTAATCTTTAATTGATAAAGAAAACTATGAAAGCAATTTTGAAAATAACTTTTGGTATTATAGATAGACTTATGAATTAAACGACGTCAATGGGTTTGGTGATAAATATTTAAGTTTATAACACCATCATTGATGCTCAATGTCGCCATGGTTACAAGACAAAAGCAGTTGAAATTCTAAAAAATATGCAGAGGATTAAGGCCTGATAAGTTATTTTTATACGTCACTGTTAAACACATATTGCAGAAAAAATGACACTAACACGGCCTTTGTTTTGTTTGTTAAGATGGTCAATGATGGAGAAAAACCTGACCTATAATTCTCTCATTCACGGGATTGTCGTTTTAGGCTAGACTGGAACCGCAATAATAATCTTGGAAAAGATGATGGAAAGAGGAGTATTCTATGATGCTGGGGTATATAATTGTAGTTTTCAGCCATCTATTTTTATCTCCAAA
The DNA here is from genome assembly GCA_030844895.1 of Ambrosia x helenae. Classification (NCBI taxonomy): domain Eukaryota; kingdom Viridiplantae; phylum Streptophyta; class Magnoliopsida; order Asterales; family Asteraceae; genus Ambrosia; species Ambrosia x helenae. The sequence continues at coordinate 118,780,278 of CM061227.1, forward strand.
AAACAAGGAGTAACCAAGGCGATATCTGAGGGTTCAAATAGTTTGTGCGACATGTAAACATGAATCCTTAAAATAGACATATATTTGATCTTTTGGAGAGGAAATTGGAAAAAAAAAACATAGTATTAAAGAAGTTTAAAGCTCAAATCAGTACACGCGCACCAAAAATATCAACAACAAATACGTATGTAAATATAAAGTATATAAAGAGGATGACATAGATCTCCTAGAGAAGAAATTGCAATGAGTAACGGGTAGCCCATAACACGGATATCGTCAACCTCTACATATATCTATCTATACAGACACAATTAGAAAGACGCTACGAATGACATGTAATCACATTTATAACAAACTTTTTGAAACCCGAAATGGGTGGTGGTTCGTTATAGATATCATAATTGAATCTGATATCAGTTGATAATGAAAACTATATTGTTTCAATAGTAATATATTTTTCTTCAAAGATGATTTAGCGGGGTTTATCTAAATACATGACATAGCAAGGTAACACTAATTCCAATGAATTAATTTGCATCGAGTCTTTAAATGAAGCCATTGACTACTAAAAGAACATGACCATTTTCATGGGTTTTAATAGGTGGGTATTAATAATATAAGTTACATGGTGGAAAAGATCTTTGGTATGTAGTATACATATATATAATATAGATAATATGCATAATATGTTATACATAAGGGACAAAAAGGGAAGGAAATGACAAAAATATAAAGATTTGTAAAGAGGCTTTTCATATGCCATCTTAAAATTGATGTGAAATTACCTTTAAGGACATCTAGAATGTATTATATAGAACTAGTGGGGTGTCCGCGCGTTGCCGCGGGGTGATATATATTGGAGCACATAATGTCGGAAAGCTATGCGATGCAGCGGTGACAATAATGTAGTACCCGATACTCGTTTTGTGCTAGTTTACAACCCTCTCATAGTATACTGTATTGTATTTATGTTGGTAATCTAAATCAGGAGGTGTGTACATTAAAAATATAATTTGATACTGACAAACCGTTTATCAAACCCATTTACACGAAACAGTATATACATGAAACTGAGATTCTACATGAAACCAATCCATCCAAAACAACAAAGAGAACCCGATCCACTAAATCATTAACAACATTTTAAGCTAGTTGCACCAACTCACAATAATAATACCCAGAATTTCAATTGAAATACAATGGCTAACAAATTATTATAATCAGTAAATAATCTTAGTTTTCAAAATTCCTAGTTTAAACAGAGTATCACACAATGATGTGTCGGTTTAGTTGTTTATTAATTTAAATGTCTTTTCATTTATGAATTTATTAATTTAATTGTATTAACAACACTTCATTGCTTTAATTTAAACTTTCATATTTATCCATAGATTATTAGAAAACTTACAAAACAAACCTTCTATATTGATGATCACTTTAATATTAAAGTTGAAAGACAATTTTACCCTCTAATTAACTTCATTTAGAATTGTACTATATGCATAAAAGGTTGTGATTACTTAAATTTGACCGTCACCCCTCTTAGATGCTTTATATATAGTACTAGTGGGGTGCCCACGCGTTGCGGCGGAGACCACAACACTCCAATTGGTGATTTTAAGGGTGTGTACAAGCTGTTGTTCAGTTCACTTTGGTTTTGAGCCATAACCAAAACCAAAACTTTCGATTAAGATATTTCAAAAACCGATTGGTTTCAATATTCATTTGTTCCCGTGTGGTTAATCAGTAAGGAACATCAGTCCAACTGGTTTTCAATAAATAACCGAAAAATTTACTTAGCTAGAAATGTGGACTTGAGTTGAAGTAATCAAGAAGACGAACCCTTATTAATTAATTAATTATTTTTTTGTTATTGTCCACTCCTTTATATGAATATTTCTTAATATCTTCTTCGAAATTCATTATAAACATAATCTTTCTTCTCCGATCATAGAATCTGGTGACCGTGTAGTTTAGATTAGATTAGCCATACGTAGTAATTTTATAATTCAAATCGTTACCACATGACTAAAACACGGCTTTCGTTATTGATTTCTCGATTTCTATATAAATGATTATAACAAAACATGTAGTATTATGAATTATTTTTTATGTGTTCTATTTAATATTTTAAAATAATTGTAGAATTGAATACCATGAGGTCTCATAAACATCTCATGACTCTTGATTACCTTTTGATTAAATATGATGTTTAAAAGACAATTTTACCCTCAAAAGGTAGTTATTATATGCATTGTGTGTTGTACCATAAGGAATCAAAATTGTACCTCTTAAATTTTAAGAAGTCCTTGGGAAATGCTTTATAATATAGTATAGAAGTATAGATAGTATAGATATAGATATAGATAGATATAGATTAGTGGGGAACCCGCGCGTTGCGGCGGGTCGACAATATAAAGGTTGAAGAAACACCCCTAGGGTTTTTTGTGTAGCAACAACTATGATCACAATACGTAGAACAATACACTCCACCTACAACCAAAAGTTTTAAGATCAACTTGAATTCCTAGACCATCTCTAGGATCAGGGGCAGCCATGGTCAAAACATGTGGTTATTTTATTATTACTCGACCCATTTGTGATGGCTAAAGCCATTTACTCTAGCATAGCCTTGACAATCGAACCACGAAATTGATCAAACCGTGTCAATTATCTTGTTTCGAACTGAATACAATACCTATTTGGTGGTATTCAACCACAATTTATAAATAAACATTAATTACACTAAATATTGCAACTTCGTATTGTCAGCTAACTACATCAACAATCACGTTCATATTATTAACAATCATTACAATATGTGAAACCAATATTTTTTTTATACATCAGCTTTTGAGGCAACTTAAAAAATGAGAAGACCTAATGACAAGATAAATAAACAAGACAAAAATGTTGCAAACACTGGGTTTATTTTGAATTTGTGGTGTAAATTTGGAGACCGTAGATGCCTTGCATGTATTGATCTATGCATCTAAATAAAAAGTCATTTAACAGTAAAAATCCTAATTTCATAAGAATTATAAGTCATCTATTAGTAAAAGTCTTAATTTCATAACAATGATAGAATTTTTAACCAATAATCTATTGATATTAAAATGCAATATTTGTTACCAACTTTATATGATCTTTAATAGGTACTTAGAAACACACCAAATATATAGTTTTTCTCATCAATATAACACAAAATGTTGGAAAGCTCATTGCACATAAATTGCACAAAATCTTGTAAAGCTCATTGTATTAGCAATGCAGTTGTTAAATAAATCCCTCTTTCTCTTGGCACTTCCCAACCTCAATACACCTTTCACCACTTAATCTTTCGCAATCTCATTCCATACCTTCAAAAACGTCGTAGACCTATCCATATTTAAAAGTAGGTTAGTTTGTCATTTAAAAATGCATAGCATATGGTAACTCATAACTCTAAGTCTATTCAAGAATTTTGATTGTTATTTAACATCATAAACTTTGCGGTCATAATTAAAAAACTAAATAGTTTCAACATTTTTTAGATTTTTGGACAAAAGTAACAAAATACATACCTATCTTGCCTTACAAATGTGAAAACATAGTTAGACCACCCAATTAATATATACTAATCCAGCAAATCCGTAAAGGTAACTACCATATTATTCGTAGCAATCTCAGTTTCACCACCAACTGACTCCTAGACACTGCCTGAAGGGTAGGTCTTGTAGCAGCAGTCTCCTCATGATCATTACAGCAAGAAAGGATTAATAATAACAAAACAAAAAATATAAACCTTATTTTATCCATTACAGTCAAGACATACAATTGGATAATCACATAATTAGAACACGTACTCGAATTCTAGTGGTTCGATGACACCAACAATACAAACTGAAGAAAGAAGCCAGTGATAATGCCTACTAACAAACTAAAGATTATAAAGATAATAAGAAATGAGAGTTATTTCATTGAGATGTATATAATAACAATAAAATGACCACTATTTATAGAACTCTAATAGAAGGTATAGACATAAATGAAAAAAATGAGTTAAAAACATGGATAGTCACTAATAAATTATAAAGGAGTTAGAAATATAGATAGTCACTAATAACTTTATTCTTTCATAATCAATTACATTGTTAATGTATAAAGGAGTTAGAAATATGAATAGTCACTAATAACTTTATTCTTTCATAATCAATTACATTGTTAATGTAAAAAGACAACTTCACCCCTTTACTACATTTATGAAGTTAGTGTACCTTAAGCATAAAATATAGTATTTACTTAAATTTGGTTGGTACCCTTCCTAGATGCTTTATAATATAGTATAGAAGTATAGATATATATAGATAGTTAGTGAAGTGTGTTTAGAAGGGACAATATAAAATAATTTTAGATATTCATACTTTTCATCTTTAAAATCTAAATATAAGCATTCTTAAAAAAAAACCCTTAAATTGATAGACCAATCAATCCATTTGTTAAGTGTCATGTTCAGGTTTTCCCAATTAATAAACTGGTCATGTTCGAGTTGGCATGCTAGACAAAACCAGATTGTAACATTCGCAAATTTCTAATAAATTTGGAATAACATTTAGGGAAAAAATTGTAATACCCGAATTTTAATTTGGTAAAATAGTTAAATTGTTTTAAGTGTCAAAACTAATAACTAATTTTGCTACATTGAAAATTGAATGCATAACTAAAACGTAAAGCTCAAACCAATAAAAAAAAGAACTAAATAGAAAGTTGTTAAGTTTTGATGTTAAATGGATTTTTTTTATAAACTCAACGGTTTATGAAACAAACAAAGTCAACATGCCAACCTTATGTATTATTTTCCTACACTACTCAAATCGGGTTCAACATGTTTCAACAAGTTTTTATTAGTAATAATTATGAACATTTATATATTGAAACAACATTTTTTTTATTGATACTTATGTTTGTTTGAAATTCTTTTTATGTCACCATAAATTCCATTTATTAACCTTGATCATTTGAAATATATATATAGACACACATGGGGGCATTATATTGGAAAAAAAATCATTTGTTCACTATATTCCTGTCGCGGATTTCACCAATTTCTATTTGCATCTATAATTCTTCTTTGAGTTCCCAAATTTCTGAACAAGATTAGTAGTTATCCTACGCGTTTAAGGTCCAAGCATAATCCATTAGTTCTTGTTTTCTGACGAATTTGGAAGCTTAATCTTGGGTTCTATTTCGGTTTTATTTCTACAAATTGGATTAGCTACGTTGTGAGTTTTTCCGATTATTTTTGCATGATACATTATTCATATTTATAGATCAATAGCCCTCTATTTAGTTTGTTAATTATAGTGTCTAAGGGTTTCAATTGGATAATCTATGGTTTAGGGTGTTCTAGATTATTTGGGGATTTTGATTTAAAAGTTTATAGAACTTTATAAATTCGTAACTCACTCATTTCTTATACAAAAATTATGAAACTTGGTAGACTTGCTCCTATAACTGATTAGAATTTTTAGAAATTATTTCGGAATTTATTGAGGCTGCTTAGTATTTTTAATTATTTTTATGATGCTTTAATCATGTTTAATTCATATAAAATCGTATTAAATGTATTTTAACACAAAAATTGGTAGAAACATATTTCATTATGTTAGAATAATTTTCATGTCATTTTTCCTCTATTTTGATACGGTTATATGTGTAATCTCATTTTATTTGTTAAATTAGTTTTAAAACAAATAATATTCATGTTAAATAGGTTTTTGTCACAAAAACTCTATAAAATTTATTGTGAGCCTTTTTAATTAAGTAGATTGAGTTTTCATAGAAACTTTTACCTTTAAGAGTGTTTTGTGTTTTATTTTGATTTTATGTGGTTTTAATCATATTTAAATCATATAAAATTGAAATTTAATTATTTTAATATGAAAATTTGTCATAAATTATTTCTAATCATTAAGAACTGAAATAAAAATTATTAGCTCAGAAAACATTTATTTGTATTGATTTTCCTATTTTTAATCATTTAAACATGATTTAATACCATTAAATCAGTTTTAAAATATAAATAAGTTTATAAAAATTATGGGAAAATTATTTTCATTACTTTACATCAGAAAGTATCCATTTTCTATGAAAATAGTATTTTTGGATTGTGTCTTGTATTATTAGTCTTATTATGTTTAATTAGACATAATAAAACATTTATTTATTTGTACAATTTAAACATCTATTTTATAAATATTATTTTTTATAAAATAGATATACTCTTATGGTTGAATGTCTTTATTAGCATTTGTTGGATCGATGTGTAACTCCTAGCCAATTATTTCAATATTTATGATTACTGTTTACAATAATTAATTTAAGTAATTAACTAAATTATTTTGTCTTAATTAGTCAAAACATATGTTTACCTAAATATTCAATTGGGAATAATTATATTACCTAATCAGCATTTACAAACTTTTATATATTATTTTTGACGTACAACTTTTACATTAACGCGATTTATCATAAAAACTTTAATTCCCCAAATCGACTTAGCACACCCTAATGCCTTAGACCCTAGATACTTTAGACTCTTAGACATTTCCTTATTAGTATTCTTATACATTATAGGTTGAATTCCTCGGAATTCCCATTACTTAGCTCACGATCGCTTAAGTTGGATTTTGATCACTTTCGCAAACTGTGAGTATATCTTTCCCCTTTTTACTGTTTTACTTTCTGGGGTGACTCATGTACTTATTATCAAGTTTCTATTACTTCTTTTACTAAATGCAATTCTCATGTGTGTTTGCTTTATGTTAATTGGTGTGTCTATGACTTGTCAAAATCATTAACCGCTGGGCGGCCTAGCTTTTCAATGAATAGTACTATGGTATACCCCCTTGAGACTCTGTTAAGAGAATCTTGGTCATTGTCTTGTTAATTCATTATTCAGTTGGTTAGTCATGTGTTAGTCATTATTCTCAGGTTTGGTTTTGAACGGATATTACTTATTACATAATTGCAAATGGTACCGCACATGAATTGCTAAACACTTTTCTACTATATATATTTAAACAGGGTATGCTCACCAATACAATTTTTGTATTGACCAAATTATTTTGTACATGTTTCAGGTTGTTTTGAGATGCATCCTTTAAGCTTTCGGATTTATATTTAGATTTTGATTCATTGTATTTCAATTTAGTTGACAGTTAGAATCGTTGTATTTCATTTCAATGTAATAAATTATTTAATCAATGTATGCAAATTTACACTTTAGTCCATGAGCTATTGAACAATCGTCACTACGTGACACCTCGATGTTTCCGCCATCGGTTGGGGTGTTACAGATTGGTATCAGAGCCATGGTTATAGGGAATTAGGTTATTAGAATGCCTTTTAGCCTAGTCTATAACTAAGCTTACTTTCACGAGTCCTCTCGTGTATATTTCTCTTATTATTATATTTTCTTTTAAGGTATTTTAGCTATGATTCTTTCTCTTTATTCTTTTGGTATTTTGCTTGGAGTAGAAGACATTCGTATTTCACAAACGAAACGATATCACCAAGTTAGGAGTGACGTCCATACCTTGGTGATTAGTTTCACTCCTCTATATGTTATTTATCTTAGGAATATATCTTTGAGATAGGAGTGACATCCACACCTCAAAGAGTATTTCCTTCAAAAAGGGACTTAACCACTAAGCTGGGAGTGATATCCTTAACTTAGTGATTGGTTTCATTCCACAATCGTTTTCAAATTTGAAATACATCTTTGAGTTAGGAGTGAAATCCACATCTCAAGGATCTTATTTCTGCATCTCGTTTTTAATCTCGCTAAAGTTTTGGAATTCACTAGTGATGGGGCACGTGCAATCCGGAAGGGTGAGCGCCTGTATCCTGAGTATGCCGACCTGGGATCTCTGGGGATGAATATTCACTTATAGGCTAAAGTACGCCCCCACGAGTTACTAGGAAATTTCAAATACTTGAGTTAGTCAAAGTTTCCTATGGAAACAATTTCAATGTTTTACATCATTGATATTTATGTTTGTTTATCATTTGAAGGCTTAATTAAATGTTTCATATGTCATTATTCATTGAACATTCACTTTTAAATTTCTTATCATCATTATTAAAAAAAAAAAAAAACTTTTGTTCGTTATAATATCGCATTGAAGCTTACACTATTTCACTTATACTTTGTGACTTTTACACTATAAGGTATTACTCTTTTTGCATTAAAACGTTTTTACCCATGACTTAAGTTTTAAACTTTGTGTTTAACTTCGACCACATCCTAATTCTAGGATTGTTGCGTCATCATACAGTTAAAAATGAACATGGTTTTCCCAAAACTTATTATTTAACCTATTTGATCGAAGTCACAGTCAAATGATATATTATGAATTTTCTTAAATATTGGTAATCTATTACATACGTTAAACTTATCATTCATGTCATTTTAAATCTTGGTCTTTTAAAACACATTAGATCTACACATACTTCATGAAATGATCTCATCTTGCATTTTATAAACTTGTATTGCATATTTTACAAGTCAAATGTAAATCCGCTTGTTTTCATATAACATATTCAATATATGTTTTCGGGAGAAATTTGCAACTAATAATAAGCCTTATAACATTTTTTTTCAAACTCGACTTCTCGTAAACACATGAAAATGTGTACCTACGAAATCTTTACATGTGAACCTGTTTTGAACCTAAAACATTCTTCGGTTACTAAAAAGTTATCTTTTTACACTCGCACTCTTTCAGTCGCAAACCTTTTGGCATAACAAATATTGTACATATCCTTATCGAAAGTTGCTAAATGTCTTTTAACACATAGTGCATATATTTTAAACCCGCATGGCCAGTAGACTATACGTAAGTTCCGTCGACTCTCAATTGCAGTAAATATCATTATCTTATTCTTACATCATTTTATTTTATTATATATTCGCATATTATCTTATTTATGATTATTCTCGTATTATTATTTTATTGGTGGCTATCCCCACGCGTTATTTACAATTATTCTCGCACTAATTATTAGTAGTCATTCTTACAACACTGGTTTTGAGCATTAATTTAACTCGTTTACTTTCATTCTGGGAAAATTGTGCGATTTACTTGATTTATATTGTACCATTCTTTCATTCGAAGTTTTATGCTATACTTATGTACTTGACGCACATTTGGTATGCATTTTTTTTCCTGTTTTTGAGCAAAACTCTGTTATACTTTACATTATTTTGTTCATCATCATGGCCAATGAACATACTAGTTGATAACTCATATGAGATCTAAGCCGGTGCCCATGTACGACTCGGATTATAGTATTTCTTTAATCCGAGGGGAACGGTGTAAATCTCAAAGTTCATCAATATGGGTGTTTAAAGTCAATGATGTGAACAAAAGTTACCGGTTAAGGGTGAACCCGAAAGGGAAGAACCTCTAACCATGTCTATTACTTACATGTTATTCTCATTTCGGTTAAAGGGAGAACCCGAAAGGGAAGGACCTCTAACCATGTCATGATTGAACATTATTTCATTACAGTGGCTATTACATATTGATTGCACGCATTTGTTTCTGGTATTACTTAGGATAGGGTTATGGAAAAGCATAACACTCAAGTGTAAGGTAAATCGATGATTACGGTCCGGAACGCAATCATGGGTTTACAGGTACATGAGGGTGGTGTGTAATTCTAATTAGGCTGTTGGTAGACAATCAGTACGAATCCAAAGTATCGGGAGTGTGGTGGGTCAGCTGCGGTACACCCTATATATAAGCATAAACGATACTGCGGGAACGAACTAGGAGTTTGACCAAGAACCTACCCATTACTTTATAGTTACCTCTTCATTAGATAGTTGACTAATAGCTAACATTTTCTATAACGAGTTTCAATTCGTCTTCCTAGAGTCTTTCTCTTGACCACTCACACAGAAAGCATGAACCTTGTATACTCTTACACACTCGATTATTTGGATACTTGCTGCATACTCTAATAACATTTAGTCAGAAACTTTTCTAAAGTAGGGAAACTGCTTCATTAGTACGTCTGCTCTCACCCGTTACACATTCCCAAAACTTTTCTGATTTAAACTCTTAACTTTCTAACTTTGGGTTAACTGTCAAGGATTTTGGAACTCTTACTGTGAATATTAGACAACTACTTTAAATTTTGTCAAACCATGATTGATGCATTTTTTTTAAAAGCCACTTGGCTTTTGCAACGTTTTTTGTTTCATAGAAACCTCGACTTGGAAGGAATTTCGGGACGAAATTTTCTAAAGTAGGGGAGACTGTAACATTGGCAAATTTCTAATAAATTTGGAATAACATTTAGGGAAAAAATTGTAATACCCGAATTTTAATTTGGTAAAATAGTTAAATTGTTTTAAGTGTCAAAACTAATAACTAATTTTGCTACATTGAAAATTGAATGCATAACTAAAACGTAAAGCTCAAACCAATAAAAAAAAGAACTAAATAGAAAGTTGTTAAGTTTTGATGTTAAATGGATTTTTTTTTATAAACTCAACGGTTTATGAAACAAACAAAGTCAACATGCCAACCTTATGTATTATTTTCCTACACTACTCAAATCGGGTTCAACATGTTTCAACAAGTTTTTATTAGTAATAATTATGAACATTTATATATTGAAACAACATTTTTTTTATTGATACTTATGTTTGTTTGAAATTGTTTTTATGTCACCATAAATTCCATTTATTAACCTTGATCATTTGAAATATATATATAGACACACATGGGGGCATTATATTGGAAAAAAAAAATCATTTGTTCACTATATTCCTGTCGCGGATTTCACCAATTTCTATTTGCATCTATAATTCTTCTTTGAGTTCCCAAATTTCTGAACAAGATTAGTAGTTATCCTACGCGTTTAAGGTCCAAGCATAATCCATTAGTTCTTGTTTTCTGACGAATTTGGAAGCTTAATCTTGGGTTCTATTTCGGTTTTATTTCTACAAATTGGATTAGCTGCGTTGTGAGTTTTTCCGATTATTTTTGCATGATACATTATTCATATTTATAGATCAATAGCCCTCTATTTAGTTTGTTAATTATAGTGTCTAAGGGTTTCAATTGGATAATCTATGGTTTAGGGTGTTCTAGATTATTTGGGGATTTTGATTTAAAAGTTTATAGAACTTTATAAATTCGTAACTCACTCATTTCTTATACAAAAATTATGAAACTTGGTAGACTTGCTCCTATAACTGATTAGAAGTTTTAGAAATTATTTCGGAATTTATTGAGGCTGTTTAGTATTTTTAATTATTTTTATGATGCTTTAATCATGTTTAATTCATATAAAATCGTATTAAATGTATTTTAACACAAAAATTGGTAGAAACATATTTCATTATGTTAGAATAATTTTCATGTCATTTTTCCTCTATTTTGATACGGTTATATGTGTAATCTCATTTTATTTGTTAAATTAGTTTTAAAACAAATAATATTCATGTTAAATAGATTTTTGTCACAAAAACTCTATAAAATTTATTGTGAGCCTTTTTAATTAAGTAGATTGAGTTTTCATAGAAACTTTTACCTTTAAGAGTGTTCTGTGTTTTATTTTGATTTTATGTGGTTTTAATCATATTTAAATCATATAAAATTGAAATTTAATTATTTTAATATGAAAATTTGTCATAAATTATTTCTAATCATTAAGAACTGAAATAAAAATTATTGGCTCAGAAAACATTTATTTGTATTGATTTTCCTATTTTTAATCATTTAAACATGATTTAATACCATTAAATCAGTTTTAAATATAAATAAGTTTATAAAAATTATGGGAAAATTATTTTCATTACTTTACATCAGAAAGTATCCATTTTCTATGAAAATAGTATTTTTGGATTGTGTCTTGTATTATTAGTCTTATTATGTTTAATTAGACATAATAAAACATTTATTTATTTGTACAATTTAAACATCTATTTTATAAATATTATTTTTTATAAAATAGAAATACTCTTATGGTTGAATGTCTTTATTAGCATTTGTGATCGATGTGTAACTCCTAGCCAATTATTTCAATATTTATGATTACTGTTTACAATAATTAATTTAAGTAATTAACTAAATTATTTTGTCTTAATTAGTCAAAACATATGTTTACCTAAATATTCAATTGGGAATAATTATATTACCTAATCAGCATTTACAAACTTTTATATATTATTTTTGACGTACAACTTTTACATTAACGCGATTTATCATAAAAACTTTAATTCCCCAAATCGACTTAGCACACCCTAATGCCTTAGACCCTAGATACTTTAGACTCTTAGACATTTCCTTATTAGTATTCTTATACATTATAGGTTGAATTCCTCGGAATTCCCATTACTTAGCTCACGATCGCTTAAGTTGGATTTTGATCACTTTCGCAAACTGTGAGTATATCTTTCCCTTTTTACTGTTTTACTATTCTGGGGTGACTCATGTACTTATTATCAAGTTTCTATTACTTCTTTTACTAAATGCAATTCTCATGTGTGTTTGCTTTATGTTAATTGGTGTGTCTATGACTTGTCAAAATCATTAACCGTTGGGCGGCCTAGCTTTTCAATGAATAGTACTATGGTATACCCCCTTGAGACTCTGTTAAGAGAATCTTGGTCATTGTCTTGTTAATTCATTATTCAGTTGGTTAGTCATGTGTTAGTCATTATTCTCAGGTTTGGTTTTGAACGGATATTACTTATTACATAATTGCAAATGGTACCGCACATGAATTGCTAAACACTTTTCTACTATATATATATTTAAACAGGGTATGCTCACCAATACAATTTTTGTATTGACCAAATTATTTTGTACATGTTTCAGGTTGTTTTGAGATGCATCCTTTAAGCTTTCGGATTTATATTTAGATTTTGATTCATTGTATTTCAATTTAGTTGACAGTTAGAATCGTTGTATTTCATTTCAATGTAATAAATTATTTAATCAATGTATGCAAATTTACACTTTAGTCCATGAGCTATTGAACAATCGTCACTACGTGACACCTCGATGTTTCCGCCATCGGTTGGGGTGTTACACAGATCATGTTCAGAAACTACGACCCCTATTAATTCAAAATAGCTTGAAGATTACAAGTACAGTTAAAGCGACCGTCAACATCTAAGCAATCCATATCAGGAGTTCGCTTATGGATGTAATTTAGATAAAACATGCGGATCAAATTGGTCGACTTAAGATAAAATTTTCCTTTCTATCAAATTTCTCAGGTTTTCAAACGGGGCCACGCTTACAATTCAACACATTTAAACGAGCACTTTTATAAATTTGATTCATAATTGTTGTTTGTAACTTAATATTTTTTTATTTATAAAATTCCACTCTATGTTTAAATGTGTCAATTCTCACCAAGAACATCCAATGATATCAAAATGACCTAACGAATGCATCGATCAAGTCCAAACATAAACATATTGCAAGTGTTTATCATTTTTTTAATAAATTTGTACGTATGTTAAAAACCATTATTAAGTAATAGTTGCTAATTTTTAGACTATTTGCCCCCATCAAATATATTTCTAGAGTAATTTTGCCGTCCATACAGTTCAAGTAGCTATGTTTTTGTTTGTTTGTAGTATTTGAGCACCAAGTGCATGTGATCAGTCAGCAGTCAAATACATCGACTACTTGAGGTCAACAACACCTTCCAACTCATAGCCGCTATTGCCTGTCGGTAATGAAAACTCAAATCTACCACTTTCTCTACTATACATATCAGTTTATTAATTTCTTATTTAATTAATAGCCTGTTTTCTCTACTAGATAACCTACACAATCTTTTGACCAACAAATTAATCCACTAATCACTTGAGTTTTGAAGAAACACGGTCATGCAAATCTAAAACGTTAAACAAATAGCATTTTTAACACATGCTAAAAACCATACAATTTTAATCTTCCTTTCCGAACGGCCTGAGACTTTACCAGGTCTCCATGAGTAACGAAAAGGTAATATCGTGGCGTGACAGCCCTTTGTCAAACGTATAAATGTATGCTTTGAGATTTCGTTACAATCGGATTTGGATACTTCCTGAAACATGTGAGATAACTTTAAGATTAAAGCATTTCACAATTCGCTTGTATATGAAATCAATAATCGGATTCGGATAATACATATAGTTATCTCTAAGAACGCGATGAATAATTTCTATGTGAAATCCAAAGTATGGAATTCAATGTTCAATTAGACAAAATGAATTCTACTTATACGGGGTTGAACCATTTCACATGTTTCTCTAAGAACGCGATGAATAATTTCTATGTGAAATCTGAAGTATGGAATTAAAAAATTCAACAAAACCAAAGTTTAACTCCCACACATGATCTAAATCAAAATCTTTAACCTGATCCTTAAAAAAAGCCCTCTTTCAAAAAATGTAAACAAAAAGATGATCAAATCATAAAAAAAAAAAAAAAAACATTAGAAACTTTAATCTTCAGGCCTTATTAATAAGTCAAAAAGTCAACAAAACCAAAAATTATATCCAATACATATCTAAATAAATAAAAAAGAAAATGGTATAAAGAAAGGTTAGGTGTGTATATATTTTTATTGGAGGCACAGTACAGTGGTGGTGGAGACAGAGGGAGATAAAGAGTGGGGTGTCATAGTGGGGGTGGTGGGTGACGTGTCATTCGGTGGCTGGGAGGTGGGTTGGTGCATTGCAGTGGCGGATGGATCTATACAGTGGGTAATTTAATTGATGGTATCCCAATTACTCCACATGGAGTGGTGGTGCAGTGGTGGGTTAGGTTAGTAGAAATGATGTAGAGAAAGAATAAGAAGATGGTATAAAGAAGGGTTAGGTGTGTGTGTATATTTTTTTATTTTTTTAATACGTAGGGATATTTTTGTTATTTCATACAGATTTAACAAACTTAGTTAACGGAGTTAGCAATTTGGACTCAATAGATTAGTTAATTTCCAGCCAGGGACTCAAGTAGTTAAAGTTTTAGACTTTGGGTTCAAGTAGTTAAAACCACTATAACACATGGACTCAAATAATAATTCACTCTAATTACAAACATTACACAAACCTAAATTATATATTACACACTCATAAACCTAATTAAAACATTACTTAAACATAAACCTAAAATTCAAACATTACTTAAACATACATTAACATATTAAACACACCAACTAATACATGTGATCTCAATCCTCTAGGGTAGTCTCTGGATACAACACGTCACGATTGCTATCACGACTGTCCGACCTAGCGTCTTGAGGGATTCATCCGAAGTTAGGACTTGGAAGACGATGCGGTTCATCTTCCATAGTGACGTGCTCCTCACCCTGGTCAGTTTCGTACCCTTCAGCCCAGTTAGGTATGACCTGTGTTGAATGTATGTTTGAAATGGGAGGGTTTGAGGTGAAGTTTGATTGCGTCTCCCTAACTTGTAGTTGATTAAATTGTAATATGACCATTTTGTAGTCATAGGCCCAGTTAAACTTCTCGTCTGTAAGAGGAGGATTTGGATCGACACTTGATTTGGTAGGTTTGTAGGTTGGTAAAGGAGGAGTGATTATTAGTTGCGGGGAGTGTATAGTAGACGACGAGGAGTGTACACTGGTTGAAAAGAAGTGTACACTTGTTGAGGATGAGTGTACACTGGTTGAGGAGAAGTGTACACTTGTTGAGGAGGAGACGAAACTGGTTGAGGAAGAGGAGGAAGAGATGACAATGGTTGTGAACGCCGGCTGGCACGTCAGCGAGAATATCGCCTGAAGTTGGAAGGCCTAGATGCTTCAATAGGATAACCACCACTTATGTCTTTGAATTTTTGTATTTAGATTGAATTGTGAGTGATAATTATATATGCGACTTGTAGTTATAGGGTTAGAAAAATAATCGTTTGAAAAGTAGCCGTTGGAAAAGTATCCGTTTGAAAAATAGCCGTTTGAAAAGTCCGTTTGAATATTAAATATTATTCTTATTTTATTCTTACTTTTTATTTAATAAATTTACTTTTATTTTATATACTTTATTTATTTAATATTGTTTTTTATTTAATTACATTTTACGTATTTTTTATTTTTTATTTTAATTATTAAATAATATTTGAGTATATAAATTAAGAAAATTTTTAATAAAAGAGGAAAAGTAGGTGATGAGGTGGAGGTTTGAATTGGTTTGGGGTTGGAGAAAAAAAGTGGGGTTTCGTTTGGAATGATGTGGCATGCTGATGTAGCGGTTTAAAGTGGTTTGTTTGGTTATGCATTGGAGATGCTCTTTGATTTGACCAATGTTGCAAAAGTCGCTAGGCGCTCCGTAGTCGGAGTCGGGAGTACTCGGGGAGTTCTCGGCCTAGTCGGAGAGTACCCGGGAGTACCCGGCCTAGCCTAAAGTACTCGAGCCTCGACAACCTACCTTGTAGCGATTACTTAAGAAGTACTCGGCGTTCGAGACCTTGTTTTATAACATTGGATTTGACTATTAAAGAAGAATAAAATTAGAATAAACAAATCCGCAAAACTAATATTACCTATACCAAATATTACTTGATTTATGGTCAGTCTTATATCATAATAAAATCAAATAAAATGTTGTTTAGTAAGTTTGATACGGGACACATGCAAAATTGCATGAGTAAACAATTGCTTTAACTCTACATTCAATACGATTAATTTTTATATATTATTATTGTTATTTGGTTTGTACTTTGTCATTGTTGATTGTTGAATCGACTTCGTTGACCTTGTCTTATTGTAAATTGCATATATGTGGATTGTTATAATGGGTCCAAAATAGTTATAAAAAAATCATATAAACTAAGGCCACCAACCACAAGAAGGGTTGGCCGGGTCTTTTCGAGCGGCTAAAGTGGTTGACATGGTGCTAGTGCAAGTTGCAACTATGGCATGAGTGATGAGTTAGAAGGTCCATGGACCAAAGATATATGATTATATTCTAGTGGCCGGTTGGTTCGAGGAAGAAGCCCATGGGTAGCATCACCACCAGTTCACCACACTCATGATCAGTTTTATATATATTGGTCAAGTGGGAACACTAGTCTCGGCCATCATGTTTGAATCAACTTCAAATTCATATATTTTTAAAATGTAACTTCCTCAGTTTCTCACTAATTAATTTGCACTTCAATAGATAACGTTTCAAGTATTTTACATGTTTTCAAAGGTTGGTATTAGATTAATCAACTTCCATAATTATAACGTCAAGTGCTTTAATTAACGATCTTTGTGTTGGCTTTAGTTTATTCTTCAAATACATTTGGATTATTTAAAAATATATGAATTTGAAGTTTTTGTATTGGGTTTAAAGTTATTTTTTAACGTCTTTGTTTACCTTGAAAATATAAAAAAATGACATGATTTCTAAAGTTATTTATTTGCCAAATCATTTAGATGTATCTATATGTAGGGATGAGTTATTTTACAAAAGCTATAAAAAATGAGAATGATGAGAAAGATACAAAAACAAAATAGATAATGAAATATGACACAATGAGCCACAAAATATAACACAGTGCCAAAAAATATAACACAATGATGAAGAAAAAAGACACAATGAATTAAAAAAAATGACACAATAATGAAAATAAGAAAAAGACACAATGGTATATAAAAGACACAATGATATAACACATATTCTAAAAAGTACAAGCTAAAACCCCAAAAAACGAAGACCTAAAAACTAACGTCGTAGGGTTCGATATGACGATTCCAATGCCACTTGAATGATTTCAATCGGAATCCGTTTGATACTCATCCTACGACTTCCTATTTTTCTTTCACTGTGTATTTGATCCTAAATAAAGATATCAATAAAATTTAAATAATTACTATATATTATGTTTACAGTATCACAGTGGTGAATCCAGTAAACCCACAATTTTCCAATTTCTGCTCGTTCTTTTTAGTAATTTTTATCTTTTTTTTAACGACTAATTTCCTCTTTCATTTTTACACCATTTTTTTTTTGCCTCTTGTGAGGCTTGAACTCTCAACCTTTCATTTGAAACCCTAACACCTTTACCTTTAGTAATAGGTGTTTACCATTACTAATAATTTTTATCTAACTTTTACTGGGTAAAGTGAGAACGACAAACCGACCGATTTCTGCGGGTCTGATTCTAGGTTATGAGGGTTTGATGGGATAGGACCGAAGTTTAATAACATGGATCCTAGAATACATGCTAGAATGATTACAAAAGAGTTAAAGAAAATTTAATCGTTATCATTTAAATTCTAAACTTTTTTTTCAATTTTGTGGCTTTTAAGAAATCCCACCACCAAATCATAATTCAAACAAAATTTTGATGCAAGAATAACAAAAAAGGTGAATATATTAGGATTTGATTGGTTGATCATTAGGATCATTCAATTGCAATATTAGACTTGAATGTAGGGTAGGTCGGAGAAAAAAAAATAGTGTATGTTATACGTGAAGTCCAATGGTTTCTCTATGAAAATCTAATGGAATTATCGGTTCTTGTGGTCCTATTTCAAGAATCGCTTGTCCAAACCGGAAACGAATTTAGGTGTTACCCTATAACCAAAACCCGACCCTTAAAATATAGAAGGTTTTGTTCCGTGCAGTTCCACTTCCAGTTCCAGTTCTGGTTCACAGTTTTGAGGGTCTTGAACCTTAACTTGCTCACTCTTAGATGTACCACATGTTTGGTAACATTCAATTCAAGTCTAAAACAAACAATTATGGAAAGATTAAAACTTTACCGGTTAACTAATTATATGCACCCCCCTAAATCTATATTTTTACCCCATTTTACATCTCTCTCTTCATACATTCTATTACGTACCTACCACTCTCTTTCTCCCCTCTCTCACATGCACCCCCATTGCATACGCCAACACCCTACTTTAGTGTACATATTATCGTTGTTTAATTTGAAAAGCTTTGTGATTGTGATGTTTGAATTAGGTGAATGTTTCTCATTTACAAGGTGGTTATGATTGGCGTATTTTATCGTCGGCTAAATTTCAACTAGCATTCATCAACGTTTTCAAATTGTATTACTTTGTCATTGATGAATGCATAGTCAATCTCCCAATGCACATAAACAATAAACACACATATAAAATGCGAAAAAATCATACACACCAACAAGAATATTTTGTCATTAAAAATTCTTTTATACCGATATATAATTACATAATGGTTGTATGTAGTATTGTTGAATCAGGATTGTTGAGAATGGACAGAAATAACAACAAACAAACTAATACTATGCGAATAGAATTTGAGAGAGAATGAGAAACTTTGTGCAGAAACCGAATGATTGTTATTACAGACTGACGGCCTTTAAATACACACTAACCGGTGCCTATAAGCAGTTAATCCGGTGGTTAAAGAGACACAACTATAACATAAACGGTTTCATACTAAAACTGCTAGATAACTGCAAGAACTAAGGACACATTATTATAATGAAACTTGTCCTAGAGATGTGACTTATTTATTATATACACTGTCACATAAATATCATATATTAGATAATATACAGCTGCACTTATGAATTGACATATTAAGATATTATTCTTCCAACATTTCCCCCCTAATCTCTTAATATCAATTCTCAATTCTTTATTCCCTTCGGCTGCTGCTGCATTTTGTTTTCTTCTTTGGTGAGGCTATGGACACTTGCTTCTTTTGTTTGATGATGAGGCCACCTTGTTCTTCATTTGTCTCCACTTTGATTTCCCTTTCTTTGAACCTTAAATGGTACCAATTTAGCATGTCTAAATGTGTGTTGTATATGATTCTCATACACTTCACAATATCATCATCTTTCTTCATTCTCATTAAGCCTAAACCTTAACCCATTCTTACAGCCACTTGTGTCCACAAATCATGCTTGTTTACTACCTCAAATCCTCCGAATCTCTCAACAGTCATGTAAAGATCCATTAAGTCTACTTTTCTTCCCAAATGATCCACAGGTAGGATAGGCATATGACCATTGAAATTCAGAAATCTGTTTAGGAACCACGAGACCATTCTTTCAAATTCTTTCTTGACTTTGATCTGGTGTAGTTTGACTTGAGTGGATTGATAAATCATATCCATAAGTGCCAAACAGTTTTCCATATGATCATCTCCCTTTGGATAGATCAAATTCTCTTCCTCTTCATAGTATGGATCGGCTGGATTCTCATGATCTTGTTCCTTCGATTCTTCTTCTTCTTCTGAATTCTGTGAGGATTGTGTGACAAACTCACTTTGTCCCTTTAAACTTGCAGCCTTCTTTCTTTTTAAATTCTTCACTTCCACTTTCTTCTTTGTTGGATCTTCCTTAACCCTCTTATCATCACCACTATTATTACTATAAGGACAATTGTACCTCGGGTGATGATCATTACATATCCAACAGTGGATGATCGGTTCACAAATGGGATCATATTCAACTTGTTTCTCTTTTCCTTTCCATAAAGGATTCTTCTTTATATAACAAATGTCTCCCTCACATGTTATCTTGTATCCTTGGCCTTCTAACTTTCCCACACTAAGTACATTCCTTTTTAACGTGGGAATGTAATAAACATTGTTTATCGTGTGAAACTCTCCTGAACTATAGACTTCTACGGCCCTTTTTCCCTTATATAGATCCCTTCTGAACCCTTCTACATTCCCTTCAATTCCAAAAGTTCTTTCTAACTTCTGGAACATGGTTTTATAACCAGTAGCATGTTGAGTCCTATTATGACTAACATACCATATGTTGTTCCATGTACCACCGTCTGTCCCCTTCACCATATATTCGATTTTTCCAATTCTTTCGGGACAATTACGTCTATAGTGGAATGGTTCCTTACAATATGAACAACACATACCTTTTGGGAAATTTGCTTCGGTTTCTTTCGCATCCTGGATGTTGTTTTCTACCCTGTTTGTATCACTTCGCCTTTGATACAAACTGCCCTTGTAACTTTCTTTAGAAGACATGCCTTGGTTGTTGTCCTTGTTCTTAAAATTTCACTGACAACCACCATAACTGTTATCATTATACTGCATCAATTCCTTCCCCTTCCTTTGGGTGATGCCTTGGAATAAGGGTGACTTCACACACCCATAGGACTTCCTAGAACCGCTGACATCCTTGTCTTCTTCTTTAACCGCTGGATAAAACGGTTTGCCTAGCCAAATCACTCGGCCCTTTTCTTTCTTCACAGGTCTTCAGATCTTCATGCTCTGATGCCATGTTGAGAATAGACAGAAATAACAACAAACAAACTAATACTATGTGAATAGAATTTGAGAGATAATAAGAAACTTTGTGCAGAAACCGAATGATTGTTATTATAGACTGAGGGCCTTTAAATACACACTAACCGATGCCTATAAGCAGTTAATCCGGTAGTTAAAGAGACACAGCTATAACACAAACGGTTTCATACTAAAACTGCTAGATAACTGCAAGAACTAAGGACACATTATTATACTGAAACTTGTCCTAGAGATGTGACTTATTTATTATATACATTGTCACATAATTATCATATATTAGATAATATAGGGCTGCACTTAGTTGTAATACCATGTCCCCTCTGGCCTCCCGCCCTCCCCCAATCACCCAAACACATCTACCCGCGTCACAATCTAATTATTATTAATACATTATATACAATCTTCTGTTGGGTTGTATGTTATTCATCACTTTCCTTCTTTTGTGGAATTGAATAAAACAAAATTTAAGCTTTCATCCATAATTCCATATTTATATATTTATTTTAATAATATATATTTGGGTTTAACTTCAATTTTAAGCAAGAGAATTACATAAAACATTAACTTCAAAATTAGCATATCACTAATATAAATCCTTTTAAAAACTATATAATATAGATTTACTATAGCCTAGCTATGACCCTAACCAGGTCTCACTCTCACCAACCGCACGTTACCAAAGTAAATGAAATTTGAAAATTGGCGACCAGCCACTTGGAATTATAGCTTTAATGTAATCCCCTGAGTCTGACACACTTATATTTAAATACTCAGCTCGACCAAACTCATTGTATAAATATGCTAACTTGACACCATCAACGATCAAACATAAGACACAGTCTTAAACCAAACCAAACCAAACCGTGACAGTTTCTACACACAATGCTTCAACCCTTCACCAACCACACCTTATCTTAAAACTCCCATAATTAATCATAAATCACCACTTTATATTTACAAACTTTTGTACAACTTTATCACACGATAAAATAGTTAAGTAGCCAAAGATGGAAGAAGCAAGAGCCAGGGGTTCGGTGAGGCGAACCGCGAGCCGAACGATGAGTAGGAACCGGAGCACTGCGTGGAGGATGGAAGACGTGTTTTCGAGCAGCAGGGGTGGCAGCTACAATCGGCGGTCCAGCCGACACTCGGAGGAGGATGAAGAGGCGCTAAGATGGGCGGCTTTGGAGAAACTACCAACTTATGACCGGTTACGAACCACCATCATGAAGTCTTATATGAATGATGATGATGAGAACCAAAGAGGGTATAAGAATAATGTGATGCATAAAGAAATTGATGTAAGGAAGCTTGATCCTAATGATAGACAAGAGTTTATTGATCGGATTTTTAAGGTGGCTGAAGAAGATAATGAAAAGTTTAGAAATCGTATTGACAAGTAAGTTTTATTTTATTTTATTTTATTTCTTCTTTTTTTTTTCAACCATATGCTTATGCTACAATATATGACGATTTTGACTTTTTCGGACTGAAAAGGGCGTCAAAACTGATTTAACTTTTGTAGTGGTTGTCCCCATCTTCTTCAAAAATAGGATAGAGTCGTCTCGTTCTTAAATGAAATATGAATAGAAGATTAAGATCATATACTTGTATTTTTTTCGTATGATATTATATTTTATTATTATTAAAATATACGTGATTATTTGATGTACAGTGAAACTTGTATATTAACATTTATAATAGTAATAATAAGTGATAAACGAACGTAACATAAAATAAATGTTCACATTTGTTTGTGTAAATTATGATTATAAAGGTATAATTTTGTTTGACAAGTGTATAAAATGGACCCCAAAAAATAATATTTATGTCTAAGTGATTTTTCTCAAGTAGCAATACGTTGTAATGCTTTTTAACTCAAAAAATCACAATCAAGATATGTATATTAACGTATGCTTGATTAATAGTTTATATGATATAATACCTAGCTAGGTATGCATCTATTTGTTGATGACTATATATCTGTGTTCACATGCATGCAAATAGAAAAGTCAATGGTTCATATGCAATCTTGCTGGCTCAGGAAACGGTCATGATGTAAAAGAATATTGTTAAATTAAGCATAATAAAATATATAAAGATAAGCATAGTATATAGTCTTAGAACCATTAACTTGAAAAATATTATACAATTCTCTCCTATCATTGAAACTCAGAAAGTGCTTGCTTCATGAGGAAATGTTTATAACTCGGACTATTTCAGATACCTGCATATTTTAATATTATATGTTGAACTAGTCCTTGTATCACTAATCTTGAAAATAAACAAAATATAATTTTATTTTGGTCATTTCAGGGTCGGAATCACCCTTCCAACTGTAGAAGTACGGTTTGAACGTTTAACAATCGAAGCCGATTGCCATATTGGAGACAGAGCACTTCCGTCGTTAGCCAATACCGCAAGAAATCTCTTTGAATTAGCTTTAGGGTGTGTGGGTATCAGTTTGGTAGAAAAAACTAAACTCACCATTCTTAAAGATGTATCCGGGATTATAAAACCGTCAAGGTAAAACTTTTCACTAAAGGTGTTTAGGTTGCGTTTTGAAATAGATTTTTCTTAATATATAAAAAACATGTAATAATCATAATTCTTATTATATAATATATTTAATATCACAATTAGACACATGACATCAATTGATTTTGTTTTATGCTATATATACTACTAGAAAGATACTCTATTTTAAATGCGTACTAAAATCAAATTGTGAAGTTGGACATATTCTAGCTTTCATAAAATGAAAATGACCTTTAAAGCATATATTGATTAACTATATTTAGATATTAATGATGGTTTTGTTTGTTTTAATTTTTAACCATTAGGATGGCACTGCTACTAGGCCCACCGTCATCCGGCAAAACAAGTCTTTTGTTGGCACTCGCCGGAAAGTTGGACCCTAGCCTAAAGGTACATTTGGATTTGTAAATAAAAAAAGATACATTATTTATAATAAGTCCAATTAAATAAAAACAAGTTGATAATGACGACGATTAAAAATAGGTTAAGGGAGAGATCACGTACAATGGACATAAGCTCAATGAATTTGAACCTCGGAAGACATCCGCATACATTAGTCAAAACGATGTTCATGTTGGAGAAATGACAGTTAAAGAAACGCTAGATTTCTCTGCAAGGTGCCAAGGAGTTGGCTCACGTTATGGTACTATTATATGACCTATTTTTAAATTGGTCATGTATTGAACATCTGAACATCTCTAAAATTTAATTTTAACAAGCATAACGTTATATATTAATTAATTGTAGAGTTATTAACCGAGCTTGCTAGGAGAGAAAAGGAAGCTGGAATTTTCCCAGAAGCCGAAGTCGATCTTTTCATGAAGGTAACTTATTGACTTATTAGCCGCACCTCTTGTTGTGTGGTGGTAAAGGTGTTGGGGTTTCAATTGGGAGGTTGGTAATTCGAGACTCATAAAAGGCAAAAAAAAAAATAATGTATTTAAAAGGGGGAGAAATTAGCCATTCAAAAAAAAAAAAAAATTATTGACTTATTAATTCATTTAAAACAAATAGCATTTATTTTTAATCATCGCTTATAATTATTTATACTAATTAAAAGTTCTTTGTGAATTCAGGCAACATCAATGGAAGGAGTTGAAAGTAGTTTAATTACCGACTACACTCTTAGGGTAAGCCGCATGACACTTCTGACGTATTTTTTATTTTTTTTTGCCAACCAAAACATTATAAAGATCATAGTACTAGCAGGCTAGCAACCACAATATTATTTTAAATATTTTTCTCGTTATGGGTCAACGAATCTGCCCATTTAATTCCATTATATTAATTAAGGTAGCATGACGTTTTATTCCTCTACGGCTTTGAGTTATTTTCAACGTTATGGTTGGTGAACTACTTTTTTAAAGCTTAAGTATAACATATTTTTACCTTTTCATACAGATTTTGGGACTTGATGTATGTCGTGACACGATTGTTGGTGATGAAATGATACGAGGGATCTCAGGCGGTCAAAAGAAACGAGTGACAACAGGTTAATAATTCACACAAAGTTCATACTGTATTTAGAATACAAAAGTTGAAATATATGATTAAATTGACTAAAAACATTGATTTGAACACACCAAACCTAAGTCATCTCATGGTGGGTGGTTGGGTAGTTGAATTGTAACAAATAAAGTGATTCACTTATCCTTAATGTGTAATGGGTTAAGTTGTTTCAAGTCATATTAGGTAAACCCACATCACCAATTTGAAATGATTGGCTAGGTGGTCCATCAATTATCATGCATGGTCATGAAAATTATTGATTTTTTTTAAACATTTATGGATAACATACAATAACAAAAAATATGTATATTATAATAATATTTACATGTCACGTCTCGTGTCTATAGTTTATAAGGATAAATTGTAGCTGGCTAGGCCAATTTGTTATTTGTCGTTATGGTCATTTTATTTCCATAACTCTGATGTCTTCTTGTGTTTGGATGAAGAATCCATCAAATCTAAAATGGGCCACTTAACAGGAAAATACCGTTTATAACATTTTTAAGACAATGACATTGAAATAATATTTGTAAAATAAATTATGTGAGTTAACGTGATAACGTTTTGACTTGTAAACCAGGTGAGATGATTGTTGGGCCTACCAAAACATTGTTTATGGACGAAATATCAACTGGGCTCGACAGCTCAACCACGTTTCAGATAGTAAAATGTCTCCAACAAATAGTGCACCTCACAGACGCAACTGTGTTAATGTCCTTACTACAACCCGCACCCGAGACATTTGACTTGTTCGACGACATTATATTGTTGTCAGAAGGCCAAATCGTATATCAAGGCCCACGAGAACATGTGGTCGAGTTTTTCGAAAGTTGTGGGTTCAAATGCCCCGAAAGAAAAGGCACCGCGGACTTCTTACAAGAGGTAGACTTCCTAGTCCCAACCCATTGGGCTTCTATAAAATAAATGGGCCTTATTATACTATGAGTATCATATCATGAATATTATCTAAACATTTAAGCCCATTAATCATAGGTTACCTCAAAGAAGGACCAAGAGCAATATTGGGCCGACAGAACAAAACCATACAGATACATTTCAGTTACTGAGTTCACAAAACGGTTTCAAAGGTTTCATGTTGGGCTTCGGTTAGAGAACGAACTATCGGTTCCATATGATAAATCAAGAAGCCATAAGGCTGCATTAGTGTTTAAAAAGTTCTTGGTATCCAAACGTGATCTTTTAAAGGCTTCATGGGACAAAGAGTGGTTATTGATACAAAGAAACTCATTTGTTTATGTCTTCAAGACTGTTCAAATTATTATAGTGGCTTTCATTGGATCAACTGTGTTCTTAAGGACTAGAATGCACACAAGAACTGAAGAAGATGGGGCTGGATACGTTGGGGCATTATTGTTTTGTATGCTTATTAATATGTTCAATGGTTTTGCGGAACTTTCGCTTACTATTCAGAGACTGCCTGTGTTTTTTAAACAAAGAGACTTGTTGTTTCATCCTCCATGGGCCTTTACTCTTCCAACTTTCTTGCTTCGAGTGCCTATATCGGTTCTGGAAACTACTGTTTGGATGGTTGTTTCGTATTACACCATTGGATTCGCGCCTGAAGCTAGTAGGTTCTTTAAGCAGTTTTTGTTGATATTTTTAGTCCAGCAAATGGCTGCGGGAATCTTTAGGGTCATTGCCGGAATTTGTAGAACCATGATCATTGCCAACACCGGGGGAGCGCTCACGCTACTTCTTGTGTTTCTTTTGGGTGGTTTCATCCTTCCTAAAGGTTAGTGACTTGGTTTTGAAAGACTAGAATAATTCAAATAATACTTTTCGGCGAAATTCTTCAATGAATTGAACTCTTTATGTATCTTTACCTTAATCAAGACCTTCTGTGATACAGGTCAAATTCCGGACTGGTGGGAATGGGGTTACTGGGTTTCACCCATGACGTATGCGTACAATGCCATCGCAGTAAATGAGATGTTTGCTGATAGATGGATGAGTAAAAATGTATGTCTTACACTTAATTCTCATGGTTTTACTAATGTGACATGAATATTGTTAACAAAAGCTCAAACGATTACATGTTTCGTTTATATCCAATACAGGCTTCTGATAATGTCACCAAGTTGGGTATACAAGTTCTAAAGAACGCTGATGTTCCTGCCGAGAGCTACTGGTATTGGATTGGAACTGCCGCTCTTGTTGGTTTCACGGTTCTACTAAACGTTTTATTCACCTTGGCTCTCATGTATCTGGATCGTAAGTTTCAACGTCTAACTAAAGGTTTAATGTTGGTTTATTTTTGTTTTCGGAAAAACTAACCGTTTAAATACAAACGCTGATATTTTAGCGCTCGGGAAGCCCCAAGCGATAATATCCAAAGAAACAGCCTCAGAAATGGAAGCTAACCAGGAAGACTCAAAAGAATCACCAAGACTTAGAACAAGTAGTTCAAAGAGAGAAAAACCACCTAAGTCATTAATAGCTGCTGATGGGAACGATACAAGTATGATAATAAGTTCTAACTTATTCGCACGTTCGCCTAAAGTAACCTTTTTAATGTTCATAAATCATAGCTTACCAATGGGGTTCGTTTTCAGGGGAAATGGCGATGCATCGAATGAACAGTCGAACTAGGGGCCATGGATTATATAGAGATGAAGATCTATATAGAACCGAAGATTCAATCCCTGATGCTGCAAATGGTGTATCTCCTAAAAAGGGGATGGTTTTACCATTTACTCCTCTAGCAATGTCATTCGACACTGTAAATTATTATGTTGATATGCCCGCCGTAAGTTGTTCTTTTACTAATAAGTTATATCTAAAAGCGTTGATTAATAACGAAATCAACAGTTAATGAGAACGCTAAACTAAACAGGAAATGAAAGAACAAGGTGTGACAGAAGATAGGCTTCAATTACTACGTGGCGTAACAGGTGCATTTAGGCCTGGAGTTCTTACCGCTTTAATGGGAGTCAGTGGTGCTGGAAAAACTACGCTAATGGATGTTTTGGCCGGAAGGAAAACAGGTGGATATATTGAAGGCGATATACGGATATCTGGATTCCCCAAAAATCAAGAAACTTTCGCACGAATTTCTGGATATTGTGAACAAACGGATATCCATACGCCCCAGATCACAATTCGCGAATCTTTAATATATTCAGCGTTCCTTCGACTTCCAAAAGAAGTTAGCAATGAAGAAAAAATGGTGAGTAACTAGTCTTTAAGGCTTGTTTGGTAGCCTCTTAATGAGGCACTGAATCATTCAGCTCTGAATGGTTCAACATTCAGACTGTTTGTTTCAACCTAAAAAAAGCTCTGAATGGAATGATTAAAGCTAAACCATTCAGACTTGATGCATAGCTGAAATTTAAAGTTTTTTTTTTTTTTTTTTAAGTTTCGATTAATATGTATAAATGAATAACTTCTCAGACTTTCGTTGAGCAAGTGATGGAGCTAGTTGAGTTAGACAATCTCAAAGACGCAATTGTGGGACTTCCAGGAATTACTGGTTTATCAACCGAACAAAGAAAAAGGTTGACAATCGCAGTTGAGCTTGTTGCCAACCCTTCAATTATTTTCATGGACGAACCAACTTCTGGGCTTGATGCAAGAGCAGCTGCCATTGTAATGAGAACAGTTAGAAATACAGTTGATACAGGAAGAACAGTCGTGTGCACTATTCATCAACCTAGCATTGATATTTTCGAAGCATTTGATGAGCTTCTATTAATGAAAAGAGGTGGACAAGTGATTTACGCTGGACCATTGGGCAGTAATTCAAAGAAAATTGTTGAATACTTTGAGGTACTTCTTATTCATACGATTTTGCAGGAAATGAAAACCGAAGACATAGATTTTAATCATAAATACCATATTTTTTTAGGAAATACCCGGGGTACCAAAAATACCAGAAAAGTACAATCCGGCAACATGGATGTTGGAAGTAAGCTCAATTGCGGCTGAGGTTAGACTTGGAATCGATTTTGCTGAACATTACAAATCATCAGCTTTGCATGAGTAAGTGCTTCTTTTCATATATATTCAAGAAGTCTTTGAATTCAAATACTTATTAGTAAGGCTTAACACAAATTCATGTCAATCTAACAGAAGAAACATGCGTTTGGTGAAAGAGTTAAGCGTACCTCCATCAGGCGCAAAAGATCTTTACTTTCCGACACAATATTCTCAATCAACGTGGGCACAGTTTAAATCTTGCTTATGGAAACAATGGTGGAGTTACTGGAGAAGTCCTGATTATAATCTCGTTCGTTATTTCTTCACTCTGGCTTGTGCACTCATGGTTGGTACCATTTTCTGGAAAGTTGGGCAAAAAAGGTTTGTTTTTTTTTTTGTTTTGTTTTGTTTTGTTTTTTTTTTTTGGGTTGGAAACAAAAAGCATGTATACATGCTTCAAAACTTATTATCTAATTCCTTATTTTTTTTATTTTTTTTTGGAATTTCCAGAGATAGCAGTAGTGATTTACAAACCATCATTGGAGCTATGTATGCTGCGATCCTTTTTGTCGGTATCAATAATTGCTCAACTGTACAACCAATTGTAGCAACAGAAAGAACCGTCTTTTATAGAGAAACAGCCGCTGGAATGTATGCTGCATTACCATATGCCATGGCACAGGTTAGAAATAATAGTAGTAATAATAATAATAATAATAATAAGTTGGAAACATTTGGAAACAGTTTCGTGATTCATGTTAATGTTCTTGTTGATAAACTAAGTTTTTGTTTTTTATTATTTTGTCAACAGGTTATTGTGGAGATACCATATGTGTTTATTCAAACAACATATTACACACTCATAGTGTATTCTATGGTCGCATTTGAATGGACCGCAGCTAAATTCTTTTGGTTCTTTTTTATCAACTTCTTCTCGTTTCTCTACTTCACATATTATGGAATGATGACGGTATCCATAACGCCAAATCATCAAGTAGCAGCTATATTCGCAGCAGCTTTCTACTCGCTTTTCAATCTCTTTTCTGGTTTCTTTATACCAAGACCGGTATGCCTTTTTTTTTATTTTTTTTTATATAATCATATTTAACGCGTATAATGATAAAAACTTACCAAAGTAAAATGTTTTTGTTTTCTTTTGAATTCAGAGGATACCCAAGTGGTGGATATGGTACTACTGGATTTGCCCGTTAGCATGGACTGTGTATGGTGCAATTGTTTCGCAATATGGTGATGTGCAGGCCACCATTAATGTGCCCGGGATGCCAAATGACCCTACAATCAAGTGGTATGTGAAAGACCATTTTGGTTACGAGCCAGATTTCATGGCACCTGTTGCTATAGTTTTGGTTGGTTTTGCGGCTTTTTTTGCTTTTATGTACGCTTATTGCTTAAAGACATTAAACTTTCAAATGCGATAGTTAGGCAAATCAATTTGTAAAATATAGATATGTATTTTTATTAAGCCATTGTGATGGTAACACTTGAATATAGGTTTCCGGATTTATCATGTATCGACTGGTCTTGAGATGTAATTTCAAATTGTATATGGTCATGTAGTACTTGAAATCATAATTTTTTTGAATTATGAGAACCGTTACTGGAAACTCACGAGATCTCACCTGTACCCTACTAACCATTGAGATCGGGTGGAACATGATTTGCGATGGACACTTAGTTCCTTTACATTATGTCACCCTTTTATAAATTAATTGAACTCCTTTTATCATCCGTCACTCAACAATTTCATTTCTAACATAACCATTTAGTATAAGTCTATAGAACTAAACATTGACTTTAGGTTTCGAAGAAGCCAAACATCAATTTTAAAAAATGACACTAGTACATTGATCTATAGACGCGGTTGAATTTTATTTCTAGAAGGGGTTATGGCTAAAACCGTGTACCAAAATAAACGACCTAAATAAATTGGAAGCCACTTAGGCTGTGACCTAAAAAAATGCGGTGCATTTGTTTGAGAAAAATATTTTAGAAGGGTATTAATATGTGTTTTAATATAGAACTTTCATTCTTGTATATTTGTTTTGAACATTCTTAAACTATTCTTGATACCCCAACTTTCGACCTGTTTGACCCACTTCCTTTTCAGTTAAAACTTACAAAATCACCATGGTGACCGGTTATGATTAAAAGCACAACCCAAATCAATACATTTATAGATAAATGAGTCGAGTCAAGATGACGAAAGACATGTACGTACCTTTAATCATCCTTCCTGGCGAAGGGCTGGAGTAGCTAACAGTACTCAAGTATCTGCAGCGAAAAGATATTGCTTTTATGTACACATTTTTGAAGTGTAAACAAACTAACAGAGTATGGAAAGAGTTCAAACATAAAACCAGAGAAAGTTCCTGTTTATAGCACCTGATTAAATGTTAATAACAGTATTTTAATATTGAAATTAGCATTGAATTCTCTCTCATAAAACTCATGAAATTCCTGTGAGTAAGCAGCAGGATCAAACATGTTTAATTATTAAAAAAAGCTTGACTTCAAAGTGGCTTTTGGAATTGATTAAAGTTTGCATTACACTATTAAGGTTTGTAAGTTTACGGGTTGAAATGTGCAACCTGAACCCGACCCATATAATTATTCGTGTCAAAGATTCCAATCCTAACTCGCACACAAATAAATTAGGTTCAACCTGAGGGCCGAGTTATAGATTTTGACAAGTTATAAGCGGGTTCTTGGTTTGTAGCTTGTAAGTGGGTTAACAGTAACATGCAGGTGAGCATGAGTGTAACAAGTAAATAATATGGTGTGTCAAACTCAAAACTAATACTATTATAACTAACAATGTAAAACGGAAACGGAAACGAAAAAAACAAAACAAAAATATAGGAGATTTTTTTTCTTAGATACTTCAACGGGTTAACGGGTCAACCCGTTCTTTACACGTGTCAACCCGAACCCGGCCTGTTTTTTATACAGGTCGACCAGAACCCGACCTGCTTTTTTAAACGGGCCATGTTACTCGACCCAAACCTGTTTTTTTTTTCGTGTCAGCTTCGGGTTGGGTTTCAGGTCATGTCAGGAATTACCGCCCCTAGTTTTTATGCAGTGTAGAAAAATATAAATTTCTATAGTGAAATCCTCTTTGCAACTATAAATGTAAAACTATAATATACCATTAATCAAGTTACTATATGGCTTAAATATCATTAGCAAAAAGAGAATGTTGATACCTAAAGCATCAGTTCTTTATAAAATAACACTCAACAACTAAAAGAAACAAACATGAAAAACAAAGTCATTTATGTTTGGCAATTACGAAAATATATAAAACTAAAACAAAAACAATCGTTCATTAAACACGGGGCCAGCAGTTCTAATCATAACAAACATATATAAACTTAACTTAATTAAGTATACATAAATTCCCAAATGCAAACTTAACACAATGATTGAGAAAAAAAAATTAAGGGAGATGAAGCATGGAATCGAAACCTAGTTCTTAAACGGCCATGGAGGATGAGGATCCGAATAAGCGATCGACCCGGAGAATAAGGAGGCAGAAATCTGAAGTCCCATAGGATCCGACGATGAATTGAAGAATGTATTAATTAAAAAAAAGGAAGGATATATGTGGTGTTTGCTATGAAATAACATTCCTGGTGTTTTTGAGCCACATCCGGTTTTCGCGGTTGTTACTCCCGTGGTATACTTGTGTGGAGGCAGTACAGTTTCTAAGAAAACGTCGTAATCAAGTTTGATATACAAGCGCGGGTCAGGTTAAGAACAGATTTTAGCTAGGGCTTCTGATTAGGCAGTGTAACATTGGATCATTCATATGAAAGTCATCATTCAAAAAAAAATATTGGTTGGAGGTATGGAACCGGGGTGGTAGAATCATATACAAACCAACTTTCGTGTAAAAACAATAAGGAACCAATATAACATACATGACATATTTTTTAATTAGTGATCAGGGGTATTTGAGTCATATGCTATTGAGTTAGTTTTTGAAAATTTCTAAATTCGTGCAATCTATTATTCAAAGTAATAAAAATGCAAATCATCCAACGTATTTTTAAATATATATATATATATATATATATATATATCCAATCATATTCATTCTCCATGAGTAGGTTATTCTATCTTTTTATATTTATTAATCCAAATTCATAACAAATAAAAACATTGAATAAACCATAATATTCATATTCTTCATGTGACCCAGATTCATAATAAACGAGGGGATACAACGTTTCTATGTAATGTCACTTTCATTTTAAATATTTCACGATGTATAATAAATTGTGATGATTTTAATTTTCAAATTGTTGTTAATATATTTGTTCTTGCTAATATGTGTTCAGAGTGTTGATTTTAATTCTCGAAATTGTGTTGGTTGGGTTTTTAAAGTGTTGTTAATACATTTGCTCAAATAAAGTTAACATTCCATTGTGTTGATTAGTTTTTTAAAGTGCTAACATGCATAAATAAAATTAACTTTCCATTGTGCTGATTAGTTTTTCAAAGTGCTAACATGCATAAATAAAATTATCATCTCATTGTGCCGGTTAGTTTTTTTAAAGTGCTATTAATACATTTGTTAAAATAAAATTAATTTCTCATCATGCTGATTAGTTTTTTGAAGTTTTGCTAAATAACAACACAAATTAGTAGATTATGATGAAGATAATCATTGAATCATGATGAAGCAGGTTATAACATTTAACCAAATTAGAACATTGAATCACGAAGATATACACCATGTTGGTTAGTTTTTTAAATAACAACACAGATTAGAAGATTTAACCAATTGTATGTAAGATATTTATTGAATCACGGTGAAGCAAAGTAAATGTTATAGTGAAAGATTTCATCCAGATTTTGAATTTGATCATCCATTGACTCAACAAACCGTTTGTTAGATGGAATGCGATTTTGTGGAAATTTTTAATAAATGAAAAAAAGTTGACCAAAATGCCTTTGCTTGTAATTAAAAAGTCATTTAGTTCCTAATTAATTACGAAATAGATCTTAAGCGTCTATCTGATTCATGTATGGCCAAGATCTATTCTCATAGTTTTTACACGAAACTTGGTTTGTACAATAACCTACCTCCATCAACCGGGTTTGAGTACTTTCTACAAAGTCAAAAACCGGGTATTACGATACTTAGGTATGGTACGAAAGCGGACATCAAATAGAAAGTGATTAGGTTTGCGATACGCCAGTAGGGAGTAGGGTTAGGTATGAAGTTCTGCCAACAATGCCCAATTCTTATTTTCTATAGGTCGGATGTGTAGTCAGTTTATATTCAATTATGCTTTCATTGTATGTTAGAAAATTAAGACCTGTAAGGCCATTGGCTATACTCTCACTCCCCCTCATTTCACATAATCCATAGTCATCTTTAACACCCACATAATCTATAACGCCTTTCACGCCTTCAAAGAAGTGGTCTCCCTCCATTTACGCCCTCGGATATAGATATAGATATAAATATAAATACATTAAATTACCCAAGATTTGTTCACTCTTCTAAACATGTTAACGAATGACTCTTTTAACCCTCTTAACACTGAGGGGGTGGTATTAAGTACAATCACAAGTCCTAAGTGTGTTCTTCTGCCCGATTTGAATAATTTATTATTTCACGAACTACCTAACTGTATTTTCAAACAAATAAAACAAAGTGGTCATGATTTGGTTTGATAAAAACCTAACACATGACAAATTTAAAAAGTAGAAAAGATCATTTTTTTTTATATTAGTATTAAGTATTTATCATGGGATTCTGTGCGCTCGACAATTTTAATATGGTCAGGATCGGCTTTATTCCTTACGTTACCAACATTCGATAGAAAGATAACAGAAAAAAGTTTTATTATGGTTAAAAGGATATCGATATGTGTTTACATAGATTGAAAACAATAAAAATAATGCCAGGCACGATACCATACTGCGTTTAGTCGGAATCAATTTAGTTCGTCATGGTACCGGCACTCGTATTGCATACGAAGCCAAACATACACTCTATTTTAGATGTAGCTCACATTTTCAACAATGTCGAAAAACCATTATACACTGCCTCATGTTCAACTTTTTTTTTTTTTAATAAAATTTAACAAACGGGAGTTATTTAAATAGAATCATATTCAACGAAAACTAAAAAGGATAAAGGCATATTTTATTTTATGAGATGAAAAATGTAGAGTACACACTTCAAAATGGAAAATCGGAAGGTTTCTCTGAAAGATGTAATTTCTAAAGACATGGACATTTTTATGGATGTTGGTGAAGCTATTTGGGCAGTGGATAAATGGTTGTGTGGGAGATGCATGCCATGAGCAGGTTGCAGGGGCGGACCTAGCTTGAAGCTAGGTGTCGCGCCTGTAACACCCCAACCGATGGCGGAAACATCGGGATGTCACGTATTGATGATTGTTTCAGTAGCACATGGTATAAATTAAATTTTAAATAATTTATTCAAAGCATAATAATCCAAAAATGAAATGATTGTCTAGAAATTCAATACATAATATCAAATAACAAAACTTCAAATAGCTCCAAACAATAACTTCATGTATAATCCTTATGCAAACTCAAGCCTCAGCTTCATTGTTACCTGAAACATGTTAATTTTGAAAATATTTTTGGGTCAACAAAAGTTGGTGAGAATTACATAGGTTTTGATAATCGAATAAAAATGTTGTGCAATTCATGTGTCATGGCAAGTCTAGTCCATATGTGAAAACATACTAGAAGTAAATCGAGTGCATAATCAACCCTTGTGACTGTTATAATGTGGTACATCCCATACGCTCATGGTTCACTCGAATATGTTATGCGATAACAAACACCCACGCTACCTTTGTAGGAGGCACGTATCCGGGTGGGATTGTCAGTCCAATAGATCTATCAATGTATACCGTCGGCTGATCAATGTTAATGATTATGCTAGAATTGTGCTTACCCTAGTCATGTTCAAGACATAATGCAACATAGAAAAACACATAGACACATTGATGATTGAATTGCATAAATGATATTGTAACATGTTTCACCCCAAAAATGGTGATAAATAGAAAAGGGGCTATGTAAAACTCACCTTAGCAAAATGTTATACTTCTTGAAAATTGAATAGTGGTGTTGCCCAAATGTGTCAAGTATCACCCTATAATAAGGTAATAAATATGTCTAAGTCTATCTACTCTACAAATGTATATACTCTAGGGTTTCGAATTTGGGGATAATTGCTCGTTTGATTAATAATAAAAAATGTTTGATAATTGAGAGAAATTTAGTAAATAAATAGACAAAAATCTTTTTATAAAATTCAAATTTAAGATGGTCACAATAATGAGTTCAAAGTATAAAAATAATTTTTATAAAATTATTTTCTTTAAAGTAGAATATTAATTCTATTTATAACAAATTATCAAAATTTAACTTTAATATTTAAAAAATACTAAAATTAAAGAATTATTAGTTTAAAATTTATATTTCTGTTCTAAATAATCAGAAATAATTTGTATAAAATTTTGGTGCAAAAATATTAAAAATTGAATTTATTATGATTTAATTATGATTAAAACTAACAAAAATTGATTAAAAATATTAAATAAATGATTTTTCAGAAATAAAAATCATTTCAGAAAAGTTTATTGTTATATAAACTCAGAATAATTTTTGTGGAAATTTATAAAATTGTTTTGATATTTTAATAGAATTTTAGAAATATAATAGAATAAACTTGATTTATTTATTAAATATATTAAATAAATAAATTTTTGAAAACTAAAAATTGTAAGTTAAACTTTTTCATTAGATTTACTTAAAATGTTTTTTGTAGAATTATTAAAAGAGTTTTAATATTTTAAAACGAATTTATAAATTATAAGTAATATATATAATTAATTTTGATTAAAAACAAAATAAGGAAAAAGGATTTGCCACAGCCGGGACTCGAACCCGCGTGGCTTAGTTGGTGGTTACCAGACACAACCACTTGGTCCAGACCAGTGGTTGTGTTGGTTTCTGTTTATTAAAAATAAATAACATCTCAGAAATCATGTTTATCCCCAAATCATACAACGAGCCCTAGATTCTGCAATTGATCGATTCACACAACATTAACCCAATTAATCACGGGGTTAATGTTGTGTATGTTCCGATTAATGAAACCCACAACAATAATCACACTTACAATGCTTAATCGTATACGAATGAACAGTCAACCTTCGAAGTCAAACGCGAACAAAGATTCCAAGAACAGAGATTATTTGAGAGAAATAAGAGATTGAGAAGAGAAGATTGGCGAGTTGTGAAGGTCCAGAAGGGTTCAATTTATAGTGTAATGGCTTAGGTGTTCGAATTGGCAATCGTTGACTTGGTATTGAATGTTGACGCGTCGTGGATCAATTTTTGGTAACAATTGATTGTTAATTGCCGTGTGTATGAGTCACCACAGGCCGGTAATCGCGTTGTGATGCCAATTACTGATCAATTACGAGTTATGGTGATGATTATGGTAAGTCGCGTGGATCTCAGTTGACTTTCCAAGTCAACTGAGATGTTGTTGAATTGTGATATAATTATAATGTGCGGGATTGAAACAAGTATGATGGCTAGATCAGTTGGTTTGTGTTATGTGTATAATAACCCGGCTTGGGGCGCGGGTTCGAGTCCCGGCCCAAGCACAATTTTTTTTAAACCTTTTTCCACAACATATAAATATATATATATAATTAATATAGTATTAGGGTTCCCAAAATGCCACAAAAATAATTAAATGCGAATAGTAATACTGGAACTTGACGTTTTTATTAATAATGATGTGTAACGTACAAGTATAAATGCGTAATGTTACAGCGCCCGTTGCTACTCAACTTCGCGCGCATAGTGGAAAATTAGTGGAAAATTTGATTTTTTTATGATATTTAGAAAACGTTACTACTAAAATGAAAAAAATGAAAAACGTTACTACTAAAATTAATTTCTAGATCCGCCACTGGCAGGTTGTGCATATATAATGGCATATTAGTACAAGGATATATTTTAAAGGAAATGATATTGTTGAACTCATTGGCGCAGCTCTTAAGGGGCGGGGAGGGGCGACCGACCCATGAATTTTTGCTTAGAAGTTCTGATTATGTAGCACTCGTATAGAATTTTTTTGGTATATATGGTTTCGACCCTCCAAAATTGGTTTTCGACCCTCCAAAACTAGTGATTTCCGATCCCATGATGACTTCCAACCCCCGAAGTTTCGGCTCAAGTTTCGCCACTGGTTGAACGTATTCACATTTTTTTGAATTGATCCACTAGATTAAACAATTAGCAGAAAGGATGCTCCACTTATATTTGGTCTAAAGAGAACTGAATGATTGTTGTTCGGATCTTCTTCCGGATGGATATTAATTAGCTTTGTGCGTGTTTCAAAATAGATTTTGCAATGTGCGGCAACCAATCATTCGAAAGTAAGTTGCGACATGTTGGTTATATTACTTTTCTGATGTTCCATTAGGCCTTTGCTTTTTAACGTATTTACTGATGTTCCATTAGAAAAGGGATTCGAATGCAGAAACACTAATTAAAATTCTTCAATTTCTGAAGTTTGTGATACAAATGCTATAATTCAACTTTTCCGTCATACTTATGTAACGATTAATTTGGTTCTCCATGGCCTCTACTAAACCGCTAAATTGAAGCCCTATAGAGGACATCTTACGGTACAATATGAATGGTGAAAGGAAAAGAGTATTTTTCAACTATGTTGAACCGTTTGGTACAACTCTGTTGATCGTGTTGAATCATTTCTAAGTTTGACCCGATATGTTTTAGAGAATAACAATATTTATATAAACAAATAGAATAATAATTCCATTAAAAAGAAATAATAATTTGTGTTCTAGCGCGTTTAACAAGCTAATAGTAAAGTTGTGTGAGAGATGTGGGAGCTGGTCCCATGACCTCTTATTCACAGCTTTTAAACAATCGGATGAGAGGGTGTTCAGATTTTTCCGGATGGAAGTTAACACGTGGCTTGTTTAATATTTTTGTTGATGTATACATCTGTATATTCTTGAAATGACCAAAACGCCTTTAGGCAATAACCAGACATTAAACAATTACGACGATTCGATAACTAAGATACTATGCTAGGGGCAAACATAAAATGCATTTACATTATATAATATTTTTTTATATTTCATATATACACACACATCAATTTGAGTAGGTTTATATGTTCTTAATTCAAACCAAAATAAGTTTTTTTTTTAATTTAAAACGATTAAAAAATTGATTAGGGTCTAGATGTCATGATCGGACACGTCAGGCGCGCCAAACCGGACGGCGCCACTTCACTTCCTCCGATGGTGGCTCTCGACCACTTGGGCGGTTTGCTTTCCAGACAATATCTCCAACTCACCATTAGATATGATATAATTTCCCAAATCTGGAAACCGAAATAGTCATATATACATATCAAATCACTATTCATATAGTATTTTTCTAGATTCATTGTAAAATACTTAACAACTTGAATTCTTGAATACAATTCAGTTTTTTCAACCATCAAGTTTAAAATGTAGCTTTAGCCTTTAGGTACATAGATAGTAAAGATGGCCCCTGGTCTATAAAATTTAATAATCCTTATTGCTTGATTGTGATACCCAAGTCATGGCCGTTCACATTTTTTAAGCCCAGCTTTGATTATCTGTTGACAATATGTACACACATTTAGGCATTTAGCCCATATTTTTTTAAATGAAATATAAGCATTTAATACAAGATGCAATAGGCAACTAAAATGCTGGGTAAGGTTACATCATACATCACCATGACTTTATGATCATATATTAGTTAATGATCGACCATCTCTTGTCCACATAAAACCAGGCGCTTATAGTCAAGATAAATTACTAATATATTAAATGTAAGGACAAATGTTTGCTTATCTTTTTTCGAATATTAACACCAGTGGGTTTGGAGAAGATAAATTATTAATATATTAAATGTAAAGGACAAATGTTTTGCTTATCTTTTTACGAATATTAACACCAACTAGTTGTATAAAATCACGCGCGTTGCGCGTTTTACAATCAAGATTTAGATGAGGTGTTAATCAATCAATGAATTATACAATCGAGATTCCATTTTGGTTGTAAACGTTAAAGAAAATAAAGAAATCTACACATAAGGTAACACATGAAATTTGTAACGAAATTACATAAGATTATGTTATTTATATTAATAGTATATAATATAATAAAAAATTTTTTAATAAAATAATATGAATAAAATAATAGTATGTAATATATTAATAGTGTATAATATAATAAAGTTTTTGAATAAAATAATAGTATATAATATATTAATTAGGGATAAGCATACAAGGCCGAATACCGATCCCGTCCCGTCCCGTCCCGTTCCGATCCCGATACCGTGCCGAACCGATACCGAACCGAGTGGTTTCGGGATCGGTATCGGTACCCATATTTATGGATTTTCGGTTTTGGTATTATCGGTATCGGTACGGGATCGGTATGGTATCGGTATTTTATTCGGTATCGGTATTGTCGGGATCGGTATAATATATTAATAGTATATAATATAATAAAGTTTTGAAATAAAATAATAATATAAATAAAATAATAATATTATTACTATTCATTTGCAAACTACTATTCAAAGTAGTTTGCAAATTAATAGTATATAATGGGTTTGGAGACGTGGGCAACCCTGTCCCACTTTTTCTCTCCTCCGTCTCCGTCTCAAATACCGCCCCCTTTGGCGTCTCTGTCTCTCACGTCTCCACAGAGATCGGGGCGAATGATGTTTAGGGCCAAGGGTGGCCCTGGTCCCCATTATTTTTTGGCGCAGTGGTATAAATTTGCAATTTTCGTAGGTAAATCGAGTCCGGGTTGAGTACGGCACCGGCTGATTTACCACTACCGATCTAAAATAATTGAGTCCGGCCCCTCTGTTTCGAGAACCAAGCTTCGCCCCTAACAGAGACATATAGGTGACAAGCCAATCACAATTCATGCAATAATTTTTTTATATCACAGGCCAATCACAATTAATATTAAAAAAATAAATTAAATAATAATAAATGCAAGAGACTTTTTTAGTGTCTCTACACCCTTGCCATTTCGACAGTCTCTTATTGGTGTGTGATGTGGGCCAGAGTGTATAAATCCTAAGTGGCAATGAGTCATAACTTTTTTGGTGTCTTCACACATACTAGCTTAATAATCTTCGTATTGGGTTATATATATATATATATATATATATATATATATATATATATACTTTTGTTACGGGGATGGTTCTATAGTAAACCTCAAAAATTTGAGTAAACTCAATAAACCCCATCACAACCATTGATCAAGCATGATCAATGGTTGTGATTCATGGTCCCACATTTTGGCCCACATTCTTATTAAAATATTACTAATAAAGTACAAAAAGGGTATACAGGTAAAATGAATGCCCCTTCTCTCTCCATCTTGTCACATTCTCTCTCCACCTTTTCATCTTCTCTCTCCATCTTTTCTCTCTCCACCTTCTCTCTCCTACTTTTTTCTCTCCACTTATTTCATATATTAATTTAAAAATCCAGATTTATTAATAACGTATGCCACACGAGCCATTTAACACATGTTAGTTGTTCTCTCCAAACAAACTTCTTTCACACACATCACTGACACGCCTTATTGGTTCAGATAATTATCACGATAATTTTGGACTAGTATATCAACATAAAAGAAAACATGTATATAAAAATTTATTGCAATCAACATTGAGTGTAACAAATTAATTTCATATAAATCTAAACAATTAAAAAGATGATACAAAACTATCATAAACTAACATAAAAAAACACATTATGCTTCATTCTTTAATAGTCGTCTTCGGCGTTATACTTCATTCCTTATTAGGCATCTTCAGCTTCATGTTTCATTCCTTAGCACTCCATCTCTAGTCGATCCTTGTGCGGAGTAGCCGGCTTGAACTCCGGTGGTTATTCATAGACCCTCCTACATTAATTATTTTTAACATGTGTTAGCATCACTAGAAAATGTTTACTGGATCAATTTAGGTGCTAATTGAACCCTAACACGTGTTAGTTGGGCATATACTAACAGGTGTTAGCATCAGTGACACATGTTAATTGAACCCTAACACATGTCAATTGGAATAGATTCATCAGTAGGCACCATATACACACCTGTGTTAGTATCATTAACACATGTTAAGTGCACCCTAACACATGTCAATTGGGATAGATTCATCAGCAGGCACCAATACAAACATGTGCTAGAATCACTAACATGTGTTAATTGAACAGATATACTAAGAAAATAAAAAAAAACTATTTGCTAATTAAACCCTAACACATGTCAATTGCTATTTAACACATGTTAATTAAACCCTAACACATGTTAATTGAGATAGATTCAGCTCCTAATTCAGAACTAACAAACCTTAAACAAAAAAATATGCAATAAAAACACATTTACCCAATTCAAAAAATATGATCTTTTTAACATCCAATCTAACATAAACAAAAAACTAATAATAAAAAAATAAAAAAGGTTGACATAAGTTTGGGTGTTAATTGGACATATACAAACATGAAACACATGTTAATTGAACCCTAACACATGTCAATTGGGATAAATTCATCGGTAGGCACCAATACAAACATGTGTTAGCATCACTTACAGGTCTAATTGAACCCTAACACATGAGTAAGCACCAATACAAAAATTTTAAACCTTCACATAGAATAACATATATACAAGAAATAAAAAGTTAAAAAGTATTAGAAACAAATCAAAAGATATACCAAGAAAAAATAAAAACACATTTGCTATTTAACACATATTAATTAAACCCTAACACATGTTAATTGGGATATATATTCAGCTCCTAATTCAGAACTAACAGACCTTAAACAAAAAAATAAAAGCTTTTATTAAAAATAAAAAGCTAAAATTAAGAAAAAAAAGCTTTCATGTAAATAGACATGTTCATATTAAAAAATAAAAAAGCTTTTAAATTAAAAAATAAAAAGTAATGATCTTGTTTTGCAACAGATATGTTCATATAAAAAAGAAAACATGAACCAACACTATATGCTCAATATCGAGTCGTTTTCTCTTCTTTTAGAAACAACACCTCCAAGATTGAATCTGTCTTTTTTATCACCGGCGGTCACAAATGGCCAGAAAAACAGAGAGCCAACAGATCTCTTCTTTTTTTATTAATAATGTAATAATAATAATAATAATAATAATAATAACAACAACAACAACAACAATACTAACAATAACACGAAGAAGAAGAATAGTGATCGGAATAGGCAGAGCACTGGCCGGAAAAACAGAGAGCCAACAGATTGAGTATACCTTGCCTTTGTCTGCTCCAAATCTCCACCTTCACTCGTCACTATAATCTTCTCCGACCACAACAGATCTGGGTGCGGCACCAGATGGGGGGTTGGATGGTGGTCGTCGCGGTGGAGGAGGTGGGTGTCTTGGGGTGGACGGTTGTTTTTATGATGGCACAATGGTGAGGTTGATG
Source organism: Ambrosia x helenae (assembly GCA_030844895.1). Lineage (NCBI taxonomy): Eukaryota > Viridiplantae > Streptophyta > Magnoliopsida > Asterales > Asteraceae > Ambrosia > Ambrosia x helenae. The sequence continues at coordinate 118,824,133 of CM061227.1, forward strand.
ATGATGGGGGAAGTTTTGAGAGAGAGGAGAGAGAGTGCATCCAGATCTTGAAAAGATTAAAGAGAGAGAGAGAGAGAGAGAGAGAGAGAGAGAGAGAGAGAGAGAGAGAGAGAGAGAGAGAGAGAGAGAGAAAGGACCTCATATTTATATCAGGAGAGAGAGTGTGATGCTAACAAATGTCTAAACTACCCTTTCCCCCTCATTTTAATAAGACAAAATTACAGAAAACAACCTTTATGTATACCCAAAACTGCAGCTTTCACCTTTATCTTTAAAAAGCTCGATAATCAACCTTAACCTTTATATTTTGTTGCAAAACCAAACCTTTATCACTAACTGAGTTAGTTTTTCATGTTAAGTCTCCTCACATGCTTTGCATATGAGGGCTTTTTAGTCTTTTTCTTTGTACATTTATTAAAATGTTTATTTTAAACAAAAACATTATAAACATCATCTTCCCCAAACATATAACGAAACCCAGACTTAACTGGTCATCAATCGTAGCACCAGCTCCAGCTCGGAAACCACATGGACCACCGTTACCTACTCATCTCGCCACAATTCCACCACCACCAATATTAAAGTGAAGATATGGTGTATGTTGTTTGTTGTTTTTAATTCAATTAATAATAATCAGTTCTTACAATTTATCTTGGTATCAGAGCTTGATGCTTGAAAGAGAAAAAAAAAGTTCCAATCACATTTCCGATCAACTTCCGGCAAAGATCCGACTACTCTTTTCTTTCTTCTTCTGGATCTATTCCTTCATTTTTTGTTCGATTCTCTTCTTTATCTTTCTATAATCATCTTCCTCGTTTCCTATTCGTGTTACAGATGTGTTCTTCATCCAATTTTTTCTGTTTCTTTGATCCTCCGTTCATCTTCTAGTTCTACAATTCTTTGATACTCTGTTCATCGTCTAGTTCTGTTGTTTCATCTTCTTCATCTTATCCTAAAGTAATTCCCGTCGCCGTTTGATGATTATTCATTTCTTTCTTTACCGATTTCTCGACTCTATATAAAAAATTAGCTTCATTCACGTTGCTTTATTATTATTAATAATAATAATAATAAAAAGAAGATTAGTGTTTACCATAATACTGATTAGTGATGGTTCATTTAAAACAAGATGAGAGGTGGGTGAAGTTTTGTTAGAACTTAGAGGTGGTAGAGTGAAGAACAAGAGTGTTGTGTGTGACAGAGAAAGATTGATGTTTTGTTTGGTAGTGTTGAAAGCCTAACAACTTGTAATGGCTCGTTAGGTTTTGATCAGGTTAGTTATGGGTTTTCCTTATATGTTTGGGGAAGATGATGTTTATAGGGTTTTTGTTTAAAATAAACATTTTAATAAATGAACAAAGAAAAAGACTAAAAAGCCCTCACATGCTTTGCATGTGAGGAGACTTAACATGGAAAACTAACTCAGTTAGTGATAAAGGTTTGGTTTTGGTACAAAATACAAAGGTTAAGGTTGATTATCGAGCTTTTTAAAGATAAATGTAAAAGCTGCAGTTTTAAGTATACATAAAGGTTGTTTTATGTAATTTTGTCTTTTAATAAATTTGAAAGTGGGTGATGTGGATCAACCATAGCCACTCATTGGGTTTACTAAGGTTTACTCAAATTTTTAGAGTTTTCTATGAATACTTCCCCCTTTTGTTACTATTATCAACAAATACATGTTTCTACATTTAATTCGATAGAAAGTTTTGGAATTTGGGTCATTCACTATTATTTAAAAAAAAATGTGAAACTAAGTAGAGACTCTTGTCTTTTAGTGAAAAGTACCAGGTATAATAATAATAATAACGATGACGATGATGTAGAAAAAAGTTTGGTATAATTTAAGCCGATAAATCGTCACGAGAGAGCTTAATTCTTAAAAGATAATTCTAAAATACCTCAAAAAATTAGAAAAAAAAAGGCTAAGCTAGTTGGTCGATTGGTTCACCGTGATTCGCCAGGACTAATATGATGGAGGGAACTACCTTTTTTCTGATTCCAATCTTAAGATTAAAAAAGAAAAAAAAAGATGCAATATGAGCTAACTATGTTTTAAAAAATATACAAATAAATATGTTAATCCTAAAATACGTATGAGTTGAAAGTTGAAGGACCAAAATAAAAATTGATTTAGATTAGTTATTTGATTTATCTAGTAAGGTTATGGGTGTAATCGAGCCGAGCCGAGTCAGGCTAAGCTCGAGCTCGAGCTCGAACTTAAACGAGCCAGCTCGGCTCGGCTCGTTTTTTTGGTCGAGCTGAAAAGCCGAGCTCGAGCTCGGCTCGTAAATGTTCGAGCCGAGCTCGATCTGGTTCGAGCCAACTCGTTATTTAAAAAAAATTATAAAATAAAAAACAAAAAATAAATAAAAATAAAATTGCACATATACATGTATTTTTTTATTTTTCTAATATTTTAATGAATGAAAGGCATACTAAAAGTATTATTTGTATAATTTGTGTTTTTATTCTATTATTTTTCATATTTTATTGATTAATTCAAAGTATTATTAAGTATATAAAACATGTTTATCGAGCCACGAACCGAGCCACCGAGCTGAGCTATCGAGCCGAGCCACGAGCCAAGACCCCTAGCTCGAGCTCGGCTCAATTTGTAATCAAGCCAGCTCGGCTTGGCTCGATAACAAAACGCGCTTTTTCGAGTCGAGCTTTTTTCGAGCATTTTTCAAGCGAGTTTCGAGGGAGTTACGAGCCACGAGCATTTTGTACACCCCTAAGTAAGGTTAAGATTAGTTTGAATGTTCAGAATTATCTAGTTGGTTTGATTGGTAGAGATAATGATGTCGGGTTTGTAGAATAGAATTGGTAAAAGTATTTAAGTATAATTAGTATTGTAGTATTAGTATAACTAGGGGTTTAAGTTAATGATTTTATTTGTCCTTGTTTGTAAGTTTGTTTGGTTGAATAGAAAGAGTCGCTAATTCGTCCTCCCAAGTATCCTATGTTTAATTGTGTTTGATCTGATTGTCTAGGCCAACAATTGGTATCAGACCTTAGCGGTCTTGAGAGTCGTTTTCCGGATAAGGGTAGCAGCCCCTCGCGAAGTTGCAACGGCCGTACGTGAACTCGGTGGTGGTTGGAGAAAGAGAAGCTGGCAAGTTTCATGAAATTATTTAGTTGGCGAGTCTTTAGCGGCTTTGCAATATCAGATTTGGAAGGCGAAAAGTAATGAAAAAGAAAAGAACCGACGGACATTAGAAAAGGCGGTGGAAACTAAAAAAAAATAGAAAGCTGAATTGATCAGCAAAAGCACGTGCAAGAAAACTTGAATTGCATACTTGCTGTTGAAGAAAAGAAAAAAAAAAGGAAAACAATAAGCATCCAAACTAGCTTATTGATGAATTAATATAACCTACTAAGCTACTAGGAGAATTATCTCACCATCGACCAGAAAGAAAAGGAAGCAGGCATGTACGGTGGTGAAGCTAGCAATAAGGTAGCTAGGTTAAGCGAGTAAGAAAGCAAGTGATCGTAACGGCGGTCTGGGTTCAAGTATTTAAGCCGTGAAGAAAGCTTGCACAAATGCTTTTGTCGCAAGGCAATGGGTTTGTTTTGTTGATCGTAAGGCAACAAGTGTTGTTAGGGTGATGTTCAACTAACCGTGAAGCAAGTATTATCCAGGTTTGAAAAATTGTTTCCGATTAAATAGGTGAATCAAGAATATTGTTCTTGATGAATGTACCCGCAAGAGCAGATCTTGATGAATGTGCCATCAAGAGCAGATCTTGATAAAGTTGCCCTCAATAACAAATCTTGAATAATGAGGCCCTCAAAAGCGGATCTTGAAGAAAAAAAAGAGATGATGCAGTCAAGAGCATTTCTTGAAGAACGAAAGGAAGAATGCAGTTAAGAAAATCGTTTTCGAGTTGACACATGAAGATCAAGAACCTGTGTGGTGCGATCATGAAAGACAGCAAGACGAACCATTGTGGTTCAAGAAAGAAGAGCAATAATGAAAGCAAGATACTAAGCAAGAAGCAAGAGCGATCAAGGCCCGAGTGGTTAGATTTGGGAAGCAAGAAAAGCATGGTCGAGTTTTAGGATTAATGGGGAATGTTGAAAGTTAATCCTAAAACACGTATGAGTTGAAGGACCAAAGTGAAAGACTGATTTAGATTAGTTATTTGATTTATCTTGTAAGGTTAAGATTAGTAATTTGAATGTTTAAATTTATCTAGTTGGTTAATGATGTTGGGTTAGTATTAGAATAGAATTGTGAAGAAACAACAAGTATAACAGTGATTATGAGTCTCACCGGGGGGTTAATGATGTTGGGTTAGTATTAGAATAGAATTGTGAGGCCTCTCTCCAAAGAGATGGGAGCAAGGTCTTTTTGTAAAGAGGGTTGATCAATAGTTATTCTTGTGATTTTTCCAAAAAATAAATTACAAAAACAAGTTTCAATGCACATTTCTTTTCCATGCACATTAAATTTGGAATCTTTTAATAATTATTAATTTTTAGTTTTGTTGGGACAAATATATATATAGATTTCAAAAAAGTTATTATCTTATTATTTTAGAGGTATGTTATTTACACAATTACAAAAAGTAAGTTTGCACAGCCCTCTACGGCCCGTAGAGGCCTCTACGAGACGTAGAGGGTGTCAGTGTAATAAATGAGGAACCCTCTACGACCCGTAGAGGCCTCTACGGGAAGTAGAGGTGGGTAGGTCGAGTGCATTTAAACCCTAGACGGCCCGTAGAGGCCTCTACGGCCCGTAGGGAATACGAGGTACGAGGTCATTCAATGAACAGACTGACTTTCAGTGTGTCAGTCTGAAAAAGCACTTCCTCTACGGGTCGTAGAGGCCTCTACGGCCCGTAGAGAAGCTGGTTGGTGGGAACATTAAACCCTCTACGGGCCGTAGAGGCCTCTACGACCCGTAGAGGTCCAGATATATTCTTCTTCCTTGTCTTCTTTCCTCAGTTGACGAGTTTTAAAAAAAAAAACGGAGCACAAAAAATCCGAACGATTCCAAGCTACCGCGATGTCTTCGGGCCACTACAGTAATGTTTCAGATGAACGGGAGCATTCGTTTAGCATATCTCACGTCTCGGAAAGCCTTTTCGGAGCCGTGGTGGAACGTGGTGAGGAGGAGGTTAGATCCGTTGTTCACTGTGGTGACGGAAAAGCACTACCCGATTTGAATCTGCTGCCCGATTTGAACCAGGAGTACATAGAAGAACCGTAGTCATCTTACGTGCCGCCGCCAAGTCATCCACAGTACGAATACGGGACTTATCATTCGCACGAGGGAGGTGGTAACGGTGGCGAGGAACCTGTCCCGGATGTTTCGTACGAAACAAATCAGGTGTGTTTATGTATTTGCACTTGTTTATAATTTAGACCCGTGTATATTTAGTAGTGTACATATTTAGACTCGTATATTTAGTCCCGTACCTAAATTTGTTTTAGGGTTTGTGAGATTTGAACTTGTATATATTAGTTGTTATTTGAACTCGTAGGGTTTGTCAGATTTGAACTCGTATATATTAGTTGTTATTTGAACTCGTAGGGTTTGTGAGATTTGAACTCGTATATATTAGTTGTTATTTGAACTCGTAAATAAATTTTACAGGTATTCGGGTCTCTTAAAGACCTGACAGAGTGGGTTTATCAAAGGGCAAAAAAAAGGTTACATTACCGTATACTCACGTACTGTTTCGGAAGGCAGGGGGCCGAATAGGAGGGTAACGACGGCATGGATACGATGTGACCGTAGTGGCGTACATCATAGTGTAGCCACGGTTCGAAAGACGGGGAGTAAAAAATGTAATTGCCCGTTTGAAGTAATAGGGAGATACCACTCCGGCCACGATGGTTATATTTTGGAGGTCCAGAACCAAACACATAATCACAAACCTTTCCAACACATCGAGGGTCACGCGTATGCTAGGAGGCTGGGTCCGGGCGAGTTAAAATTGGTGGATACATTTTATTTTCAAAATGTTACGCCAGTAGACATACATTCGGCCGTTAGAAAACTAAACCCGGATAGTCCCTGCATCTTAAGAGACATACATAACACAATAACCAAGGTTAAGCATTTGTTATACGGCGGCAGGACTCAAATGCAGGTATTATTATCTCTTATTATTATTATTATTATTATTATTATTATTACTACTTCTTTATTATTATTTTTTAATTATTATTATTGCTATGCAGGTACTCGAAGCCACATTGGTGGAAAAAAATTTTGTTTACTTCACCCGGAGGAATGCCTCGACAAATGCGATCGAGGGTATTTTGTTTGTCCATCCCACCTCGCACAGGTTATGGCGTGCGTTCCCGCATGTGCTGATGATTGATGCGACCTACAAAACGAACGAGTATAAACTTCCGTTTGTTCAAGTTGTGGGTATGACATCAACATCCAAGTCGTTTTGTGTCGCCCATGCATTCATCTCCCGTGAAAAAAAGGATAACTACCTATGGGTGCTACAAAGGCTTAAAGAGTTGCTAGAAGATAGTACGGAGCCCCGTGCTATAGTAACTGATTGTGAGAAAGCCTTAATGAATGCATGCGACATTGTATTTCCAGCAGCTTCGAAGTTGTTATGCAGGTATACATATTATTATTATTATTATTATTAATTATTTTTATTATTATTTTTATTATTATTATACATTCAGGTATCACATTCAACGAAATATATTGAAGCACTGCAGACAAGCCTTTGGAAATGCAGATTGGGAAATATTCGTGAAATCTTTTAAGCGATTATGTAGATCTTCATCTCCGGCATTTTATAGTCTCTGGTTAGACCGATTCTACAAACGACTATGTCAGGACGAACGAGCTGGTACATATTTTATTAATTTAGTTTAAAACGCATACACACATTAACAAATATCTTTGTTCTATCTTTTACAGATGTTTTTGAATATATAGACCGGGTTGGCTCCGTGACTACAAAGAAAGGTTTGTTTCTGCATGGACAGACACAAACTACAACTTTGGTCAGTATACGACCAACAGAGTTGAGAGCCAGCATTCAAGGTTTAAGATGCACATTAAGGGGCCTAACAACTCACTCCACAAACTTGTGATGATTGCAGACGATGTGGTAACGTCACAAGAGAGGGCAATAAACCACTTGTTTGAAGAGAGTTTATCTGTGAAAAAGGTGCACCATGACATACCTCTTTTTGAGGACCTACTCGGTAAAGTTTCCCATGCAGTGATCGAGAAGTTGATAACTGAGATAAAAAATATAGAGAGGTTGAAGGAACGAAAAATGAGTTGTGGTTACCAGCTTTTCACGAGTTCTGGGTTGCTGTGTGCATGTCAATTAGATTCGTATATAAATAAAGGTAATACCATTACTTTATTATTACTACTACTATTATTATTATTATTATTATTATTATTATTATTATTATTATTATTATTATTATTATGTTTATGTTTATGTTTATTGAATACAGGAATAAAAATACAGCTGTCCGAAATAGACGTCTTCTGGACACGACTGAATTACGAACCGGAAGTAGTATGGGGGAACGTGACCTTGCGAGTGAGTGGGAGATAGTCAAAGAGACACTGATGTCTCAATCACCACGCGTTCAAAGAAATATGTTGTCAAAAATAAAGTCGGTGGTAAATCCAAGTATGACTGACACTCAACCTCCTGAGGTACAAAAGAATACTCGTGGGCGCCTAACTACAAAATCAAAGAAAAAAAACAGCAGGAGGATGCGCAAGAAGATGTTAGTATTATTATTATTATTATTATCCATTGTAGGAAGACGAGCCTGTTAGAAGACGTAGGCCATTAGACCCGGGTAAAGATAAAATGAGAGTGTGTAGCAAAAAGTATCCACTCTTAGTAGGGGACAGGTACATAAATAACTATTTGTACATACATACATATATACATATGTACACATCCTCTAATCATGATTTCCCAATGTTTGGCGGTGACAGGTATAAATTTGTGCTTAGAGAATTTAAGCATCAGATTGATCCCCTTTATCGACGGTTTGTCACGCACATTCAAAATGTTCAGCCAGACGGTAACTGTGGGTTCCAATCTGTAGTTGTGGCTTTGGATAGGGAGAAGGAAGACTGGGATTTGATCCGCCACGTTCTTATAGAAGAGATGATGGGTCAATACCAAGAGGATTGGTACGAGATTTTGAACGGATTCGACGATAACGGGTTCGCCCGCATATACTCGTCCTTAGATTGGAATGGACTCGGGAATACACCCAATTCAAAATGGATGGAGATGCCTTTGACTGGATTACTGATTGCCCAGGCATTTGGTGTGGTCCTTCAATTCTTCAGTTCTCTTGGAGCGAGCACATTCTTCCCTATTCACAGTCATCCTGAAAGCGTGCCAGAACATCGGGTCATTTCGATAGCCTACGTGAACGGCAACCACTTCATCATGCTTAAGCTAGCAGACGACGCTCCGATGCCTTATCGAGTGGAGCATGGACGGGTTGGGTAGATGTAAATCACAACCCATGGTTAGCACTATACAAGGATCGTCTTGATGAGGGGCGTAGGCTATCTCAAACAGATCCAGAGTGGTTTGACCTAACTGGTTGTCCTGATTCTTCTGATAGTTCGGTGTAAATTTGTTTTTATAATGTATAATGATTTATTAAGTACATTTTTTTTATTTTTTATTATTATTTTACATATACAATATGAAATGAAAACGTTTTTTTTATAAAAAAACCTATACCACGTAATTAAAACTAACAAAATTAAAAAAAACCAAAACTTCTACTGGGTCGTAGAGGGCTCTACTGGCCGTAGAAGGAGATTGTCTACGGGTCGTAGAGACCTCTACGACCCGTAGGTGTCTGGAAGATGCTCGTAGAAGCCATCTATAGGTCGTAGAAGGCATTGAGTCTACGGGTCGTAGAGACCTCTACGACTACGACCCGTAGACAAAAGTTTTTGATTTCTAAAAACTTTGTGAAGTTTATAAAAAAAAATCAGCATCTTTTTTTTAAAAAAAATATGAGTCTACGGCTTGTAGAGGTCTCTACGAGCCGTAGGTTAGTTTTTTTTTTAAAAAAATATGAGCCTACGGCTTGTAGAGGTCTCTACGAGCCGTAGGTTAGTTTTTTTTTAAAAAATATAAGCCTACGACTCGTAGAGGCCTCTACGAGCCGTAGGTATGTTTTAAAACCAGATCAGATCCTCAAATCTGTTCACTTTCCACCGAAACAACCTCCCACTTTCCCCCTCCCTCTCTCGCCGATCCACCACCCTCTTCCACCGTCCTTTTCATCCTTCCTTCCCGTCCTTCTCCACCGTCCTCCTCATCCTTCCTCTCAGGTATTATCATTATTATTGTTATTATTATTGTTATTATTAGTTTTAGGGTTTTTTTTTTAATTTTTTTTAAGGCTGTGGTGGTGGTGGTGGGTTGGGGTGGGGTTGTTGTGGGTCTGTGGTGGTGGTTGGGTGGGGTGAGGGCGGTGGTGGTTGGGTGGGGTGAGAGAGGTGGTGGTGGGGCAGTGGTGGTGGTGGGGCTGTGGTGGTGGTGGGGCTGTGGTAGTTTTGAAACGCCAAAACTAACTATACTAGTTTTGGCTTTTCGGCGATTCGATTATCCGTATCAAAGATTTCAGAGGTTGAAGAAAAAGAAGATCAAAAAGCCAAGGGGGATTTGTTGGGACGCGCTTCGGGCCACTAGGGGGGTGCAGAGGAGATTGCCCGACAGTGGATCCCGGAAGGGAGCCCATTGGACAGGTTTTTTTGAAGACTGCAACGCGCCGTCCCATCGGCCGTTGGTGATAGAGTTCTTATCCACCTTTCGCCTTCGGCCACGAAAGGATGGTGACGATCAGTCGGACGCCGGACCGTCGACACGCCCAACGCCGGAGGTCGAGTTTTCCATACTCGGCGTTGAGTATGGTTATTCCCTAGATGAGTGGGCTACGCACACCCAGTGGTACACTAGCGACGAGCTTCTAGAGGTATTACTATAAATTTTATTTTTATTCTTATTATTTTTGTTCTTATTCTAAATGTTAATGATAATGTTCAGGATCTCTACACTAGAGCTGTCACTACTGTTTCTGATGACGTGCTCTATGCGTGGTGGCCCACCATTGGTGGTCCAGAGTTCGGGAATCCAAATGAGACGTATTGTTCTTCTTTTTCTTATTATTATCTCTTATTATTATTATTATTATTGTTGTTGTTGTTGTTGTTGTTGTTGTTATCCTGTGTAGGGGGGAGAGGTGTGACAGGGCATCTAACATTCGTCACCCCGTGGCTCGTTACGTTCACCGTTGCATTACCTATTCCTTAACGGCACGGTGCACTTGTAACGAGCGGGTGACGAAGACGAACCTGATGTACCTATATTGCATACTCACCGGCACGCCGATTGCCTTGCATCGGTGCATGGCCGAGTTCTTTGCCTCCTTCCCCCATAAGCAGTTGCGGGGAGGCATCTCATGCGGTGGGATTATCAGCAGGATTGCGAAGCGCTGCAATGTCGGGAATTATTTCGGTTATATTAACCGGAATCAGTTTCCGCCACTACCGCCCTTGTATTGTTCTTCTTCTTCTTCTTATTATTATTATTATTATTATTATTATTATTATTATTATTATTATTATTATTATTATTATTATTAATGTTAATGTTTATGAGTTTGTTTATTTGTTTCAGCCCAATAGGTCTACCCACGATGAAAGCTATGGCTTGTACGGCGAGGAAGGCGAAGACGCCGGATCATGAAGCCTTCCACTATCTGATTGGTCCCGGTGGCGTGGAGTTTGTGCATGAGCCGTTGGTACATCAGGGCCTTAGAGGTATTATTATTATTATTATACTTATTATTATTATTATTATTATTATTATTATTATTATTATTATTATTATTATTATTATTATTATTGTTATTATTATTATTTGGGAAACTTGTAGACAACTTGTGTTGTTTGGTTTGCGTAAAAACAGGGGAAACTCTGCCCAATTTTTTTATAAAATCCTGTAATATTATTATTATTTATTAATTATTTATTGTTATCCATTGCAGGTGATGCTGTGGACGTCGGGTTGCAGTTTGTTGCTGAGCAGGAGGGGGGCGGTCTGAGGGACGTCGAGATGCCTCAGCAGCAGCCTGAGGATGTGCAGATACCGGCGCGCGTTTATCACTCTCTCAGGTTGCCTGCTGATGTTAGGGCGGACGTACGTGCGGCTGCCGAGGAAGCTGTCGAGATGCGTGCGTGGCGTCAGCAGATGGACATCTGGCGTCAGCAGCAGGAGGTAGAGATGCGTCAGTGGCGTGATCGGCAGGACGAGGCGATGCGCTGGATGATTGCTGGCCAGCAGGATATCTATCGCCAGCTGGGCATGCAGACTCATCTCCCACCGACTTTAGGGCCCATCACGCAGCAGACCCAGCATGAGTCCGGGACCTCCTCGCAGCAGCCCGGGACCTCGCAGCCGCAGCCGCAGCCGTCGCCGACGCCTGATGACTCGATTTTTGACTTATGATTTTCTGATCTGTAAATGTTTTAAACAATTTTTATTTTGAAAGCTTGTGTAAATGTTTTAACTTTTAGTTTTATCGTTTGGTTATATAAACGTTCGTGTTTATGTTTTACACGCTTATCGAGACGACATTAAAAAACTAAAAAAATTAAACAATTAAAATTTATTTTATAAATTTGTATTAATGTTTTACACGCTTGTGTTAATGTTTTACACGCTCGGGATTAATTATTACATAATTAAAATGATTTAAAAAAAAAACCCCTCTACGGGTCGTAGAGGCCTCTACGGGCCGTAAAGGGTGCCTAATTCTGGTTTATGTTATATTAAATTTTTCCAACAAAGAAACCAGCGAACTGGTAGCCCAGATGGTCCCAATATACGAAATAAGACTTTGTGTGTGTGTTTGTGTGATAATGTGCCTAAGATCGAACCTCGTCCCAAACGTTTTTTTTTTTTTTTGTGTCTACGACCCGTAGAGGCCTCTACGGGCCGTAGGCAACATAAAACATCCATCTCTCCCTTCTTCATTCTCAAAATTAATAAGACTTCTTCTACGCCTCTACGGCTCATAGAAGAAGTAAAAAATGAAGTCTACGACCCGTAGAGGCCTCTACGGGTCGTAGAGGGTTGTGTGAATAAAAACTAACCTTGTGCAAATATCCGGAGCCTTATTTTATCTACTGGTGTTCAATTTTGTAGTGGACCCAAGTTGGGACTTGGCAAATTATTAATTTTATCGAGGTTATTAATTTATCGAGTATTAATGTATAGAAGTTTTACTGTATATGAACGTCGACTCTCTTTCTCTATATATAGTCATAACTCATAAGCCATACATGTGTTAGCTACTTAAAGTTGAAGTTTGATCGAGCACTACTAAAAGAGGTGTGTTGAGGGAAAACTAAAGAGAAAAGTCCATACTTTTTTCAATCCATCTGCTGGTGCTTGGTAGCCTATCACCGTGGATCGAGTGGAAAAAAGCTCAGCCAAGGTGCGTTCAATTAATGTATGCAATATTCTTAATCTTTCAAATATCTGTTAGCGTTATTGTCTAACACATATTGGTGTTGATTGAAGGTAGCATGTTCGACAAAATTTGGCTTTGTGCATGCAATATTATTTGGTTGAATTTTCATTTGCATGACGAGGAATTGGCAGTAGCTCGATGACCCATTTGTTTGGGTTGACTATTATTAAGATCTACATCATTTTTTCATGTCCTTGATGTTTTAGAAGAATATATACTAGAATTAATAAATACTTTTAAAATTTATGAATGAAAAGACAGAATACAAATACAATTTTTACAAATTCAAAATGATAACAATACAAAAGGAATAACCAAACAGTGATATGCGAACCAAACACAAAATATAAATCACACCTAAGAGATGCCATTCCAGCGTTGGTTGGGTGGTACTGTCTCTTGGGAAGCCCAGGTTTTAATTCCTGGCATGAGATGAAATTAAGAATATATTGGTGACGCAGCTTAGTAGTAGATTGACATTCGCAGTTAAAAAAAAAATGATACTAACATGTATATTGGATGTTTTTTGTTGACACAAGTTAAATGCGCATTAAGTAACTATTACCTATATGCATGCATCAGAAGATACACATTAACTCATTAACAGTTATGTCGTTGGTGAATTAACTTATGATAAGTTGAATGTTTTTTGTTGACAAATAGCATTATTAGTTTATTACTCAAGTAAATAGCCATGTTGAGGTTTTATGGCTAATTTTTATAGAGTATACATTTGCAAAAACATTAGGCATTGTTCAATACTTTTACAGTTATGCAATTTCCACTATTTATGATTATTAAATAAAGCCAGCCAAATTCTTCACTAAAATATGTGTTACTAATTCAATAAATGATTGCAAGCACAAAGTCTTATATCTCATTTCTATATAAACTTGATTAACTAAAACAAGTTCCTACAGATAGAATTAATTAAGTTGGATATGCAAAGGTAAAGAGTGATGGAGGAAGAGAATAGAGTGAGCATTGTTAGGAGCATAGGAAGAAGTTTGAGTAGGGCAGCTGGGAATTTAGGAATTGAAGATGTGTTCTCCCTCAGTGGGGCCGGCAGCCATCACACGCGGAGCAGCCGCCACTCTATGGAAGACGAAGAGGCATTACGATGGGCTGCTTTGGAGAAACTCCCCACCTACAATCGGTTACGAACCACCATCTTCAAGCCTTATGTTCTGGCGGATCAGCAGGAAATGCCAACGGACAAGATGTTATTGGATGTACGAGAGCTAGACGCAAATGCCCGACAACAGTTCATTGACACGATCTTTAAGGTTGCCGAAGATGATAACGGAAGATTCTTGAGAAAGTTCAGAGATCGTGTTGATAAGTAAGCATTCGTTTGATCTCCATAATCTTTCTACTACGTTGTTGATTTGTATGAAAATTAGGGACTTCCTATGTATATTTATACTACATAGGTAAACATCAAACATACTAAGCTTAGAGTTGTTTATATATTTATTTTTCAAATCACCAACACAAACACATCAACGTAAATTACCAAAATGAACATTTAACTAGTCTAAATTTAAAGAAGTCACACAAAACAAGTATATACATAGGATGACACTTGTATCAAACGTCTAAGTCTCTGACCTTTAAAAAAACAAGAGACTTACGGTCTAAGGGGTTGTTTGATAGCCTCTTAATCAGCCTCTTAACTATTCAGGTCTGAATCATTCAGCATTCAGACTGTTTGTTTCAGCATCTGAATGAAATGATTAAGTGCTGAACCATTAAGCTAATAAGGGATGCTGAATGATTCAGCTCTTAACCATTCAGAGCCTCTTAACCATTCAGATCATCTTAATGATTCAGCACTTAATCAACCAAAGTACCAAACAGCCCCTAAACCAATTACAATAAGATGTGTATAAATTGTCTAGTGTATCAGATTCTTAGACGTCTCGTCATATTCTTAGACATTTCATTAGATTCTTAAATGTTTCATCAGAAGATTCTTATATGTCTAATTTTAGACATTTCGTACAACTCAAGACGTTTAAGACACATGTCAAGCTGTTATTGGTTTGCGTAGGGGTTTTAAAGGGCTAAAACTTAGACGCTTCATACATGTGATATCGTCTGAACACACTTGTTTTACGTAACTGCTCTAATTTAGACGTGTTAAATGTTCATTTTGGCAAAAAAAAAAAAAAAAAAATGCCGGTCATTGACCATGTCGATGATTCTTCTAATTTTTGAAGTATTTAGATTATTGGCATTAAAAATGTTCAAAACGTAGCATAACAAAAAAAAAATTTGATTTTTATGATTTTCCATTGGGAAAATTACGAAAATGAGCATGTACCAACTAATTACCAAAATAAACAAAAGCTAGCTAGTTTTAGCCGGCAAATCGTGGGCAAAACCGCTGTCTAAATTGGCTTAGCCAACATCTTTGTCTAGTTTGGTAAAGTGTGGGTCAATAATGCTTATATTGGTAGACGGTAGTTTTCCCTATTCTATATATTGTTATATACAGAAGTCAGCTAGTTATTCCCCCTGAGGTAGGTAACAATCTTTTTCACTTGACTACAAAACACTCCCTCTGTATGTCAGGGTTGGCATCTCTTTTCCAAGTGTAGAAGTTCGGTTCCAAAATTTGACCATAGAAGCAGATTGCTACATTGGTGATAGAGCACTTCCATCACTACCGAATGCGGCGCGAAATACTTTTGAATATTTTCTGGATCTCATAGGGATCAGTTTGTCTAAGAAAACCAAACTTACCATTCTTAAAGATGTATCCGGAATAATCAAACCATCAAGGTATATACATCACATATTCTTCTCAATCTAGGATCCCACCCCGTGCCACTAGTTGAGTGTGTGTATATAAAATCTTTCACAAGTGGTTTTCTTAAGGTTCTCAAATATAACTAGGTGTATTAATACATGCGCGTTGCGCGTTTTTCATATTGGCTTTTAAAATGGGGAAATTGGATTTTAACATCCTGAACTATTGATAATTGGCCGCTGACGCACTGAACTACAAAATTGACCAACACCGCACTGTACTTTTAACTTATTGGCCTGTATCACCCTCAAACTAACCATGGTTAGTTTTTGCTGACGTGACATGGCGACGTGTCCATTTTTGCTGACGTGGCAGGTGATGTGTCCATGCCATGTCAGCTTATTCCCCATGCCACGTCAGCAAAAATGGACACCTCACCATGCCACGTCAGCAAAAAATTAACCATGGTTAG
The DNA here is from genome assembly GCA_030844895.1 of Ambrosia x helenae. Lineage (NCBI taxonomy): Eukaryota > Viridiplantae > Streptophyta > Magnoliopsida > Asterales > Asteraceae > Ambrosia > Ambrosia x helenae. Next base: position 118,839,894 of record CM061227.1, read on the forward strand.
TCTGAGGGTGATATAAGCCAATAAGTTGAAAGTACAGTGCGGTGTTGTTCAATTTTGTAGTTCAGTGCGTTAGCGACCAATTGTCAATAGTTTAGGGTGTTGAAATCCAATTTCCCTTTAAAATGCGGTATTCAAATATCATCAAATAACAACAAATTCAGCATTGAAACTTACAATCATCAATTAAGGGGAGTAGTACCTTTGTTAGTTATTGCTAAAAACGTGTTTAGATGTTAACGGGGAACAATAAGTCAGTTATCTAACGACGATTAGAAATTAATGGAGTTAAAACCGAAATAGTAACTCTTTTACTTACTATCCAAAACCCTACTTAGAAGTTAACGGGAAACAATAGCTCAGTTAGTTAAGGACAGCTAGCAATTAACGGGGAACATTAACTTTGTTAGTTACTGTTAGAAAACTTGGCCCGAAGTTAACGGGGAGCGGTAACTCAATTACTTAAAGATGGTTTAAAATTTACGGAGTTAAAGTTAACGGGAAACATACCTGGTTAGAAGGTAATGGGAACAGTAACTCAGTTAGCTAACGACGGGTAGAAGTTAACGGAGAACTGTAACTCAGTTACCTAACGACGGTTGGAAGTTAACGAAGTTAAAGTTAACGACATTAACGAAGTTAAAGTTAACGACATTAACAGTGACCCAGTTACCTAACGACAATTGGAAGTTATTGGATGTAAAGTTAACGGAGAACTGTAACTAAGTTACCTAACGGCGGTTAATTAAAAGTTAACGAATGCCGTGAGCACTAATGCCATTAGCTAAGCGGCTCATTCTAACACCAACACACTATTCAAATCAAGGTTTTTAAATATATAGTATAATTTAATTTTAGAGAAGTGATCGTAAAAAACATAAATAATACATATTATAATCACTTCTCTATTATGTATCGAATCAAATAAAAAGTTGATTTTTTCTAAACAGTATAGGAAGGAATAAGAGGGTGACATATAACACAATAAAAAATTAAGGATAATTGCCTCAAATTCCAGTATAAAAATATAGCACAAAAATACAACCCATAAAATATAGGAGACAAATACAATCCAAACAATACATAACAAAAATGCAACATAAAAAATCCATCACAATTTTAATATTTTTTATAGTAACAATATATAAAGAATTTTTTAATTTTTTTATAAATGGTTCTTGTCTTACAAATAGCCTTTAACGTGAGAAGTGAAAGAGGATATTTTTTATTTTTATTATTTTTTTTTTTGAATTTTTTTTCTATAATGTTAAACATGTATTTTAGTACTGAAATTTAAAAAAAAAATTAGTGTAGAGTAATTACGAAAAAAAAATTGCAATTTTTTTTATATTATTCATCTAGAAAGCATGTTTAAGCGGATTGGAAAGAAATTTCAAAAAAAAAAAAAAAAAAAATCTCTTTCACTTCTTATGTTTAATAGGTGCTCATTTGTATTTGATCTTTACTCATAACATATATACACACAAATTAAAGATCATTTTTTTTACTTTATGCAACACAAAAATAATGTCGTATAATTAAGTTATGAACGTTTAGAAAAACTAAGAGAAGCTAGACTAAAAAAATAAGTTAACAAAAGTGTCCATTCCTAATATACTCTTCCAACCCTTTGTTTTCATCTCAATCATTGATTTAAGATGGAGTGAGAAATTCCTTCTTAGCCTTTTTAGGGAAAATCCTATTTTTAAGAACTCTATACCTATATACACGTAACAATATTTTGTAATGTTACAGAATGACACTTTTGTTGGGTCCACCATCTTCCGGGAAAACAACACTTTTGTTGGCTATGTCCGGAAAGCTCGACTCAAGCTTAAAGGTTAGTATAAATACTCGACATAAAAATAATCTACATGGGTCAGATGCGAAGTGCAAAATGGATAGAGGTGTAACATATGATTTAAAATAGGTTGAAGGAGAGATTACTTACAACGGTCATAAACTCAATGAATTTGTACCTCGAAAAACATCAGCCTACATTAGCCAAAATGATGTTCATGTTGGAGAAATGACTGTTAAAGAAACTTTAGATTTCTCAGCAAGGTGCCAAGGAGTCGGTTCCAGATTAGGTAATTATGCTTTGATTTTCAAGCAGATTTTCCCTTATTGATACTAGACCCAAAAAAATGAGATGTATAATTATTAACTAATGGAATATATATAGAAATGCTGGAGGAACTTGCAAGAAGAGAGAAGCAAGCTGGGATTATCCCTGAGGCTGAAGTCGACCTTTTTATGAAGGCAACTGCCATAGAAGGAGATGCAAGCAATTTGATTACTTACTACACTCTTAGAGTAAGACGAGGTTTTCATTGTTTTAAAATTATATGTACCAAATTAGTTTGACCAAACTAAACTATACATCATGTATTTGTTAAACAAAATAGATCTTGGGCTTGGATGTTTGTCGTGACACCTTTGTTGGCGATGCAATGAGACGAGGGATCTCTGGTGGACAGAAAAAGCGTGTAACTACGGGTAAATTACTCTTAACTTCTCTATCATTAAAGGGAACACCAATACTTGATCATAAAAAACAATTTGAAGTTATGCTTTGCGCTGGTTACAGCTTGATTCGTGAAAAAATTTCAACTTGATTTGTTACTTTGTATCAAAATGATAATAGAAACAAAATAACATATGCATCCCGTTCACCGAAACTATAACATTTAGGGGGCTGATGCTTAGCAAACCAATATACTATACATCTCTATAACAAAACGAAAGTTAAAGAAGCTAGGAACAGATTTGAGGTTTTTGTGAAATAAAAAACTAGTTTCTGCCAAGTGTTAATTACTAAAAAAGAGGATATATAGTCGTGGAACCAGAATAACATTTTTTAAACGTTACAATTCTTTGTGAAAAATATAAAAGTTGGCAGTTAAAATGGTTGCTAGCTATTCTATTATATTAGTAGTAACACTAACTCTAGTAGTAAATTAGTAATACTATCGAAAGTAACTTAGTTACTATTGATGCCCAAGTTGATGTTGATGCACACTCGCACACTTATTATTGATAATATATAGTTGCCACAATTACCATTTACCAGTTGCATGTCTGACTTGTAGTAATTAGAGATGAGCATCTTGGTACTTGGTACTGGTATCGAATGGTACCGTATAGGTCGAATTTCGGTATGAATTCGATAGCCGTTTTTGGCCTTTTTTTGGATTGGTACTTCGGTTTGGTACAATATTTTACCGACTTTTAACTTCGAATTGTACTAAACCAATATTGTATCGTACCAAGCATTTTCAGTACTAGTATCCATTTCTGGCGATTTATGGAATCGGTACTTTCGGTACTGGTATGGTACCGACTACCGAGCTCATCCCTACTTGCAGTCGTTGCTAATGTTTTTTATGATCCTAGACACTACTGATGCTTAGTTGTTACAGACGACCAATTTTCACTGATGACTAGGGAAGTAGAGACTCTACTCCTTGGATCCCTCCTAAGTCGCTGTCCTCATGAACCCGTCGGGTTCATTGGTTCTTTAGAGTAAATAGTCTTGAATGAGCATGTATTTCACACCTCATAACTAGTATCAATGTTGAGTCTTATTTTCTATTGATCTTAAGTAAATGCGAATTAACTAAAATGATCTTATGTCGGTAAAATACACAACAATCATCAAAAGATTCCTTGATATTATAATCCATTAGCTTTGAGCAAATTACAATAACTTAAGAACCATTTAAACTCTTCATCTAGTCCTTGAAAACTTCAGATATATCGTCGTGGCTCCTGGAAAAGTTATTTTGTAAATTGTAATACAAGAAAAATCTCGATTAGCTACAAGTATCGATATGCATGTATGTGTTTTTAGTGACTTTTAAAACATGTTAGGTCATTACTTTTGAGTTTTGACACATGCCGTACGTTACACAAGTTTTGAACCTGGAGGTAGAAATTTTATGTTTTAATGACACTTTTTGTGTCATTATAGGTCTCTTCACGATACCTTTATCCACACTTATTAGCTTTTACGAGGGGTGGTAAAACAAGTTGGCCTTAATTGGGATCGTATGAACACGACGATAATTAAATCAAGATGAACAATTGAATAAAACGAATTTTACTTATGATTTTTGATTTCTGGATGGATTTACAAATGACCAACACTACGTATTTTTAGGGGTGTACAAAAAGCTCGCGGCTTGCTCGAAACTCGCTCGAAAAGGCTCGTTTTGTTTTCGAGCCGAGCCGAGCCGACTCGTTTTGTAATCGAGCCGAGCTCGAGCCAGGGGTGTTCAGCTCGTGGCTCAGCTCGTGACTCGGCTCGATGGCTCGACTCGTGGCTCGGTTCGATGGCTCGACTCAGGCCTGTGTATCTGTAATTAATATATAGATAAAAGTAATATATTTTGGCTTCAAACCCAATTCTAAAATTCAAATTTTGAAAGTCCCACTCATACTACATATCTACCTCACCCCTTAATAATCCAATAAACCCTAACTTAGAAAAATAAAAAAATATACATGTATATGTGTAATTTTATTTATTTATTTTTTTTGTTTTTTATTTTATAAATCTTTGTAAAAAAAAATAAATAACGAGCTGGCTCGAGCCAGCTCGAGCTCGGCTTGAACATTTACGAGCCGAGCTCGAGCTCAACTTTTCAGCTCGACCAGAAAAACGAGCCGAGCCGAGTTGGCTCGTTTAATTTTGAGCTCGAGCTCAGCCTGGCTCGGCTCGGCTCGACTCATGTACAGCCCTACGTATTTTTACTCATCGGCAAACCATCAAAATTGACACGATGGTCCACAACCAACCCGACATTTTGTGTATATTACAATAAATCCGAAACTAACCCTAGTACTTATAATATTTGCACTTTTTACCCTAACTATACTAACCGAGTTTCTTAACTAACTTTAACAATACTAATGAGATCGTGATTAACTAACAAAACTCATTGAAACCTATAATCACAATTTTTTGGCCTTTGTACAAGTAGTGATTATACATTTCGGATAAAATCGACACATTAATAACATACACTATTTATACTGGACCCTGATTGGGTTATAAGTTCCACTTTACCCTAAAATGGATCCAGGAGAAATGCTTGTTGGGCCAGCAAAAGCTCTTTTCATGGACGAGATATCTACTGGTCTAGACAGCTCAACTACATTTCAGATAGTGAAATGTTTGCAGCAAGTTGTGCATCTAACCGAGTCAACAATCATGATGTCTCTACTACAACCTGCACCAGAGACCTTTGATCTATTTGATGATATAATACTACTATCTGAAGGCCAGATTGTATATCAAGGACCAAAAGATAATGCACTTGAGTTCTTCGAGAGTTGTGGATTCATGTGTCCTGAAAGAAAAGGCATTGCTGACTTCTTGCAAGAGGTACTAGCTGGTTGTTATAAAAGTGATGATTTCAAGCTTACAAGTTTATCAACATTTGATATCTTCTTTGTAGGTTACATCCAGAAAAGATCAAGAGCAATACTGGGCAAATAGAGGCATACCATACAAATATATCCCTGTAAGTGAATTTGTTCAACGATTTAGGAGTTTCCACGTCGGCGAGAAGTTAAAGAGTGAGTTGGCAATTCCTTATGATAAAAGCCAAAGTCACAAAGCAGCTCTAGTTTTCAAGAAATACTTAGTCTCCAAACGGGACCTGCTCAAAGCCTCATGGGATAAGGAATTGCTACTTTTAAAGCGAAATGCTTTTGTTTACGTTTTCAAAAGTGTGCAATTCATTATTTTAGCTTTCATTGGGATGACATTATACTTTAGGACCAAAATGCACACACGTAATGAAGATGATGGCTCGATTTATAACGGTGCACTTTTGTTAAGTTTGCTTATAAACATGTTCAATGGTCTAGCCGAAATCTCCCTCACCATAGCAAGGGTTCCTGTAGTTTTCAAGCAAAGGGATCTTCTTTTCCACCCAACATGGGTTTACACACTTCCGACATTCTTGCTTCGTTTACCAATATGTTTGTTTGAGAGTATTTCTTGGATGGTCATACTGTATTATGGTGTTGGACTTGCTCCTGAAGCTAGCAGGTAACAAACTACTATACATTGTTGTATAATTTTTTTGTTTCAAAATATGTATTTTTTCTATTTAAAATTATTTGTTTGTAAAGATATACGTCTTGCATATGGTGTGCAGGTTCTTTAAGCATTTCTTGTTAGTTTTTTTAGTCCAAAATGTGGGAGGGGGGTTGTTTAGGCTTATCGCTGGAGTGTGTAGGACAATGAACATCGCGAACACAGGTGGAACGCTTACACTTCTACTTATATTTCTATTGGGAGGTTTCATCCTACCTAAAGCTCAAATTCCTAACTGGTGGGAGTGGGCTACTTGGGCATTACCATTGTCATATGGTTTCAAAGCATTTGCAATAAATGAGTTCTTTGCTCCTAGGTGGATGAACAAAATGGTAAGTCCTTAGTTCTTGACTAGAGACTATAATAAAAGAACTAATGCTCATTATGTTTTTTAATGTTCACAGAGTTCGAATAATGTAACAAAATTGGGAATAGCAATACTAGAAAACATGGATGTCCCAACACAGAAAAGTTGGTATTGGATCGGTGTTGTCGCTCTTTTAGGATTTGTATTTCTCTTCAACATCCTTTTCACTCTTGCTTTAATGTATTTAGATTGTAAGTTTCTATATTCTCACCTAATGAGATTGACTACAAAATCACAACTAATATGTTTAGTACACATATCTAACCTTCTTCATACTCTAATTAACTAATCAGCCCCTGGAAAACCACAAGCGGTTATCTCCAAAGAAGCAAACATTGAGATGGAAGTTAAACAGAACGCTAGTCAACAACATAGACTTAGAACAGTTGAATCTAAGATAAATCTAGTTCCTCAATACTCAGTTGATGGAAGTAATTTGGGTAAGAAAAGGAGTTCCAAAAATTTAGCAAATTGTGCACACATGTATGTACTCTACTTTAGTGATTACTCATAATACAATATCCTACTCGTGTAGACAAAAAAATGGAAATGCAACCAGTAACAAGTCAATCTGCTTCTTATGACTCTAGTGGTGTTGTGCGTAAGAAGGGAATGGTTTTGCCATTTACTCCGTTCGCCATGTCATTTGACAACATGAGCTATTTTGTTGATATGCCCCAAGTAATTATGTTTCTTCTTGAACTTGTTATATTCGTTGCTTAAATTTCCTTTCGAAATCAATTGGTTATATCGTGACCCTTTTTATTATACAGGAAATGAGAGAACAAGGGGTGGACGATAATAGATTGCAATTACTTCGTGAAGTAACGGGTACCTTTAGGCCCGGAATCCTTACTGCACTAATGGGAGTCAGTGGAGCTGGTAAAACAACATTGATGGATGTTTTGGCAGGAAGAAAGACAGGTGGTTATATCGAAGGAGATATTAGAATATCGGGATTTCTAAAGAAACAAGAAACTTTTGCAAGGATTTCTGGATACTGTGAGCAAACTGATATCCACTCTCCTCAAATCACTGTACATGAATCACTGATTTACTCAGCTTTTCTTCGGCTCCCAAAAGAAGTTGGAAATGAAGAGAAGATGGTAGAAATAATTATGCTTTGTGTCAAACAAAATATTGAGAAATCATGTTGTTCTTAAATCTTCTTGTTCAATATATTTCAGCTTTTTGTACGTGAAGTTATAGAGCTAGTTGAACTGGAAAATGTCAAGGATGCAATAGTGGGGCTTCAAGGAGTTACTGGTTTGTCAACAGAACAACGGAAAAGACTTACAATTGCAGTAGAGCTTGTTGCTAATCCTTCAATCATTTTCATGGATGAACCAACCTCTGGGCTTGATGCAAGAGCCGCAGCCATTGTTATGAGAGCCGTGAGAAACACTGTCGACACAGGGAGAACTGTTGTTTGCACAATTCATCAACCTAGCATTGATATTTTTGAATCTTTTGATGAGTTGTTGCTGATGAAAAGAGGGGGGCAAGTGATTTATGGTGGACCGTTAGGCCTCAATTCTCATAAAATCATAGAATATTTTCAGGTAGATATTTAAAAACAATTTGATATAAAGTTACCCGGTGACATATAAAATAATGGCATATAAAACAAAAGGTCATTCATTGAAGCGTACGATTATTCCTATAAATGTATGTAAATGCATAGTTTTCCTACATTTAAAGGAAAATAAAGCTAAGTAAAAAAAGAGTTTATAGTTATGTTCTTATAAAGTAAACTAATAACTCAAGCCTAGTAACACTTTTATTTATATCACTAAATAACTCTTTCCATGTTTTGTGATTAATGGGTAATTTTTCATACGATCAGGAGATCCCTGGGGTTCCAATAATTCCTGAAAAATACAATCCAGCAACATGGATGTTGGAAGTGAGTTCGGGTGCTGCAGAGATCCGACTTGGCATCGATTTTGCGGACCACTACAGATCATCATCCTTGTATCAGTAAGTTCATTCCTTATAATGATTCTAAATTGACATATAATAATGAAAATATTGTGAAATTAATCTATAAACAACAGGAGGAACAAAGCCTTAGTGATGGAGTTAAGCACACCACCTTCTGGAGCAATAGATCTTCATTTTGAAACACAGTATTCTCAATCTTCATGGGGACAATTCAAGTCTTGTATATGGAAGGCGTGGTTAAGTTACTGGAGAAATCCTGATTATAACCTTGTTCGTAATTTCTACACCTTAGCCACTGCACTAATGGTTGGGACGATATTTTGGAAGATTGGCAAAAAAAGGTTCATCTTAAACACTAATAAAACAATAATCTTGATTGTATAAACCAATTTCATAATTAATAATTTTATGTATTTAGAGAGAGCAGCAACAATGTGAATGCAATCATCGGGGCTATGTATGGTGCTGCTTTCTTTGTAGGTATGAACAATTGCCAGACTGTGCAGCCAGTAGTTGCCACAGAAAGAACAGTCTTTTATCGAGAAAGGGCAGCAGGAATGTACTCCTCATTCCCATATGCCATGGCACAGGTGAGAGTTGAACCAATATTTATTTGATTGCATGAAAAGCCTTGTGATATGGTTTTTGACATAATTTATTAATACTCATATGATTACATGAGAAAACTTTTGATAAGGTTTTAACATAATTTATTTAGGTCTTGGTAGAGATTCCATACGTATTATTTCAAACAACATATTACACTTTGATAGTGTATGCCATGGTTTCGTTCGAGTGGAAAGCAGACAAATTCTTTTGGTTTTTCTATGTCATTTTCTTTACATTTTTGTACTTCACATATTACGGAATGATGACTGTGTCCATCACACCAAACGAGCAAGTGGCAGCCATATTTGCAGCTTCATTCTATGCAATTTTCAATATCTTCTCAGGGTTTTTCATCCCGAGACCAGTATGTCATCTTCCATACTTACAAATTATAATGTATTAAAACTGCTTTACTTAGAGGCTAAATTTGATGTACTCTTGAATTTCAGAGAATTCCCAAATGGTGGGTGTGGTACTATTGGATCTGTCCAATGGCCTGGACCGTGTATGGATTCATGGTTTCACAATTTCATGATGTTGAGAACAAGATCATGATTCTCGGGATGCCATATAACATGTCCATGAATTCATATATTGAAGACCATTATGGTTATAGACCAGATTTCATGGGTCCGGTTGCTGGAGTTCTAGTTGGCTTTTGCTTATTGTTTGCGTTCGTCTATGCCTTATGTATAAGGATATTGAACTTCCAAATGAGATAAACCTACACCAAATGGTCTTCTTATTAATGTCTGTTTTTTTTTCTTTCTTTTTTTTCTTGTTTCAAATTTGCTTTGGTACTTGGCTAGTTGGATGTACTGTATCATAATAGACTGTCTAAAAACCCTTTTCATGGTTTTATAAAGGATATTTTAAGTTCCTATATTTGAAAGCAGAAGTGCAAACATGGGTTTATTGGCTAGTTGTTTGTATTGTAGTTAAAATATTAGATCGGTAAACCCATAATATATATAAAACAACTACTTATAGAAGGATCAAACTTTTAGCAAGATATGAAGCATCTAAGCTAATATTATTTCGATGTGCTCGTGTAAAGAAAATGGGTTTATAGTCTTTCTTATATTGTTGAGATACGCTAGCATTTTGCTCAATTGCATTTACTATTAATTAATAAGTCAAAATGCTTAAATCAGGTTCTTGTCATGTACATTTTCATTGACAAGAAAACATTTTAATTAACCATCACATGCTAATTATAACTCCCACACATGTTGCCATATATAACCAATAACTTATCATTGATCAAGGACCGTAGACAAAATTTTGGGGTTTTTAACGCATCATACATAGAGTTCAGATCCATTAGATCGTTGGTCAATTATTATTCAAAGATAATAAAAAGTCATGATAGGAACTTAAAACTCAAAAGTGATAGTTAAACATTCAAATGCACAAAATTGAAAACGAAACTTACGAAACAAGAGTTCTGTTTACTGCTTATATAGCCAATTTTCATTTACTTCAAATGTCTACATTAAAATTTTGTTAGAACGGCTAGATCGATCAAGTGGCATAGCTCACACTTAAGTACCCACAAGCAAAGCCGGTCCTGATGATTCCAGTGCTGGGAAAAGGCCCTTAGGGTGGTGAAGGTAACTGTGATGGTGGCCATGATGGCCACATCACGGCACATCACGGCGTGAAACACCGTCGCCGGTGGGTGATCATGGGCATGGTGGAGTAAAAGCGTTGTGGTGGTCACGCTCATGGTGGTGGTGTGGTTGGCCTCGTGACCGTTGAACAATGGTCATACCAATGGTTAAAACTTTCCTTTCCTTTTCTTTTAAGGCCTCTCTTCAATAAAATTAAAACTTTCCTTTTCTTTTAAGGCCTGCTAGCTTTTTTTCCGAACAACCAAAATTCCATTCCACTCAAATGTGATTGCAATCGAAGAACATCAAGATATTGTGTATGGTATGCCCCTGTCAAGAAACTGATATCAACAAGATTAAACAAAAAAATGCTTTTATTAACTCGTAAAATCCTTCAAGAACAGAGCACAAAATCTCAAAATACAATACAATCCAGATCAACTAGTACTAGACACAAACATTCAACTCTCATTACAATCTAGACCAGATTAACTTGATCTAAGAGACACAAGATGAATTTGTTTATGAACCCTAATCGTTAGGTTGTGAATGAGAGAATTTAGGTTAAAAATCTGGATCTCCCATCAATAAGAAGACTAGAGAGATACTAAGATTATAAAATAAACTTGAGAAACTTCTGTGAGATAGAGTCTTTTAATCACGAATGGGCTTCAGCCCATGAGTCTTTATTTAGTCCAGTATCATCAACCCATGACCACTCAGCCAGCCTACACAACATCTAGCCCAATGTTGTCTAGTCCATACTCCATCAAGTAGCAAGCAAGCCCACATACTCCAGCATCAACGAGCCCAACATACACAACATTCAAAAGAGAAAATATTAGTAAGCTACAATATTATTGAGAGAAACACCAACACAACTATATAACATGTTTGATATTGATTTGGAAGTAATACATATGTTTCAACCCCCCAACATACCGACGGTTACACCAAACCATTTCTAACAACCTCAATATATAGAGCACTCACCTAAAGTAAAAACTAAAAATATAAATAAAAAAAATGTTTGGAGGGCCTGAATTTTTATTTTGATTTAGGACTTCAAAACAATTGAGTCATCCCTGTTTGGAGTTTACATTAATGTACTATCTTGTTTGGTCGGAAGGTTTAATGGTAAATAACGAATCAACAAAAGAAATCAAATTTTAAGGGGGCGTCAACAAAGAAGAAAAGGGAAAACAGAAGAAAATATATAGTGTTGAATGATAATTGACACTTTGTATTAACCAACTTCATTGTTATCTTAAATAGTGGAGTGTATAGAAATCACCTTAGAAGATCGTAGTATGATTAAAGATTTATGCATATAAGTTGGTTGTTAAAATGCCTCACTTAAAAGAAAATAGAGAGCTAATTGAAAATAAACATGCTGTTGTCCTGTTTTAATAATATTCATACAAAATAAACGATTAACCCGATTAACTTGATTCTTTATGGGTTGGAAAGCCTTATGAGTCTTCTTTATTTTCATCATAGAACATTAGAAGCTTATTCGCGATATTTTCGTGTCTATATCAAAAGGTCAGCAAGCTGATTACTGATTAGTAGAAAATTTTACTGGTAATCTGTTTTTCTAAATGTCGTATAAATTCATAGAAAGATCCGACCAAGGTGTACTATGTATGCTTGTGTAAAAACTAATGGATCTAAAGTAAAATAACAAATCAACCAACAATACACAAGAACAACAAAGAACACAAGCTGTATAGCGACAAAAATGGTGACCAAAACTTTATTAGTTAACCAACCCAGAAAACACCCCCAGAACCCTGTAAACTCACAAATGTGAGTTCACTAAAAATAGACAGATAAATCTGTCAATAATCAGCTGATGATAAAGAGTATAAAGACAGAGTTATAAGAAGATTACAGAGACAAAAGATGGACGATGATAATACAAACCCTAATCGTCCAAATACACCAGAAAGAGAAAAATGAGAGTGTTAGAATACTCTCGAAACCCTAAGAAGGCTTTTATACCAGCTCACATAAATCTTTCATAATCACCCCTTGAGTTAATCCATTTAGAGCAACATCAGTCCTCCAAGTATCATAAATGACTCCGGTAACCTTGAAGTATATAAACCTGCACAAACTGAGCTAAAAACATAATTTTATAATGAAAGGCACCAAACAACATGTTATCGTGTGATATTTTAACATCCCCCCTTTGTTTGATTGCCGAACATGTCATACAATTTTAACTTCTCACATAACAACCCATGTTGACTAACATTTAACCCTTTGGTAAAAATTTCAGCAACCTGAGAATCAGAATCAACCTTAATGGTTTCAACAAACCCATTTGACACTTTTTCTCTTAAGAAATGTAAATCAATCTCAAAGTGTTTACATTTCTCATGGAATACAGGATTAGCTGCAATCGAAATAGCAGCTTTGCTATCTGAATATAGTCTTACAGGAAGATCACATTTAACACCCAATTCTCTAAGCAGGTTAACAACCCATACTAGTTCACATGTAACCGAACACATAGCACGATATTCTGCTTCGGCTGTAGATCTAGAAACAGTATTATGTTTCTTACTTTTCCAGGCAATCAAGCAATCACCCAGATACACACAATATCCAGTTACGGATTTTCTAGTTTCTAAGCATTTAGCCCATTCCGAATCAGCATATGCAACCAAAGAAAAATCATTCCCTTTTTTTAAAGAGAACTCCTTTTCCTGGGGACTGCTTTAGATACCTTAGTAATCTAAGAGCAATTTTCATATGCAACTCAGTTGGTTTATACATAAATTGGCTTAGAAACTGTACTGAATAACTTATGTCAGGTCTAGTAATAGACAAATAAATCAATTTCCCAATTAGTTTCTGATAACCAGTGATGTTATCAAGAAATTTAGAACATTTTGAAGTTTTATTTGTCACAATAAAACTTTGTTCAATAGGAGTATTGATTGGTTTACAACCAAGATACCCAAACTCATTTAATAGTTCTAAACAATATTTTCTTTGGGTCAAGCAAATATCCTGCCCACTATATAACACTTCAATACCTAAGAAATACTTTAAGATTCCCAAATCTTTGATTTGAAAATTCTTACTCAAAAAACTTTTAATCTCATTAATTTCAGAAACATTATCACCAGTGACAATAATATCATCAACATAGACTAACAAGACAATAAAAGACTTTTCATTAGTCCTAACAAACATAGAGTGATCACAACAACTCTGAACAAAACCAATACTAACAAGCACATTTGTCAGTTTTTCATTCCACTTCCTGGGAGCTTGTTTAAGTCCATAAAGAGACTTAACAAGTTTACATACTTTATTATCATTCTTAGTAAAGTATCCCTCAGGAAGTGTCATGTAAACATCTTCAGTAATAGAACCATAGAGAAAAGTATTGTTGATGTCTAGCTGATAAAGAGCCCAACCTCTTTCAACAGCTAAACTGATAACTGTTCTAACAGTTATCATTTTTACAACAGGAGAGAAGGTCTCTCCAAAGTTAATACCTTCCCTTTGATTATAGCCTTTGGCAACTAGCCTGGCTTTATACCTCTCAATCTCACCACTAGCCTTATATTTGACTTTAAAGACCCACTTACAACCTATAGGTTTTCTACCATGAGGTAAGTCAACAATCTCCCAAGTATTGTTCCTATTGAGAGCCTCCATTTCAGCATCCATTGCCTTAATCCACTTGGGATCATTGGCAGCCTCTCTATAGGTACTTGGTTCAATGGTTTTATTTAATAAAGACACAAAAGACTTATTATCAACAGATAAATGAGAATAATTAACAACCTTCTCTACCCCATACTTGACTTTTCCTTCTACTATGAACTCATCAAACCTTTTAGGCAAAGTAGAGTTCCTATGAGACCTTCTAAGACTACTATTATCAATCCTATTTCCCTCAGGAGACAAATTCTCAGCATTTGAACTCTCAACACTGGGTTGAGTAGTCCCTTTAGACCCTGTACTACCAGGCTGCAAACCATGATGATCATAAGTACTATGATCTGGATTTACCCCCTGGCAGCCCTGGGTAAGTCATCTACAACTGACCCAGGTGAGAGCTCATAAGAATTATTGGTTCCCCCTTCATCATTGGGAGGATTGTTATTATTATTATTATTATTATTATTATTATTATTATTATTATTGTTGTTGTTGTTGTTGTTGTTGTTGTTGTTGTTATTTAAGACCTCAGGAATGCTTATATTTTCAAAACTATCAAAAAAATTCAAGTTATCAACATTGTTGAAAAAAACTTTAGTTTTATCATGTTTATATGGAAAAATATTTTCATAGAATTTAACATCCCTTGAAAAATCAACTTGTTTTGTTTCTAAAGAAAGAATTTTATAACCCTTTTTAAAAGGATAATACCCAATCAAAATACATTTGTCAGATCTACTATTCATTTTATCAGATTCATTTAAGACAGTTTTGAAACATAAGCATCCAAATGTTCTTAAATGACTAATAGTTGGGGGGAACCCATATATTTTCTCATAGGAACTTTTACCATTTAAGACAGAGGAAGGAAGCCTGTTTATTAAATATGCAGCAGTTAGAACACATTTAGACCACAAATACAAAGGAACATTACTTTGAAATAGAAGAGCTCTAGCTATATTTAAGAGATGTCTATGCTTTCTCTCCACAACTCCATTCTGTTGTGGAGTATAAGCACAAGAAGTTTGATGAATGATTCCTTTCTAATTACAAAAATTTGTCATTTGCTTATTAACAAATTCAGTCCCATTATCACTCCTAAAAACTTTCACATTTTTCTTAAACTGAGTCTTTAGAAGTTCATAAAAGATAGTTATATTTTCAAAAACTTCACCTTTTCCTTTTAGCATATAACACCAAACAGACCTAGAGAAGTCATCCACTATAGTTAAGAAGTATTTAAAACCTTCCTTGCTTGTGACCCTATAGGGTCCCCAAACATCTAAGTGAACTAACTCCCCTAACTCTTTGGTTTTATGTTCACTTAAAGGAAAAGGAACTCTGACCTGTTTAGCCTTATGGCAAACCTCACATAAACCAGTGTTAGATTGTTTTAAACTTAGATCTCTCTTTAACACAGCTAGAACCTCATTAGAGGGATGACCTAATCTATCATGCCATAGATTAGATTCATTCACACTATTAAAACACAAGTTAACATCACTCACATTGTCTCCTACAAAATACAGACCATCATGCTCTTTACCAGTCACCAGGATTCTCTTGGACTTGGAATCCTGGACATAACAAGCATGATCATCAAACCACACATTCATCTTACTATCTTTGGCTAACTTATTCCCAGAAATAAGATTCACACAATACTCAGGGACATAGAAGACATCAGTTAGGATAATATCATTTCCTAACTTAATATCTCCTATTTTTAAAACCCTAGCACTAGTCCCATTGGGATGTTTCACAGTCATATTGTAACTGGAAACATCCAGACAATTGATCATATTTTCATCTGTACTAACCATATGTTGGTTAGCACCAGAATCCATGATCCACTTTAATAACAACTTAACTAGACTAGAACAACCAGAAAAATTTTGAAACAGATCACAAACTTTAGATAGAACAGACATACTTGAAAAACCTTTTATGGAAACAGACTCACCTCCAGCATTAGAAGGTTGAGGATCACTTGAAGACCTTTCACTAATAAGACTCATCAGCTTGGTTATCTGCTCAGATGTAAATGGCAAAGCAGAAGTAGCTGACACAGGACTCTTATTAGACATATTAACCTTACCACTCACCACATTACTATACAAGTTCCTACTAGGTTGGCTAACTCCAGGTT
The DNA here is from genome assembly GCA_030844895.1 of Ambrosia x helenae. NCBI lineage: Eukaryota > Viridiplantae > Streptophyta > Magnoliopsida > Asterales > Asteraceae > Ambrosia > Ambrosia x helenae. Next base: position 118,856,366 of record CM061227.1, read on the forward strand.
TTTTCTTATATCCTGGAGGATAACCAACTAACTCATAACATCTATCTATAGTGTGTCCCAACATGTTGCAATGTGTGCATTTCAAGTTGGGATTAGGACCTCTTGTTACTTTCTTTCTATTGTCAAAAGGTTGACTACTCTTAGAAAAGAAAGAAACATTAGACCCTTTCACACCAGAACTAGCACCTCTATGAGACTCTTCTCTAGAAATAATAGAGAAGGCAGTCTTAACAGATGGAAGAGGATCTTGCATCAAAAGATTAGATCTCACAGTTTGATAAACATCATCTAATCCCATAAGAAATTGCATCAATTTTATTAGACAGTTAAAATCATTAAATTTTCCTGAAGCTTCACAAGAACATGCAAGCAGCTGGACTATAGAGTCCAGCTGTTTCCACATAGTGTTAAGTTTATGATAGTATTCAGAAACTGAACTTCCACTTTGTGTTAAGGAGTTAATCTTTTGATGCAAACTAAAGACAATAGACCCATCTACCTTATCATAGGTCTCTTTTAAGTCAAGCCAAACATCTCTGGCTAACTTAGAAAAAACCTGTCCTAGAAATAATTCTTCACTAACAGAATTTAGTAACCAAGTCAAGATGACTGAGTTACATCTATCCCATTGTTTCCCTAAAACCTCATCATCTACAGACTTAACAATAGATCCATCTATGAAACCATACTTGTTTTTTGGCTTCAAGTGCAAGCTTCATAGAACTGGCCCACACAGAATAATTCTCTGTACCTTTCAACTTTATAGTGATAATAGATAGGGTACTAGTATCACTAGGGTGAATGTACAGAGGGTCCCCAATATCCAATTTACTAATCAGAGCATTGGGTGCCTGTGCACCACCACCACCAGGAACAACATCTCCCATGGTAGTGTACAAGCAAACAAGCAAGACAAGTCAATCAAGAAACAATAATAACCAACACTTAATCCCTAGAGAGCGAAGCTGTGTCAGTGTTTAGATCATGGGTTCATCACTCATAGGTGCCCACGCAAATCTTAACACAGGAGCTCTTTATTAACTAAGTATATATAGTATTATTATATAGACATATAACACAGATCAAACAAACAAGATCAATCCACAAAAAGACCAACACACAACAACTAAGCACAGACAGATCAAATGCCAGTCCACCCTAACCCGACCAATAGACACCTAGACCAAGACAGACGATAAAGAAAGACAAACTAATAGTGGAACAGTCTCACCGAGGGGGTGACCCAAGTTAGGGTTTCTCCAATCCCACTTCCTATACCTTCACTTAGGGTATAGAGAAGCGAGAGCAATTGAAGCAATATAAACTCCTCCAATAACTCCTTCCAATAAGCTGCTCCCAAGATCAACAATCAACAGAATACCAAGTGCTCAGATAATACATAAAATAATAGACCAGATCTATAACCAGAAGAGATCTATTATTTTTCCAGATCAAGAACCAACACCTATTTGTTAGATGAGATTCTCGATTTATACCAAAAATACACAGATCTGTTAAGAGTTTTAACAGATCTAGAACAACAACTCAGATCTATATCAGATCTGACCAAATAAAGACAAGACACGGCGGAAGATAACAAGAAAACACAAATATCAAGAGCCTATGGCTCTGATACCATGTAAAAACTAATGGATCTAAAGTAAAATAACAAATCAACCAACAATACACAAGAACAACAAAGAACACAAGCTGTATAGCGACAAAAATGGTGACCAAAACTTTATTAGTTAACCAACCCAGAAAACACCCCCAGAACCCTGTAAACTCACAAATGTGAGTTCACTAAAAATAGACAGATAAATCTGTCAATAATCAGCTGATAATAATCAGCTGATGATAAAGAGTACAAAGACAGAGTTATAAGAAGATTACAGAGACAAAAGATGGACGATGATAATACAAACCCTAATCGTCCAAATACACCAGAAAGAGAAAAATGAGAGTGTTAGAATACTCTCGAAACCCTAAGAAGGCTTTTATACCAGCTCACATAAATCTTTCATAATCACCCCTTGAGTTAATCCATTTAGAGCAACATCAGTCCTCCAAGTATCATAAATGACTCCGGTAACCTTGAAGTATATAAACCTGCACAAACTGAGCTAAAAACATAATTTTATAATGAAAGGCACCAAACAACATGTTATCGTGTGATATTTCAACAGCTTGATTGCTTGGAAAGCTCTTTGAGCCTATTTTAATCCATCTTTGAACAGGAAGAGCTAATAAAAATTGTATAGAGGTTAAAAAGGGTTATGAACAGCTGCTACATGAAAGTTATGTCAAAAGTTGAAACTGTAATAACTTGTCAAGATGCTAATGATTTTTTTTTTCTATATTAATTGTCCCATTACATATAACAAACAAGAATGTGTGAAAAGCATACAAAATTAAAAAGGTAATCAGCAAACGGACAAGAAAAACGTTGAAACTGGCATATCGGATATAATTAATTAATTGCTATTGAATTTATGGGACGTAATAATTGGAACATGAAGGTACCAGCCAATTCAGTTGCTGTCAAGCTGTGGCTGATGAAGCACACCAAGTGACGACACAATGAAAAACGAATAAAATCCCAAATAAATATCAGAGAAATACTGTGCCATCGAAAAAGCTGTGACGATTTTCATACTATAAGTTATACGTATTTAATATGCTTAATTGATCTGAGGTGCTCTCATCATGGAACCCCAATGAATTTGGATTTAAAATGACTATAAAAGAAACCATTGCTTTTGAAAAATTCATTCCATTATCTTTTGCGTCATGAACATCGGTGAACAAACAAAAGTAGACGGATCACACTCCGGGATCATAATTCTTTTTAATATGATGTTATATTTTTTGATACTCTAATTTGAAACAATCCAGCTACAAAATTTTCTACTCGAGTCAATTCACATAATAAAAATCCATTAGCATAAAAAAAATTACAATGTCATTGGAGAAAAGACACATGACAAAAATACAAAGTCATTTAAAATAGGTTTATTGAATTTTAATATTCTAGCTTGAACATGATGGTTAGAACAATCCCAACGAAAAAAACATTAGTTAACAAAAATTAACGAGATATTGGATTTTAATAAACCAAATTTTGATCAGTTAGCTGGTAATAATTCCAACTTAAAAAATTATCCCTGCCAGTCCCAACTTTCGAGTTATATTCCTCCATCGAGCCTTTATGATTAGTTGATGGTGATGTGGCAACGAACGTTTAAAAGAACAACTAGTGATTTTATGTGTTTGATTACGTGGATGTTGATAAAAAAAAAAAAAAAATCAAGCTCGAGAATTTAGGGCTTGAAATTATGTTAAGTAAGCTTTTTTTTTTTTTTTAATAAAAATCCACGTAATCAAACATATAAGATCCAAAGTTGTTATTTACACGTTAGCGGTTATGTCACCATGAATTAACTGGGTTAGACCTCGGTTGGTAAAAGCTTAATGGAGGAAAATAACTTGAAAGTTGAGACTGACAGAGGGAATTTCTTAAGTTGGGACTACTGACGGCCAATTGATCAAAGTTTGGAATAAAAAAAATCCAATATTCCAAAACTTATCGAGTTGACTTTTAGTTATTATGAAATCGATAAGGGCAAATATGTTAAAGCTGAGACTGTCTCAAAACATTTTCTTAGTCGGAACTGTTGTCGGTCAATAAGTCAAAGTTTAGATTATTTAAATCCAATAAACATTTGATATATGTATATATATAGTTTTAACAAAAAAAAAAGTTTGTAAATCTTTTAATTTGGTAAAACGTGCATGTAATTTGCTTATTTTGTGTGTATATATATATAAATAGGTTTTTCATGCCATGTGAACTTTTTATTAATAAAATCAATGGTTTCAATCGTAAAAAAAACATTTGTGTCGTTTCAAAATTTTCTATTACACGTTTCCTATAAACCCTGAAATTGATTGGTATCAGGTGCACCTGTATCACCCTTTCTAGCTTCGCAATTAAGACCACTTAGGGGCTGTTTGGTAGCCTCTGAATGGTTATTAAGAGGCTACCTCTTAATGGTTCATAACCTCTGAATGGTTAAGAGGTAACCTTAAGTCTGAATGGTTAAGAGATAACATCTTAATGGTTGCCTCTTAACCATTCAGACTTAAGGTTACCTCTTAACCATTCAGAGGTTATGAACTATTAAGAGGTAGCCTCTGAATGATCATTAAGAGGCTACCAAACAGCCCCTTAGTCTAAAAAGGCAAAGTTACCCTTTGAAAAAGTTAATAAATTGTGTAATTTACGTGCTCAATCCTTTGGCTAAATTTTATTTTTAGTCCTTTGTTAATAATAAGTTATATGTTTGTCCATTATTGTAAATAAGTTGCAAAGTTTAGTGAAATTGAGTCGAGCGTTGACGTGACGTGAAGTGTATATAAATGATGATTATTTTTAGCCGAATTATGCACATGATTAAGGCTTAAATTTAGAAAGAAAAAAAAATATATGATTACTCAAAACAACACGATGGGCAAGTGCTCTCATAGTTGACGTAATATATTGAGGCTATGGGGTTGGGGGAGGGCATCGGCAAGTGAGTTGGCACCCCATGCCGACGGGGAACACCGCCCCCCCCCCCCCCCCTGATCGGGGAGCGGCAAACACGGCAACATCTTACCGAAGGCGCCGTCCCACTTTCCAATAATTTTGAACGTTATTTTTGGACCGTTGGAGCATTGTACCGTTAGAAAAAAAAAAAAAAAAACCTTTTTATTTATATATATATATATATATATATATATATATATTTAACCTCTCATTTTTAACACCAAATCAAACAAAACTACTCCATCTTTATATATTTATTCTCAAATTTTATAAACTACACAACAAATTTTTTTTACAATCATGAGTACGTCTTCAGACGAGGCAAACGTTGCTAATTTTTTCGCGGGCGCGATGGTGGAAACGGCAAAAATATTGTTGGAGTTTGTAGACAGTGACGACGAAACAACTTCGGAACCAAGAACAAGGCGGGCCGCTTTAAACAGAGATCGTGAAGGTATATTTTATTTTTTATAACTTTTAATTTACTTAATGTTTTATATTTCATGTGTTATATTTTTGATATTTATTTATGTTATGGTATTATATTTTCTTATACTTTTTTTTAATTTAAGGTGCACATGATCGTTTGGTTGCTGACTACTTCGCTGACGACTGCGTATACACGGACGAACTATTTAGGCGTCGCTTTCGAATGAGTCGGCGATTATTCCAACGAATTGCCAACGACATGGCTACTTATGATGAGTTTTTCACACTACGCTATGATGCTAGAGGAAGACGAGGTTTTACGACGCTACAAAAGTGCACTTCCGCACTTCGTCAGTTGGCGTACGGGACTGCTAGTGACTCATGGGATGAGTACTTAAGGATGTCTGCTAGAATGAGTCGGGAATGCTTGTATCGGTTTACCGAAAATGTCGTCAAGTTATATAGCAAAGTTTACTTGCGTAGGCTAACGAAGAACGAAATCCAAAAGCTTTACGCACACCATGCAGAGAAACATGGCTTTCCTGGCATGCTTGGAAGCATCGATTGCACGCATTGGCCATGGCGTAATTGCCCCACTGCATGGAAAGGGCAGTTTACGCGGGGTGACATTGGAGAGCCGTCAATTATTCTAGAATCTGTTTGCTCACAAGACCTTTGGATTTGGCATGCATTCTTCGGAGTTGCTGGTTCATGTAACGATTTAAATGTTCTAGCAAGATCCATGGTTTTCGACCCCATCATTAATGGTACCGGTCCGGATGATTCGTTCGTTCTCAACGGGCTAGAATATAAGCACGGGTATTATCTGGCTGACGGTATATACCCAAGTTATACATCTCTTGTGAAAACCATACAAATTCCCACGGACGACAAAAGGAAAAAGTTTGCAAAGTGCCAAGAGTCGGCGAGAAAAGACGTCGAACGGTTATACGGTGTCTTAAAGTCGAAATGGCATGTAATTGGGCGACCCGCACGTGCATGGCATCCACAAAGCTTGAGATATATTATGTACGCTTGTACGATACTACATAATATGATAATCGAAGATGAAGGCCGTGCGATATGTGAGTATGACCCAAATGACGTTGAAGAGAATCTCGAGCCGGTTGACGCGACACAACAACAATCGAACAGGTGGGCATTAGAGGATAGTAATATGCACGCCAACCTTTGCTCGGATTTAATCGACCATATTTGGAACAATTTCCGTGTCGATGACGTTGATAACGAGTAGTTTGTATTTTTTTTCTTTAGTTTCGTTTTTTTTAATATTTTTCGTTTAGGTTTTTTTTTTTTTTTTGTGTTAGTGTTTTTTATTTTACATGTAATTTGGTTTTTAATTTTAATGAAAAAAAATTAATGAAATATAAAATGTACAAAAAAATAAAAAAGAAAAACAATAAAAAAGGGAAGGGGGAAGGGGGAACCATTTCCCCTAGAAGGGGGAGGGGAAGGGGAAAATGACATGGCGCTGACGTGGACAAGGGGGAAGGAAGGGAAAAGGGTGACCACACCCCATAGCCTGATAGTAAGACATAGAGGTCGTATAGGGATGCAAGAGCTAGTAGTCCTGAAATTTTGTTAGCATCTAGTCAATTAAAAAAGTGTGATTTTATTAATTTAATAAATAAATAAGGAATTATTACATATATCCTCTAATTAAAGTTTTATTTACATATTTACCCAAGCTACATATTATATTACATATTTCCCCTTGTTCTTTCTAATAAAATGACTGATTTACCCTTCTAAAAAACGTAGGAAGTTTTCATCTATCCTGGGCACTGTCAAATCCTCACCGGAACGGAACCGTTGCGGATCCTATCCTCCACCGACGCGACAACCGGTGACCACAATCAAACCGTCGATGACCCTTATAACCGGCGAGGACAACTGCTATCACAACCGGCCATGGAGACCCCACTCGCCTTCAAACCTCTACCAGAACCCAACGGCCACGACGAACAAACCCTAAACAAATTCTGAGATGAAGATGGAGATTTTAAAGTTTTTCAAACTCAAAGGCGTTAATGGCTGCACTTTTATAAATTTTGTAAAAAATCTATTTAGATAAAATGTTCAGTCAAAATGGTCGATACCAAGTTTAAAATCCCCCCTTTTGGTAACTGATAATGATCTAGTCTTGAATCTGCATCTTTTCTAAATGATGCATGGGGTTGCAATGAAATATGACCTAAAATTAAATAGGCTTCTTAGGCAATATAAAGTAGTCAGTGAAGAAGAACTTGTGATAGCAGTCCTCTGTTTTTGGTTTTGAGAGTCGTTCGCATGCGTTGTCGTCTCGGTAGAGTCAGGATACAATGAAAACTTCTTAAGCTTTTCTTATCTTTAAAAAGGCTTAAAAGGAAATAAAGTGTCAAAAATAAGAAAAAAAAAAAACACAAAAAAAAAGGGAAAATAGTTTAGTAAATTTAAGATTTTATGGTTTTGTAAAGAAAAGGGTAAAATAGTCATTCTTTAATCTATTTTTAATGAAATGGGTATATTTGATTTTTTTAATTTTTAGTAAGGGGAAATATGTAATTTAATTTTTAGCTTAAGTAAATATGTAATTTATGAAGTTTACATGGGTATATATGTAATTTCCCCAATAAATAAAAGGTGATGGGTTTTGAAATGGGGTTGGCTAAAATCTAAATGAACCCCCTCTTTTTACTTTTTACACCCCTTTTTTTAAAATATTAGTTTTGAAGTTGTCAAATTTGACCCTTACACAAATAAAACTTGGTTTTATAATTTTTATATTTTTTTTTGAAACGTGTAAATATTTAGGATAAGAGTTGGTTATATAATTTAATTAATTTTTTAAAAGGTTCAAAAAATAGTGTTATCTAAGAATGGTTATATTTGTATCTCCCAAGTTTTTTAATTTGTTTCAGTAAATCTTCTTAGTATTAATTTGAGTCATTTGACTTTGGCAGGGTTATTCTAGTTCATTTGTTTACGTAAATATATGTTAGCATAATTTGAAACTCAGACAATTTTTAGATCACGTCACCTTTTTTTTTTAATTTTAATATTATTGTATTAACAGTTAATTGAGTTTTTAGTATACGTGGGTAGTTATAAATGAAAAATACTAGGTACAGTATTATATAAAGTATACAAAATACAAACATTATTATTTAAACTATCTACCAAAGTTAGTTGGGATAAAAGTTTGTTATAAAATTTTATTTATTTATTTTAAATGATTAAAATGTTTGGATAAGTCTAGGATAATTTAATTAATTTATTTGAAATGTTTAGAAATTTAAAGTAGATACAATTAAAAAAAATAGAGAATAAAAGGTTTGATTGTATTTATTTAAAAGTTTAAGGGAAAGTGCAACTAGTAAAATTAAGAGAATTGGAGGTGCATTTAGCAATACCCTTTTAAAATCAGTTTTAAGAAAGGGTCCAGTTAATTGTATTCGTCCCTTCCTGATTCACGTAGCGATGATCAAATAATCACAATTCCAAAGAAAAATGATTAAACAATACCGTACGACATTAAAAAATTATATTGAGACAAAACGTGGCTTTAAAATATATCACATGAGGGATGATTAGATGTAATGGGTTGCAACTTTTTTAGTATTTCAAAGAAAGAAACATTTTTTTTATCGGCTGATTTCTTCTTTTTTTTTCTCATGACGCTTAAACTTTCAACTTTTAAACCCTAACACCTTTATAATTAGACCCTTGATTCTTAATGCTTTGCAAATCACTGTGGACCACATTCTGTACTCGTTTCAGAAAACGCACCACCTTAACGAATTATTTATATTCAGAGTAATATATATTTTTTTATGTAGACTATAAGTTACGTAACATCTTTTTTTTAATTATAAATTACACTACTATTTTATATCTAAGTTTTTTTTAAAGAATGGGTGAGTTAACATCGACAGTTGGGCTGCAAATGAACCGAACGAATACGAACAAAACATTGTTCGTGTTCGTTTGTTAAGAAAACACTCATGTTCGTGTTCGTTTGTTAATTTTGTTCATGAACGCACACAAACACAAAGAAGTGTTCATGAATGGAAACAAACACAAATGGACATATATTAATTTTCGAACAAGATCGAATTCACATATATTAAAAAATTAACTAGATCCACCCAAAGTATAACATGGTTATACAAACATATTTAGCACTTACCATAATATTTGTAAACATAATAAAATAGTGTCTAAAAAAATTAAGCTCGCATCTAAACTTGAAGTATTCATTATATATTTATTTAAATTTGAACTCTTCATTAATTATTTATTTAATGATTATACTAAAAGTATGGTTTATTGATCTCATATACCCATATACTTACCTCATAGAAATTAATTTATTTATTTGGGTAAAATAACAAAAAATTAAAGAATGTGAAAAACATTATAAAATTAAAAACCCTATTAAACTATCGAACACAAACAAACATAAACGAACACATCATCGAACGTTCATGAACATAAACGAACGAACACGGCCTCTATTCATGATCGTTTGTTTAACTAAACAAACAAAATTTTTTGTTCGTGTTCATTCATTTATTAAACGAACAAACACAAACGAACTTCCCGCCGAACGGTTCATGAACTGTTCGCTGAAAGTTCAGTTCGTTTGCAGCCCTAATCGATACACACATAGTTAACATATATAATTTGGTACTAGGTTATCTAGCTTGTGGTTTATGGCGGTACGTTACTATGGGGATTCAACAGGTATCGTTTTGATTCGTTATACTACCGGTCCGATACATGCACTCACGATGGAAACCTACACGCGTTATACATCGAACAAGAACACTAAAAACGAACATAGGAATCAGCACCGATGTGTTCGATCGGTTCAGGTCGTCACGGTATTGGTACTGATATTCATTTATCGTCACGGACAAAGTTGTCTATATGAAAAATTATTGAAACCGAAAACCACAAAAATAAATACAGGTGTTAATAACAATGTCGTTCAATATGGTACAATAGCGATAGTTGTTTTATTGAAATAATTTGAATATAGTACTGCTATAGTTGTTTTGATTTAAAAAAGACTGAATTACAAGTTTTGTCATTTACGTTTATACCAAATTTCAACGTATGTCCTATGCTTTTAAAATTGATGAGTTTTGTACTTTATGTTTAAAAATCTTACACGCTATATCCTACTGTGATATCCGTCACCAGTGGCGCAGCATAGTAGGGGCGGGGAGGGGCGGTCGACCCCCCCGAATTTTCGCGCAGAAATTCCGATTATATAGTATTCGTATAGAAAATTTTGAAAACATAGGGTTTCGACCCCCCGAAACTGGTTTTCGACCCCCCAAAACTAGTGACTTCCCACCCCCGGTGACTTCTGACCCCCCGAACCTTCGGTCAAGCTTCGCCACTGTCCGTCACCTTTCGCTATCTCTTTCGAACAACAATAACAATAATGATAATATTTTTCTTTTTGCTTAAAAAAAATCAAAATGCTAAAATAGCCAATACTGATCAGTGATCACTATCTTAAATTATTGTGATAATGATAATAACATAAAACTTACGTAAACTTTAAGTATAATTATTTTTCCTCATTTTTGGTGGAGGTTTATTACATGTGAACTTATGGTCAATATTAAAATAAATAAATCTGAATACATAAAATTTAGAATGATTATTGTTATTGACTACAAATTTAAACGAGATGCATTTGTTTAGTTTGGACATACTTAAGAAACTCAGTTTACCATATTTAGAAAACGAAAGGAAAACTATGAATTTATAATCAACTTTAGTCTTAAAGAATTTCTAATGTAACGTATTACTAGAACAAAACTCCATCTCCTACAATTATGTCTGCATAAGTTGCGGAGGAGACGACAACCGTTTTTTTCCATTCTTTACACTAACAAAATTTACTCGCCATTTAAAAACAATAATTCCGCTATTAATATACGAAACCGAACGGTAACCCTACATATTGGAGAATCAAACACCATCCCCTTGGCTATGTTCTCCGACCAATTTTCTTCCGGGCAACAACCACCACCGTCCTCCTCGCCGCTGGCTTCGAAATCATCGAACAAGCAACTTCAAACCACATTTGCTACCCTACCACCGTCTGTATTGTTATCTTTGCCGATATGGTACCGGACGATATCACCGCTACCGTGTCTTCGTCTCATTTATGTGAAAAGAATCCAAGCCACTACTGTGCCCGTTCATCCGCGCTACATTGGTCTGGCCTATTCTTCCTCATATTGAAGGTAGTTGCCGTAATTTTTAAATTTTGTTTAGAATATTATTTGGCTAGAGGTATGGAAGGGTGAAGATGTGCAATGTATAGGAATGGTTTCAAAGAAAGATATATTAAGCTGGTACATGATTTTTGTTTTAGTTTTGTCAAGTTTGAAATTTTATTTTGTGGAACAACTATCTTTATGATTTATTATAGAGTAAATAAAGCTAAGATATGAAGAAATTAGTAATGCTAAAAAGAAAACCATATTTTCTTATGTATAATCGGTAATATGGGTTCTCTTTTTATAGATAAAAACATTATAAAATAAGGAAATACAATTGAAGTTTGGGTCAACTCCACAAAATTTTCTCGAAGTAAAGATCTAGCCAAATGGTCTAAGTAGTTTTTTTTATATAGGAAAACTTTTATTACTTATAAAACACATAAAAACTATGTCGTTATATTAGGTAATGAGGAGTATAATAATAAAGCAAAGTCCGACTGGACACGCATTTCGGGCTCCACGGAGGAAGGAAAATATTCCTCCTCCAATGATACCCGCCAGCTCATCAACAACAAACAAACGCGGGACCAACGTGGCCACTCAAAGAAAAATCACGATTGGACCCCGCTAATAAAAACTCTGTCTCAGGTCCTCAAGACGGAACAAGTGGCACTCAAGGAGCCTAAGCCCCTTGGGAAAAGAAAGAATGTGGATACAAGCAAGTTTTGCGAGTACCACAACGATTTTGGCCATCTTACAGACAACTGTTACAGTCTGAAGATGGAGATTGAGTCCGCGCTGAAATCTGGTCAGCTCAGACACCTGGTTAAGAACATACACCGAGCCGCACGGGGAAACAACGACGACGACAACCATGCTGAGGGGTCTCGGAAGAAAATCCGTGACATCAACACTCAAATGGTTACATGTGCCCCGCGCCATCAATGCAACATGACCAAGCACGGCAAGAAGACCGCTCACCATGGGAAATGATCCCGGGTGCAGCAAATTGATGACTCCTGGAAGGAGGCCGATGTCCTCCTTCCAAAGGTTCGTGGCGGCGCATCCTCCACCGCCCCCTTAGTCATTACCGCTGTCTTTGGTCACTATCACACTCGGTACATGTTCCTGGACGGCGGAAGCAACACTGACATAATGTTTGATCAGTGTTTACAATAATTGAGGTTGAAGACAAAGCCAGGCTCATGCCAGTCAATGAGCCAAATTCAGGCTTCATCCACGAAACCAACATGCCTCGCAGCATGATCTCTATGCCAGTCACAATGCCGGATGGCAAACATGAGTGCACTGAAATTTGCGACTTCATGGTCCTGCCAACTACATCCCATCATGACATTTTATTAGGCCCGCGAGGGCATAGTGCGGTTCAATGCAAACGGCTCCACAACGCCTGGAATGGTTGGTTTTCCCAACCAAAACAGGTGTTGCATTCATCCGGGGGAACAAAGATTTCCATACGGCAGAAAACATGCTCAACGTGTACCGCTCGGTAGAGTCAATAGTCCAGAAGAAGTGGAGCATAGGTCCTGAGAAAACAAAGGCAATGACCCAGCAGGTCACCGAGCTGCTCAATACGGGCATCATGCGCTCTATTCAGTGCCAAACTTGGGTCGCCAACCCCGTCATGGTCGCAAAAGCCAACGGGGATGACGCATGTGTGTTGATTACAAGGACCTGAATAAGGCGTGTCCCAAAGATTGTTATCCGCTGCCAGACATCGACTTTAAGGTAGACTCTCTAGCCCCTTATCGCTTCAAGTGCTTCTTGGCCAAAGTTTGGGCCATTGGCCAATAATAATCCGAACTTTAATGTTAGATTAGGATAATCTTAACTGGACATGTGGGTGTCAAAAATGAACCACCACATGTCAAAAATAATCCAAACTTTAACGTGGTTGTTCATTTTTGGCACCCACATGCCTAGTTAAAATTATCCTAGTCTAACGTTAAAGTTCGGATTATTATTAGCCAATGGGCCAAACTTTAGATTATTTAAATTCAATATCCTTTTAATTATAGGTAAAAACCACTTTGGCAAAATGAAGCATTTGGTAAAAGGGCGTGTTGAGATTTAAGTTTTTTTAATCCTTCGTTTTTTGTTATATATAAAATTTAGCTTTTCTAAGGGAACTTGTTGCGATTTCTCATAATGGTTAGGGTGTAAGAGCATTCACAACCTACCCATTAATCCCTCTCATATTTTTAAAATTTAAAAAAGCTATTAAAAATACTTTACAACTCATTTATCATTTTATACCTCATCTCTGTATTATAAAAAATTGTTATCCTAACTTTTCATATGTGAAAAGCTATTGTTCACCCTACATCAAATTATTGTGAGTGTATCTTAACGAGTAATATAATAAAATAAGTGTTTGCGAGTAACATAAAGATAAAAGGGAATTGGATTTTAATAACCTAAACTATTAGAAATTGGTCGTTGGCACCCCACACTAAAAGAATTGGCCATATATAACCTATGCTATTAACCTCTTGGATTCTGGCACCCATTTTGGGTTAAGTCACTAACCTAGTTAGATTGGGGGTGTCATGCCAACATGCCACGTCAGATTGTGGGTGCCATGTCAGCATGCCATGTCATATTGGGGGTGTCATGTCAGCCAAAACACTAACTAGGTTGGTGACTTAACCTAAATTGGGTGCCAGAATCCAATATGTTAATAGTACATGTTATATATGGCCAATTTTTTAATTTGGGGTGTCAACTTCGAATAGTTTAGGTTATTAAAATTCAATTCTAGAAGGCCCAAGCATGTTAACTAGTGAGGGAATAGTGAGAGAAACTTTTTGTTGAGGAAAAGTATGATCATCAACAATTGAAACGTATTTTCGAGAATCTTCTGAATAATGATAGCTTACAAGTAGATGTTGCTGTTGACTGCTATAATGTTTGATAAAATCAGCGCTGTCGATGAGAGACTTCCATGGTTTAGAGACGGAGCGGAATTGAAGCAACGATTTTACAGGAAGCCTTTTCACGATTTCCGCTTGGATTTCGAATGGGATGTTATATGACATTTTGATTTTGAGTTTGAATTTCTAGGGTTTCAAGTGTGGAGTTTGAATATCTGAATAATCAACAAGTCTGGGCCGGTGTCTGGTTATTAAATGAACTTTGGACCATGCGATTGGGCCTGCATAGAGGCAAAACTCTATATATCTTCTTAAAATGAGAGATAAATTTTGAAAAGTATGATTTTTAATTAAATTATAGAGTAAAAAATTGTGGAAGGATATGAATGCTCTAAGTAGGTGTGTAAACGAGTAAAGCCTGACTAGGCTCGAGCTTAGCTCGTCATCTGTTTATGAAGCTCGAGCCTACTATTTTGAGCTCGAGCTTGGCTTGAAAGTAATATCCAAGAGCTCGACTCGGCTTGCCTCGGCTCGAGATAATTTGAGAACAATTTAAAACAAGCTAAAAGCTCGGCTCAGGCTTGCTTCGGAAGCTTAAATTGAGTCAAAGCTCGGCTCGAGCTGGGCTCACCATTGTGAATAGTTAAAATTAAATATGTTCGAATAGACAAAATTGCATGCATAGAAATATAATAGGAAGTTTGTTTGGGTTCGTTTAGGCTCACGAGCCTATATGATCTTTGTATATAAAGCTCAAGCTCGATAACTAAATGAGTCATATTCCAAGCTCGAGCTCAGCCTCGTTAAGGCTCAGCTCATTTAAGCTTTTTACCGATTCGTTTCCGAGTAGCTCTCAAGCCGACACCCGTGGGTGTAGGTATCCATGAAGTCATTATTATGTTTGGCAAAAAAAAAATATATATTCGTATGTAATGACTAACCACATGTTTTCAATTTTCGTAACAAAAAAAGATTAAGAGTTAATTGCAGTTTTCGTCCCTATGGTTTGCCTAAACTAACAGGTTCAGCCAGGACTTAACACCCTGAGTACCTGTGTTTTCATTTTCTAACAATTTAGATCCCTCGACCTAACGACCATTAGTTGTTCCGTTAGTTTTTGGGTAAATTGACTAATATACCCCCATCTTCTCCAACCACCACCTACAACACCAATCACCACCACCTAATGTTTTACTTTTGTTAGCGTTGTTCTTGATAATTATCAGTACCTCTATAAATATAAAACTCCGGCAATAAGTTCTCCAGTCATCTTCTTCAGTAGAACTCCGGCAAAACTCGTCTTCTCCGGCAAGAATTCCGGTCATCCTTCTTTCTCTCTGTTTTTCGGTTTCTTCTCTGTTATTATTTTTGGGTTGGATCTGTTAAAATGGGAAGAACAGAACTTTGTTGTTTGGTTTATCTGTTCTGTTTTTGAATCAAAACATTAATGTCGATTCTCAGCAAAACCCAGCGATCGGATGAGATGAATCACACTTGGGTTCTCCTCAAACTACAACATCATCGGACTATCGCCGACGTCTGCTGATTAACCCAATTGATCTCAAACAAACAATATAACCAGATCGAGGAGCAACAAATTACGGAATCATATAATAATGACTGATTAGAATCTTACCAATAACCGTTGATCCGTCTGATTGTCACACCACGCCAATGGCGGAAACACGTGGCGCAACGGTTCAAGCGTATAAAGTCAAGGTTAACGCAAATCACAAGTAATTTAAGAAAATGGGTCATTTATTTAGGCGTCAAATCTTGTTCAACATTACACATAAAGCAAATTGTTTATAACATAAATGGAGAGGTTTCTCAAATATATCCCATAGCCTTGGGAAATAAAAGTGAAACCCCGCAAAATATCCAACGCCGCATAGGAGAATTCCGTGACCCAACCTGCCATGATTGTCTTCGTCTAATTACCTGAAAGATATGTTTAAAATTTCGTCAATATAAATATATTGGTGAATTCACAGGTTTTTAGTTTCCAAAACTTGAATACTTGGGAAATACCATGTTATGACAATATATAGGAGTTGCAAATTCCTATAAATCTACTTGAGACTATAATCAAACCAAGACGTATAATAATAATGCCCCGCTCCAAGTCGTTACTCGGTATCCTACGACTTAAGTTTAGAATATATGCACCCCAGGCATACACTAATGCATAATCGACGCTATCGATTAGGGTGGGCCTTGTCAGGCACCAATAGTACTATTCAAATATTCCTCTGGTTTCGTTTCTCCGAATAAATGATTATAGAGGCGAGGACTCAACCCCGAGTGGCGGTCACACCTCAAGTAATAAATCCGTCAAACATTTTCCCTAACATATCTTTCCCCCGAAAACGTAAAAATAGTTTAAAATGGGGCCGTGAAACTCACCTGAATCGACGTCCAGCTCAACTAGGTAGATAGCAAAAGGGGTCTCGCACCTACAAACGTCCTAGACGTATAAGTCACTATCCCTATAGTGCATGTGCCTTGGCAAGTTGTACACCCAACTCCCGACCACGAGTTATTCCAATTCCCGTTTAAATTTAGCGCGTATCCTAGGTTTCGTTGGCGTTAGATTACCCTTTGTATTACAAGTTATATATTACTCTGTTAATATTTCCTTAACTTGTACGTTATTATCATCGACTTGACTTCACTTAACGTATAATTATTTTCCCATTCAAATAATTATACTTAAGATCACATCGCTCGATATAATATATATTTCAACACTCGACCCGACTCACTTTGCCGCACATTTATTTTCCCATTTAAACAAATATGCTAAGATTTTGTCGTTCGATTGTATATTCTCAACACCCGCTTCAACTCACCATGCCGTATATTTATTTTCCCATTCAAATAAATATACTAGGATCTTGTCGGCACGGTATACACATATATATATCCTTGCCTACTCGTCTCAGTTTTCCTTCCCACATATCTACTTTCCCATTAAGTAGATATACTAGAATTTTGCCGAGACGAGCGTATATATATAAACGTGTAATTTTTCTTGTTAAGTCTATACGTTTGTTTAACGTCTTACTTGTTTACGTTATGTTTTTCTCCCACGATTAATTTCTTCAACACTTAGGAAAGTGTTTATTAGATTTCACCCATGATGTATATATATATTTTACTTCTTAAAAATATATATTTTCTCATCTTGCCGCAATGGCATTTTCTCATGTTTTGTCCGTGTATGGTTCGTTAACGCGTCTTAGTTCGATATCTTAGCTTGAATAGTTAATTTTTCCAAGTTTTTCCCAACATGTGTTTTATAGAAATATTATTCATATTTCTTCCTCCTAACACATGTTACTTGGAAGGTTTAAAATACTTTTGTATTTTTAACCCCAACTTGTTAACTTAGACACAAAAATGTTTCCAACACTTTTATATTCCCATTTATATAAAAGTATTCATTTTTGTATAAGTTTCTCAAGTTTTAATTTTTGTTTAACATTTTTATAAAAATCTCTATTTTTATAAAAATCCTTATGTTAATACAAGTTTATATTTTTATAACTTCCACTTTTATAAAAATACACTTTTGATACAAAATACCCAAGTATGTTTACTAGTATTTACCAAATCAACCTTGGAAAATTATTACTTATACTTTTGACACCAAACTTCCCATTATTGCATTTTTGGACTAATAGTTTCTAAAATGTTCATTTTAGTCCTCTAACTTTCAAAGTTACAACATTAGTCCCTTAACTTTCAAACGTTGCATTTTTCCACTCTAACTTCCAAAGTTAGTATTTTCACTCAAATTTAGTGGACTTTGAAGATTCATCTTTTTATTGTTAGGTTATTTTTGCCTCAAATCACTTTTAATAGTCTTATAACTCATACATAAGGCCACTAATATGTGTGTTTTATGTATTTGTCCATTATATAAAAATCCCATTCTTCTAAGTAAGTAAACTTTAATTTTGCAACTTCTTTATTTATGACATTCCAATATATTCCACCATATATTATGTCTTAGATGATCATTTTAAGATGGTTAAAACTACTTTTTAACACATTCAAGTTTCTTCCTCAAATCTTATGTAGATCATCATCTTACATAGTGTATATGTAGATTTCATATATTTCAAGAACACTACTTTATCATCATCAAATCCATGATCCATTTACATATCTTTAATCATTCATTTTACTCATGTAAAACCTATTAAAGCTTATGTTTCAAAACCACATTTTTAACCCTTCATGTACAACTTGCTTCTAAGAACACATACATGAATATTAATAATCAAAACAAGGTTAAGAAGCTTACTACTAGCACAAGGCTAGGGAAGACAAAAACCTTGGATTTGAGAGGGGTTTAGTGTGTTCTTCCTTAGTGGTTAAGCTCCAAGCTTGAAACACACAATGGGGGTTTTGATGGATGGATATTTGGAAGTGATTTGTGTTGTTTAAACTTGAAAGAATGATGTGTGTGTGGGTGGTATAACCTACGGCCAAGGGGGAAGAAAAGAAGAAGAGTTTTTGCTTTGATATCCAAGTATTCACCACATGCTTTCCTTTTATAAATCCTCCATATCTTTCAATTATTACAAGTAATCTAATGGAGATTGTATTGTGTACTTAGGTGATCTTGGGTGGATTTGGAAGTGTGTGTGTGTGCCGTGAGTTGAGAGAGAGAGTGGGAGGGATTTTGTGTGTTAAGATGGACATGTAATCTCTAGGCAATCTCTTATAATCCTTCCAAGATCATGCATAAGATTTCTTTACTAGATTTGTTTAAACAAGTGGATGTATTTAGGTAGTAGCATGGAAGATTTTGTCTTGGATTTACTTGGCCATAGGGCCGAAAATTCTTACACAAAGAAGCAAGTTGGAGCATGCTTTTGTACTACAAAATCTTACACCTTTGTTCTTCCATGCATGCTTGATAATGTAGGTTAATAGGTTATTATTAAAACAAACAATGCAAGGAGATTACAAGGCCATTAGGCCGGCCCCTTTTAAGGGTTTAGGTGGGGTCCTCCACACAAATTATTTACCATTATTATGTTAAGTTTAATCCCTCGTCGTTCGGGTGTCGTTCGGGTATTTTTCGGGTTTTAATCGCGCGTTATTCGGACATTAAAAGTACCTTTAATAACCCTTAAATATAGTCTAATTTAAGCGTTGATTGGTTATTTAGGCTTTTGCCAGGTGAAATTATGAGTTATACGCGTATCGGGTGCGGTACGCGCACTTTATTCGTTACCGGGAGATTTGTATGAGACGTTTCCACTTATGGTTTTGGAGTTCCAAAACTCATTATATTTTGTGAAAATACCCTTTATTTTATATCCTGGGCGTCCGGGATCCTTTTCGTTTATTTAATTATTACCGGGTAATCGCCAACGTCCATACCGGATAGTTTATTCGCACATGATCCTATCATGTTTTACCATTAAACGTATGCATTCCTATGCATTATTTGGAAATTGCTATCTCCTAAAGCCTTGATAATTAAATCACATATAATTGTATTTAATTACGTTAATCATATATTAATTAATTAGTACGGAATTACCTTATTTTTGCCGGTTGTTACATTGATCCCAGTTGTTGCTTCAATTGGTTGCACACGTTTAGGGTTTCGGTCACCGAGCTAAACCTGTTGGTTTATTATTATTATTATTATTATTATTATTATTATTATTATTATTATTATTATTATTATTATTATTATTATTGTGGAGAGAGGAGATGGTGAGGAGAGAGAGGGTGGCGGTGGTGGTGGTGGTGGGTGGTGGGTGTGTTGGTTGGAGAAGATGATGAAGGGGTATAAAAGAAGTGAAGATGGTGGAGGAGAGAGGAGAGGGAGGGTGGCGGTGGAGATGGTGGTGGTGGTGGTGGTGGTGGTGGTGCAGGTGGTGGTGATGGCGGTGGTGGTGTTGCAGGTGGTGGTGGTGGTGATTGGTGTTGCAGGTGGTGTTGTAGGTGGTTGTTGAAGAAGATGGGGGTATATTAGTCAATTTACCCAAAAACTAACGGAACAACTAACGGCCGTTAGGTCGAGGGATCTAAACTGTTAGAAAATGAAAGCACAGGTACTCAGGGTGTTAAGTCCTGGCTGAACCTGTTAGTTTAGGCAAACCACAGGAACGAAAACTGCAATTAACTCAAAAATTATTTTTTTTTCATAAGATATTATTGATGTTTTGACAGCTCTATTAAAATTAATATATTCGTATGTAATGACTAACCACATGATTTCAATTCTCCTAACAAAAAAAAGAGTTTATTTATTGGTTAACTTAATATCTATGAGGATCTTTTAGGGGTTATAATAATATGATTAATATCTTGGAATATATGTTTGCTGTCATTTAGTCAGGCCATTTTAACGTTAGTTGACCCAAGTTTTGGTTTGAAGGATTAAAATGCCCAATAAAAATGCATTTTATGAGAACGATCTTGTTGTCATCCTTCAATTATAATATGTACCTAACAACACTTTACATCGCATCATGACTGCAAAGGATGGAGACAACGGAGCTGGATGGTCATGCAAACAACAATGAAAATTAATTGCATGTTGGTTTACTAGGGATGAAAATGAGTCAGGTTTAGGTAATTCCAACACCATACCTAATTAGGTATGCTTGTTTTAGACTCGTCCTAAAACATGCCAGGTTTGTATCAGGTAATTACCTATTGGGTATCGGATAAACCTGCGGGTTTCAGGTAAACTCGTTAATTTTTAAAACTTACACATTGGGTATATCCGACTAAAAACCCACCGGGTACTTATTGTGTAACTACTAACTAATTACATTTAGCGTTATTCAATATATACGTAAATGTTTACAATGTAAATATAAAATACTTAAATTATATAAAACACTCAAAGACATAAATAACATATAGTATAAAGAAGTAATGGATTTAAATAATCCCAACTATTAACTATTGGCCAATAACAATCCCAACTACGAAAATAACCACTAGCGGTCCCAACTTTCAGACATTTTGCTCTTAATTGACCCCCGTTAACTCACACTAACGTCGTTAGCTGAAACTCACAATTCTAGACGATTTTTCACCGGATTTGGAGAAGGGATCTATTTAAATTTTGAATAAAATAAAACCACAAAGTTTTACTATTCTACATTATTAAATCGATACTTTATAGACTTATTAGGTCTGATAGCTAATTGATCACGGATATTCCACTATCAGCATGGTAACACTGTCATCACCTATGCTTGTAGTGGTCTCGTGAACCAATTTTTGGTTCTATTTAATGAGCTGGTAAACAATGAAACTGTCATATTTTTTTGACCAACTAAGGGTCTGTTTGGTAGCCTCTTAATGAGGCTATGAATCATTCAGTTCTGAATGGTTTATTATTATTATTATTATTATTATTATTATTATTATTATTATTATTATTATTATTATTATTATTTGTGAAAATAAATGATTGTTGGGTAAAAAATAAGTGAAGTGCTGCCTTCAAAAAACTGTTTTAGTGAAATGATTCAGTGAAGTGATGTGGCAGTGCAGGATTTATAGAAATCAGTGAAGTTAAATTTTTTTTAGTGGAGCACCTCTTCGTCTTTATATAGATAATATTTGGGAAAAATCACCAAAATAGCCATTGACTTTGGTGTTTTACCAAAATAGCCGCTTCCCACGTCTTTTGTTGAGATGTCTCATGGTTTACGAGGCTTCCCAAGCGTCTCCACTGAGGCTTCCACCAAGGACCAACCAATATGCAATACGTGTAAAGCTCTCTCCTTCTCAGGCGACTCTAATCCCTCTCATGCGTCTCTGACCTCTCCCAGGTGTCTCTGAAGCTTCCCAGGCGTCTCTGACGCCTCTCAGGCGTCTCTGAAGCCTCTCAACCTTCTTTGAAGCCTCTTTGTAAAAATATTTTTTATAAAATTATTTTTATCATTTTAACTCACTATTGTAAATTTAGATTTTAGAAAACTTATGTTTAGTTATTTTTTATAAAAGTAAAATTTAAGACTAAACGATACAAAGAATAATATAAGAAATAATACAAAATAATTTTTATAAAAATAGTATCTTATATAAAATATTTTTTTATAAAAAATAACTTATGTAAAAAAATTGAACCAATAAAATAAACTAGAGTCTTGAAAATATAAATATTCTGAGTTAAATAAAATAAGTTTATAAAATAAACTTTTTAAAATATTTAAATGATAGAAAAGTCATAAATATTGCTTAAATAGAACAAAACTTAAAAAAATAAAATTTTACGGAAATTATTGAACACTTATTTATAAAAATTCTTTTTATAAAGAGGCTTCAAAGAAGTTTGAGAGGCTTCAAAGGTTCCTGGGAAGCTTTAGAACCGCCTGAGAGGGGTTACAAACGCTTGATAGGAGGAGGCTTTACACGTATCGCATATCGGTTGTTCCTCAATTAAAGCCTCACGGGAGACGCCTAGAAAGCCTCGTAAACCGTGAGGCATCTTTTTAAATACGTGGGAGGTGACTACTTTAATAAACACCAAAGTCAATTACTAGTTTAGTGATTTTCCCTAATATTTGTTACCCAAACTGATAAACTCAAACATCTTCCACCCGAAGAAGTTACATGTAACCATATCTTCCATTTTTATATCATAGAACCTTCAAATCCCTGACTTCCATTAATAATAACACAATGATAACATTTGCATATTGAGTTATAAACCAGTATGTAAATGTTTAGGAGTTAGTTTTAATAATTCAAACATAATTTTGTTTAGAATGAAAGTGGTGAACCGGGTGCGGTACCGAAAAAAGCAGTGCAAAACACGTCGGGTGGTGCTACCACACTATGACGACGTTGACGGTAAGACAAAGTTTTTAGCAGAGTGGTTCCGGTGAAACACCGTAGTGTTGGAGTATTGTGGTGCGACGGCGAGTGGTACCAGGTCACGATCCTTGGGGCCAAAACCATGTTGGATATTTTAGTATAATTGGATTGACTGTGTTGACCAATATGTTCATAATAATACATCATATAGGTATTGTGGTGCGGAGTGCATGCCTATTTGAATTTATTATGAACTTAGGGGCGAACCCCTAAGGAACGGGGGCCCGGGGGCAGCGCCCCTGGCTGGGGTCGAGCTGAAACCCTTTGAAATGTCTCAGAAAATAAATTTTCGGAAA
Source organism: Ambrosia x helenae (assembly GCA_030844895.1). Classification (NCBI taxonomy): domain Eukaryota; kingdom Viridiplantae; phylum Streptophyta; class Magnoliopsida; order Asterales; family Asteraceae; genus Ambrosia; species Ambrosia x helenae. The sequence goes on from CM061227.1 coordinate 118,879,692, forward strand.
TAGAGGGACTATTTTTGCCAATGTTGAAACCCTTTGAAAACTGCCTAAAAGGCAGTTTCTAGCCCTGTTTTTTTATAACGAAATTCTTCTTCTTGGTCATAATCTCTCTGGTTCTCAAAATCTCAATCATAACATACAGAAACTTCTCAATCTCTGATTGTATCCGATTGAATATTCGATAGAACCGTCGAATTGATTCAATCTGAAAGCGATCACGTGCCTTCAGAGATTTCTGTTATCCAGTTTTGTTTGTTTGTTACGGTTATTCCCCAACAAACCAGAGCCGATGGTGACGCTTGTCAATTATGAAGCAAAAGGTGGGTGGTCGAAGACGTTATAGCTACTCTTTCGGATGAAACACTAAATACAATTTTGTGTAATAAAATTGCATAAAGGTTGTAATTATCAAAGGATCCATATAATTGTCATCAGCTACTAAAGCGAATAACAATTCATAAACTACAATCAAGTCGCCGATTACGCAAATGTTGACACGGAACTATGAGGAAGATGATGTTGTGCAATTAAGTCAAATGATTTAATTCATATTTTCATATCCACCCCTTCATGTTATAATTAGTAACTAGAAAACTATCCCGCGCTACGCGGCGGGAACTCGGTTGATATTGATTTGGCTCGTGTTGTATCGTTATGACAAACCAATATCGACACCGATGTCGATATCGAGTAAGTTTGTCCTCGATAGTGACAGTTGTATATCAAAAATATCAGAATGTTGTTACTTTTGTAAATGGTTATTTTGGACTTTAATTAAAAAATAAAAATCCTGTAACTAACTACACTTTGTAAATATGATTTGTTAAATAATTAAATAAATGAGTAAATTAGCAACTAATTAGATCACTAATTGTAAAACTGAAAAAAGAATACTTAAAATGAAGATATGAAAATAGAAAAAAGAAAACCAAAAGTAGGCCAGCTACGCATTTGTGGCTTTGTGCTATGGTTACTGTTCACGTCAATCTTAAATGTTATATATAGAATTAGATTAAACATATAGATAGAAATATATATTTGCAGGAGCGGAGTTTATACTTTTAGATTCACAAGACCTATCGTTTTCAAATCAGTTGGGGGTGGACTCAAATATACAAAATTTTCGAACAAACCGGAAAAATTTACAATACTGAGCCAAAAATCGATGGAGGACGAGGCACCTCCTGACACTCAATAAACTTCGCCTCTATATGTATGTCTCATGCATGTATTAATCATTAGCTATTCATTAATGTTTTGTATTAGAAAAAAAAAATCTTTTATAAGTTATGTTGCTGGTGGCTGGGTTTGCCGCAGTGAGCCTTCGGGCAACGGGTTTTCCCCGGGAACTGGTGGACCCGGGTTATTCTCAGAGTACTCCTTTGTCCAATTGGTACTTCAAGAGTGCTCAAGATTGATTTGTTGGTCGTTCATAAAAAAAAGCAGGTTATTAATTAATGTTTTTAATATACTTAGGAATGTGAGCACCTCATATAGTTCAAGTTCAAGTTCATAATCAATATACCGTCGTAACGCGTGGGTTAACGTAAACTCGTTACTATATACAAAGTTCAAATTATGAGTTATGGAGAAAGTGTTTAAAATTGAATAACCTATCCATATGAAAATTTAATATTGATATTAAGATGATGAAGATATCATGAATCATTTACAGAAATGGTAGGTTTTTAGTTTTACAAATTATAATTGGTAGGCTTCTTGGGAAAAAACCAAAACTGGTAATGCCTCTAATTGGATCAGTGGCATCAATGTTACACCTCGTGCCAATCATTTGCAGCCTGCAAGCCTCCAGAAATGGTCCCCTTGAAGCGGCTGAATCAAACCAAGGCATCCTTGATGCTGCTTAATCAATCCAAGGGATCGCTGAAGCCGCTGAATCAATGCAAGGGATCATTCATTGTCGTGCAAAGATAAATACCTCATCAGATTTCACATTCTCTTCATCCCACAATTATTTTTCCAACACAAACAAAATACTAATACAAAATGAGGTATAATAGTTTTTCCACAATTGTTTTGGATGGTAGGGTTTTTTAGTGATATTGGATTGATGTTACATCCACATGGAGATATAATAGTATTGGGCTGGGAGTGTTTGTTTTTAAACTTGTATCATACATGCTTAAAGGCGTCCTCTCCCGTTTCATCCCCCACATTGCATCGCTTTTCTAGGGTCCAAAAAAGCGGTGTCTTTGGATCGGTGTTACATCCACATGAAACTACTTGGATCGATGTTACATCCACACGTGGTATAACACGTGTAGAATGCAACATTGGTATTGTAGTTTACAATATTGGAGAGTTGGTTTGCGTTAGTGGTAACAATCTCCAGTGTACCACCCCCAGGCATGCCAACAGATTCTGTAGGAGGTTCAACCTTCCAGGCAAACCCCGTAGGAGGTTCAACCTTCCTTTTTAAAGTTGGAATTGGTGTTCTCGGAAATTGAAGGTGGTGGATTCATCAAAGCAACTAATTTTAGCAGCAAACTTAATACCACTTAATTCTTCTGCGCTTTTAGCGCAAGGCCCTCCGATGTTGAAGAATCACGGCTAGTGATTAGCGACGTCGGGAATATTGGATGTAGCTGCTCCTGCTCGTGCTCCTCTTGGCAGGGTAATCTGACTGCTCACGGGTACCCTTTAAGATTTGGTACCCATGTTCAACAGATCGATGGACTTAAAGATTCGGCCAAATGGGTTTGAATTTGAATGTGGTCCTGAGTTTAAGGATTGGGAGAATGTCGAGTTAGAATATTGGAATTGGTGTTCTCGAAAATAGATTGTTTTGTAACTCGGTAGATTGTATAGTTTGACTAGTTTGAAAAAATAGTTGGTAAATAAATTTGTATTATTTGTTTTAAATAAATTTATCATTATTACATGTATTTAATTTTATTTTAGAAAACGTCTAATAATAATAGTAGTAGTAGTATTAAAATTAACAGTACCATAATAAGGTTGCCATTACTAAATAAACCTCGTACAGAAGATGATGAGATGAGTCACCCAACGCATCCATGATAGCAAAGGGTGACTGATGATACTGATACTGCAAACTAAACAACATAAAAAAGATGACATTGATGATACGACTGTTATTAAGGAGCTTCACCAAATGGTAGATGGAACGTGTGAGTTTTGGGCCTCCATCGTTCCACCAAAGCTGTTATTAAGGAGTGGTCAACGTATCGATAACCACAATCTATAATGCCACCAAACCCTGCGGCATCGACAAGGTTACGAACCCGTCCTACAAGAGGGTTGTTACGAAGTATCCGCCATATGTTTCTATCACTACGTTTTACATTAAGGGGCTCATTAAAGTTTTCATCATTTACAAAAGTGTGAAAGGAACGATGTCGATCACGTAGGTACAACACGTCGTTTATTAGAGGACCAGGGTGTAAGTTTATATTTGGATTCATGATGGTAGGATTTTTTTTATGGTATGATTTCTTATGAATTTGTAAGGTTTGTGATTGTAATGGTGATGGTGTGGTGGATGGTTAATATTTTTCACCTCCCCCTCTATTTTATAACCCCTTAAAGATAATCTCTTACACTCTTACACATTCACTATTTACCTATCCTATCAATCTGCATATCTTACAAATTTTTAAAAAAAAAAAAAAAAACCAAAGCAATAGCATGCAATGCATAGAGTGTTAGTGGTGGGTGTGTTAATATATGGCTGATAAAAATGGTAGAATCAATTCAGAAGTCTGGTTGATGCCTCGCATTGATTCAGCGGCATCAATGCAGAAGCCTTGCATTGATTCGGCGGCTTCACCGATCCCTTGCATTGATTCAGCGGCATCAATAACCGATCCCTTGCATTGATTCAGCGGCTTCATTGATCCCTTGGATTGATTCAGCGGCATCAAGGATGCCTTGGTTTGATTCAGCGGCTTCAAGAGGACCATTTCTGGAGGCTTGCAGGCTGCAAATGATTGGCACGAGGTGGAACATTGATGCCGCTGATCCAATTAGAGGCATTACCAGTTTTGGTTTTTTTCCCAAGAAGCCTACCAATTTTAATTTGTAAAACTAAAAAACTACCATTTTCGTAAATGATTCAGATATCATATGAAGCCTCAAACTCTTTAGGGGAATTGGATTTTAATAACCCAAACTATTCGAAATTGGCCACTGGCACCCTCAACTAAAAAATTGGCCATATATAACCTGAACTATTGACTTATTGGAATCTAGCACCCAACTAACTGACGCCGTTAGTTGGGTTGCTGATGTGGCAAGGATTGCTGACGTGGCACGCTGATGTGTCAATCCACGTGTGTATTTCATTAAAAAAAATTACACCTCATCATCCAAGTGTGCATTTCATTAAAAAAAAAAAAAAAAACCTAGATCTGATACTTGTTTAACCCACATCATCTTCATCATCATCATAAGGTTGTTGCATAGCTGTTGTTGGATCCATTATTACCCCCTTTTCTGGCTTCACATTATAAAAAATGGGACATATTTGATATTTGTCCTTGTCTTTCTCCTTGCACTCAACGATTTTCAGAAGCTCCCTCAAACATGACGGCGATGAAGCGAAGCTTTTAGAAAATATAACCACCAGAAACCTTGATTCTTCAATGTGCATTGAGTTATAATAATCATACTACTTCTAATTTTGTTCTGGATAGAAGCAATATGATGTTTAACCCACATAATCTTCATCATCATCATAAACCCAACAAATTAGGGTTCCATCATAATCCCACCTTCATTACAAACCCAAACCAATCTCCTTCACCAACCACACGTGACCACCGGCCCCTGCTGTAACACCCCAACCGATGGCGGAAACATCGGGATGTCACGTATTGATGATTGTTCAGTAGCTCATGGTGAATAATAAATTTCATTAAATAATTTAAATAAGTTACATACAATTGTTCTAAGAATTTGTACATCAAATTAAATAAAACTATGCAAACATCTTCAAGCATCAATTCAAATCTTCAAGCAAGTAGAACCTGAAATATGTTAAGTTGAAAATATTTTGGGTCAACAAAAGTTGGTGAGAATTACATAGGTTTTGATAATCGAATGAAATTGTTGTGCAATTCATGTGTCATGGCAATCTAGTCCATATGTGAAAACATACTAGAAGTAAATCGAGTGCATAATCAACCATTGTGACTGTTGTATTGTGGTACATCCCATACGCTCATGGTTCACTCGTTTATATTGCAGTAACAAACACCCACGCAACCTTTGTAGGAGGCACGTATCCGGGTGGGATTGTCAGTCCAATAGATCTATCAATGTATACCGTTTGGCTGATGAATGTTTATGCTAGAATTGTGCTTACCCTAGTCATGTTCAAGACATAATGCAACATAGAAAATACACATAGACACATTGATGATTGAATTGCATGAATAATGTTGTAACATGTTTCACCCCAAAAATGGTGATAAATAGAAAAGGGGCTATGTAAAACTCACCTTAGCAAAATGTTATGTCTCGTAAAAAAAATAGAATAATGTGTTGTGAATGTATGCGAGGCGAATCCCAAAGACTCAACAACGTAGCTAGTCCAAATTGAAGAAAACGAAAAAGAAAGAATATCAAGCTTCCAATTCGCCAATTACAAGAGCTTATAATCAAAGCTTCAATTGTAGAAGTAATAGACTATAGAAGAAAGGTATGAGGGAAAGTTTAATCGGATTGAAACAATCGATTTAGAGGTGCAAAGTATGATGGGTCATAGGTGGGTTTTTATACTAGTTTTGGAGTCAATTAGCCATTAAAATTGGTCAACACCATAAAGTAAGGTTTTATGATGAATTGACTATTTGACTAAGACTTTGACTGTTTGACTAAGACTTTGACTAGGACTTTGACTATTTGACTCAAGGCTTTATTTAAAAAAAAAAAAATCTTGTATGTGAAAAAAAAAAGAATTTAGAATCATATTATTATTATTATTATTATTATTATTATTATTATTTATATACATTTATGTATGTATATAAGTTGTGAGTTAGGATAAATAAAGACTTAGGCACATTTGTATAATATTAATGATAAAGGTGTAATAAAAAAAAAAAAAATATATATATATAAGGGCTTTTTATGTATTAAAATTTTGGGGAAAAATTTTGCGATGTTACAGTCTCCCCTACTTTTAGGAACTTCGTCCCGAAGTTAAAAGAAAAACACGAGGTATACAATTGGTCGACTACCGAAAACCTTGATAAAATTTCTCACTACCTTAACGTACCTGTAAATTCATGATTACGTTCCGGATCGTAATTATCAATTTACCTTACATTAGGGTTTTGCGTCCTTTTATGACTCTACCGATTGTTGAGCAGGTTCGATAGTCTCCACCAGTCGTTGAGCAGGTTGTAGGGCCTCTCCCGACTGTTGGAAAGACATGATAACCTCTACCAATCGTTGAGTAGGTTGTTTGGTAGTCAACTAATTGTTGTACAAGTAAGCAAGTATGATTATAGATATAGCAATTAGTTCACATTCAAACAAGCATGCACTCAGATGTTATGATAATACTTGAATTTATTACTTGAATCAAAAAGTGTCAATACATAGAATTAAAAAGTAGACATCATTCAAATGGTGGGGTTTGCTGTTAAGTAGCTGGAGGGTCTTGATCTCGATTTAGTTTAGGGCATCGGTTACGGAAATGATTTGGGTTTCCACATTCATAGCATTGGCCATAGTTGTATTTACCAGGACGATTAAGATTAGCAACCTGAGCAGGGTTGGTTGGTTGGTTGGTGTTAGGGTTTGGGGACTCACGACATGTGTTGACCAGATGGCCATAGCTACCACAATTGGTGCACAGGCGACACACTGAAACAGTGGGGTGATGTCGTTTGCATGTGTTACACAATGGAAAGTTTCTTGTATAGGGTTTCTTGTTAGAAGCTTGTGTAGTGAGGTTTACATTAGGATCCCTGGTCTTGCGCTTCTGGTTCTCGGTAGTTACCGCGGCCACAATACTTGTTTTCTCGCCTTTCCGAACTAAGGTCTCGTTCTTTATGCGATTTCCATCGCCATTTCCATTTCCATTGCCGTTCCCATTCATTGGGATGACTTGAGCCAACAAGTTAGAAACCAGAGTTGTGATTTGTTGCGCCATTTGTTGGGAAATAATCGCAGCCAGTTGGGCATCAACACCTTTGTTGTTTTTGTTGTTGTTGTGGTTGGTTTTGTGGTTGTTGTTACTTTCCTCTTGGTTTTCACCACTGTTATTGCGAGTGCTGCGACGTGGAGACATGATCTATAAGGGACACAATGAAGGTTCAATGTGGCATGAAATGAATGAGGTGATATAAGGAATGTAATCATTTATTCATTAATTAAAATGAATAAACAAAAACGTTGACGTATAAAAGATTCCAGATTCCAACAACATAGTGAAGACATGCTTTAGCCTATAAGTGAACACTCATCCCGAGAATTCCCAGGTAGGCATCCGGGTCCCTCATCTGATTGGGATATATGCGCAATGCCAGCCTAGACAGAAGACTCAGAATACAGGCGTTCACCCTTCCAGATTGCACGTGTTCGTTATTAAAATCTAGAACTTCGACGAGATCTCAAGGTGGTTCAGGTTAAACCTGAGGGTTTTGCCTTATTAGTCTAAGAGTGGATCCAGTGATGGAGAGCAACCTTCTCGTAGGGATTAATGTAGGGATAAGAAGTAGGAGGGAGATAGAGAATAGCAAGTAAAAGAAGCAAGTACTGGTTAAATCCTATGGTTATAGACTAGATTATTTTTCTAATAACCTAATTCCCTATAACCATGGCTCTGATACCAATCTGTAACACCCCAACCGATGGCGGAAACATCGGAATGTCACGTATTGATGATTGTTCAGTAGCTCATGGTGAATAATAAATTTCATTAAATAATTTAAATAAGTTACATACAATTGTTCTAAGAATTTGTACATCAAATTAAATAAAACTATGCAAACATCTTCAAGCATCAATTCAAATCTTCAAGCAAGTAGAACCTGAAATATGTTAAGTTGAAAATATTTTGGGTCAACAAAAGTTGGTGAGAATTACATAGGTTTTGATAATCGAATGAAATTGTTGTGCAATTCATGTGTCATGGCAATCTAGTCCATATGTGAAAACATACTAGAAGTAAATCGAGTGCATAATCAACCATTGTGACTGTTGTATTGTGGTACATCCCATACGCTCATGGTTCACTCGTTTATATTGCAGTAACAAACACCCACGCAACCTTTGTAGGAGGCACGTATCCGGGTGGGATTGTCAGTCCAATAGATCTATCAATGTATACCGTTTGGCTGATGAATGTTTATGCTAGAATTGTGCTTACCCTAGTCATGTTCAAGACATAATGCAACATAGAAAATACACATAGACACATTGATGATTGAATTGCATGAATAATGTTGTAACATGTTTCACCCCAAAAATGGTGATAAATAGAAAAGGGGCTATGTAAAACTCACCTTAGCAAAATGTTATGTCTCGTAAAAAAAATAGAATAATGTGTTGTGAATGTATGCGAGGCGAATCCCAAAGACTCAACAACGTAGCTAGTCCAAATTGAAGAAAACGAAAAAGAAAGAATATCAAGCTTCCAATTCGCCAATTACAAGAGCTTATAATCAAAGCTTCAATTGTAGAAGTAATAGACTATAGAAGAAAGGTATGAGGGAAAGTTTAATCGGATTGAAACAATCGATTTAGAGGTGCAAAGTATGATGGGTCATAGGTGGGTTTTTATACTAGTTTTGGAGTCAATTAGCCATTAAAATTGGTCAACACCATAAAGTAAGGTTTTATGATGAATTGACTATTTGACTAAGACTTTGACTGTTTGACTAAGACTTTGACTAGGACTTTGACTATTTGACTCAAGGCTTTATTAAAAAAAAAAAAAATCTTGTATGTGAAAAAAAAAAGAATTTAGAATCATATTATTATTATTATTATTATTATTATTATTATTATTATTTATATACATTTATGTATGTATATAAGTTGTGAGTTAGGATAAATAAAGACTTAGGCACATTTGTATAATATTAATGATAAAGGTGTAATAAAAAAATATATATATATATAAGGGCTTTTTATGTTTTAAAATTTTGGGGAAAAATTTTGCGATGTTACACCTGCACCATATCCTTCACCCCTGCAAAACCCGACCCGTCAACAACTTAACCAAGTACCCTACCTGTTTTAAGCTTCGATTGACCCACAAGATCTATTCGCCGGTCAACAAGGGTCGACGACCGACCTGTTTTAAGCTTCAATTGTATTATAGGGATATTTTGGTAAAAAGTGGGTCGATCTAGAAGTCAATGCGGTTCAAGTTATATATGGTTTGCAAGGAGTGCTAATGGGTTGTGATTGGTGGTGGTGGTGGTACAGAGAGAGATATACTGTAGTGGTTGTTGTAGATTGAAAGTTTGTTTTTGGTTGATGTTATGAAGATGAAGATAATGTTGATGTTATGAAGATGATGATGTGGGTTAATGGTGTTATCAGATATCAGATCTGTTTTTTTTTTTTTTTTTTTTTTTTTTTTTATGCTGATGTGGCTTTATATATCAAAAAATATTTTTAATGAAATGCACACATCAGCGTGCCACGTCAGCAATCCTTGCCACATCAGCAACCCAACTAACGGCGTCAGTTAGTTGGGTGCTAGATTCCAATAAGTCAATAGTTCAGGTTATATATGGCCAATTTTTTAGTTGAGGGTGCCAGTGGCCAATTTCGAATAGTTTGGGTTATTAAAATCCAATTCCCCAACTCTTTAACATGCAGGGTGCTGATAGCATTGCAAAGATAACATGTATTTACGATTGTTAAGTAAACATAAAAGTAATTGTGTAGCAAATGTAAATATAGAGTAATTCACTTGGTAGATTCATATAACTTTTAAAAGGACGGCCCCAGACTCAAGACTAGCAAGTAAGCAAGTTAGTATTTTAGGATTATTAATTTAAAGTAAAATAGAGTAACATTAATTTGTCGTTAAAATTTTTTTTCTAGCAAATAACATTGAAACAATGATCGATAGAAAAGCATGCAAACATACATAAATAGTATGTAAGATAATAAGTAAAACAAAACATTGTTACAGGGGTTTTTTTTTTTTTAATCATTTGCATAATTAGTAGAGATTTTAATTTACAAATTATTTTTGGTGGGCATTGGGAAAAAAATTAAAAAAGGGGATAACACTACTTGAATTGGCGGTATCAAGCTAGGCTTCTGCAACCCCACAATGATATCGCCAAACCAAATGGTGTAGTCTTTGATGCCGCCAAACTGATTAGAGGCATCAAGCCTTGATGCCGCCAATCCAATGTGAGGTTACCTTGATGTCGCCAAACGGATTAGAGGCATCATTTCTTATATAAGGCAACGGCCAGCTTCCAATTCTCTCAATCCCATTTACAACACAAACACATTCTATCATTTCCACATATCTCAATCCCATTTACAACACAATTGTAAAAAACTAAACAAAATACCAATATGAGATATAATACTTTTCCCACAATTGTTTTGGAGGGTACGATTTTTTATTGATATTGGGTCGATGTTACATCCACATGGAGTTATAACAGTATTGGGCGGGGATGAGCCGTGCTTAAAAGCATTCTCTCCTGTCTCATCCCCTGCTTGGCATCGCTTTTCTGGGGTCCAAAAAAGCGGTGTCTTTGGATCAGTGTTACATCCACATGAAACTACTTGGATCGATGTTACATCCACACGTGGTATAACACGTGTAGAATGCAACATTGTTATTGTAGTTTATAATATTAGAGAGTTGGTTGTCATTGGTAGTCTCAATCTCTAGTCTACCACACCCAGACATTCCAACAGGCTCTTTAGGGGGGTCGACTTTCCAGGCAAAGCCTGTAGCGCAAGGCCATCCGATGTTGAAGAATCGCATCATGTGATTAGCGACGTCAGCGATATCGGATGATCCTGCTCTTGCTCGTGCTACTTTGGCTGTAACACCCCAACCGATGGCGGAAACATCGGGATGTCACGTATTGATGATTGTTCAGTAGCTCATGGTGAATAATAAATTTCATTAAATGATTTAAATAAATTACATACAATTGTTCTAAGAATTTGTACATCTCAAAATGAAAAATACTAGCTACACATCTTCAAGCATTAACTCAAATCTTCAAGCAAATATAACCTGAAACATGTTAAGTTTGAAAATATTTTAGGTCAACAAAAGTTGGTGAGAATTACATAGGTTTTGATAATCGAATAAAGCTTGTACAATTCAAGTGTCATGGCAAGTCTAGTCCATATGTGAAAACATACTAGCAGTAAATCGAGTGCATAATCAACCCTTGTGACTAGAATATTGTGGTCCATCCCATACGCTCATGGTTCACTCGATTATGTTATGCGATAACAATCACCCACGCTAACTATGTAGGAGGTACGTATCCGGGTGGGATTGTCAGTCCAATAGATCTATCATTGTATACCGTCGGCTGATCAATGTTAATGATTATGCTAGAATATTGTGCTTACCCTAGTCATGTTTAAGACATAATGCAACATAGAAAAACACATAGACACTTTATGATTGAATTGCATATAGAATGTTGTAACATGTTTCACCCCAAAAATAGTGAAAAAATAGAAAAGGGACTATGTAAAACTCACCTTAGGTGCTTAATGAGTTCGTGCGTTTTCTTGAGCGTGCAAACACTTAGTAATAATGCCTTGGAAAACTCGGAACTAGCTAGAGGAGATAATGATGGATGTAAACTTTAGTATGTGGGAGATGGGATAATAATGTTTTTTTTTTATTGAATGTTATAAAGAGTTGAATGGTAGGCTATTGTATTTATAGTGTAGAAATTGGAGTTGTAATTAGGGACTACTTTGACTAGGCTAGAATTTAGGAACAACTTTGACTTGACTAGAAGACCATATTTACTAACACTTTGACTTGACTAGGAGACCATATTTACTAACACTTTGACTTGACTTGACTAAGAGACTACGTTTGACTTTTCAGGTTTGACTAAGGGACCTTGAAAGGGTTTAAGTTTAATTGGTTTTAATTAACATCACAAAACACCAAATGGTGTAGTGGTTTGTGTGGTGTGGTTAAGGTTTAGCCCGCCAGGGACTCGGGTTCGAATCTTGGATCAGGCAAACATTTTTTTAACGTTTTAAAATCAGAATTTTTAATAAAATCCAATTTAATATTGATTTTAAGTCATTATTTAAACAAAAAAATTAATAAAATGGATGGGAAAGATAATGTAAACATGAATCGGATGAATAAACGAAGGAGTTCTATATATATAAAAAAAATTGTGTGATGTTACATTGGCAGGGCAGCCTGGGTTGATCATTGGGTACCTTTAGATTTGGTACACATGTTCAACAGATTGATTGATGTTCCTCTGTTTGATTCAAATGGGTTTGAATTTGAATGCAGTCCTGAGTTTCCGGTGACTAGAAGAATGAGTTTCTGGGTCCACAAGCTATTGTTGACTTCAATAAAGCAATGGAGATGGAAGGTGCGAAACAGAAACTTAGTGAACTCTGCAACAAGAAACGGTGGTAGAATATTGGAATTGGTGATCTCGGAAATAGATTACACTCTCAAAGCCTTACACATACACTATTTGCCTATCAAATCACCTGCAAAAATATTTTAAAACCCAACACCATTGCATGCAATGCTAGAGTAGAAGACGCCAACCCATTTGGCGGCATCATTGATGCCTCATTCTTGAATGGCGGTATCAAGGCGGCACCAATGAGGATGACACTAACCCATTTGGCGGTATCAATGAAGTGTGATATTAGATTGGCGGCATCATTGAAGTCTCATATTGGATTGGCGGTATCAAGGGTGATGCCTCTAATCAATTTGGCGGCATCAATGAATCAACAGAATCAATTGGTGGCATCACTGTATCACTGCAGAAGCCTAGCTTGATACCGCCATTTGGGTTAGTGTCATCCCCATTTTTAGTTTTTTTTCCCAATACCCTCCAAATATAATTTGTAAATTAAAATCTCTACTAATTATGCAAATGATTCGTTAACAAATGAAAACCCCGAGACAAATTTAACACAATATTTGTAAGTTTGGGTTTTAATCTAAAAGCATATCACTTGAACTAACAAACACATTTAATTATAATGTATAATTATTTATGTTTAAAAAAAAGCGTGTATTATTCCATAAGATAAATTAATTGGGTATATTATAGTTAAAAAGATAAAATAGATATGATATGTAATGTAAATAGTTTAAACGAGATTTTATTTGTTGTATTCCCTGGCTGTGAATTTTTAACATTAGAGTATAAATCATAAATAATGAAGAAAATAAGGTTTTTAGGTGTATTCTTGTCAGCCCACGAAAACTTGTTTCATGTCCGTGTTCATGTGTTTGATTTCCAGTTCATACCATGTTCAGGGTCGCGTATCAAACTTTCAGGTTCGTATAGGTTTCACTACTAGAAAAACACCCTTCCTTGACAATCATTTTATGACATACATGTATTTAATGACAAAAAAAGTGTATGTCATAAAAAAAGTGTCATCTTTGATAAAAAGTATTAAATTCTTGACGCTTTTTTCTGCGTGTCAACAATTTTCCGTCATAAACCAAAAAACATGACAGTAAACACGAATAAATGTCATGATTTTGTGTCACTAAAATTTGAATTCCCTCCACTCTCTTCTCCAGCACGCCTCCCCATAAACCCTCCCCCTCTCTCTCACGTAACAAAACACAGACACTGGATAATCCTAAACACAAACCCTCCCCCTTCTTCAAAGAACAAAACCCTAAACATAAATCCCTAACATTCTTCGATGATACGCATAATCTCTTCTTATTCATTTGGCTCACGTATTCATCTCTGCAACCAACGATGGCTGATTCCAACACCAACACCAACACCAAATCCAAAATCGATCCGTCGGTAATTTCCTTTTCCGTTTCCTTTTTCTCCTTTACGTCGTCGTTTTTACTCTTCCAATTTATATAAAATTGGGGTTATTTCTATAAATTTGATTTTTTTTTTTTGAATTAGTGCTTTATGTTTTTTTCTTTTCGGAGGGCTATGAACCCCTTGATTCGAGGAGTGAATTTAAAAAAGAACAATTGTAGTTGTTTGTAGACAACTAGAAATAAGAAAACTGATATACTTGGAAAAATTGGACATTTTATTAGATCTCTCAAGGGCACATTTGTAGTTGCAAAATTTGATGCAATAGATCGAGTTTCTATGACGGTATACGTTTTTCGTTTTAACTTTTGGAGCTACGATGGGCTTTTGAAAGCTGAAACCTAGTACAAAAGCTATAAATTACTCGTAGATATTATTGTTACAGTGTATTTGTTGCAGTTAAGTATCACATTTCTCGCTGTTTCATGTACTCTACTCAGTCTTGATGCCATGGATATTAGTGGGGAAAAATCATTTAATGAAGTCCATATTTGTTCAACAATAACACACCCACCCACTCTAGATTCATCCTCTTCGCCGCCTTTGGCTGACCACCGTCCGATTGCCAGTCAACAATAAGTATAAATATATGGGCTTTGGTTTGGAACTCGACTGTTTCTGGTGGCGGCGTGGCGCTGCAGGTGCAGAATTGCTTGAACTAACGCTCAGGTGCAGAATTGCTTGAACTAACGCTCAGGTGCAGATTTGCTTGAAACGCTCCTGTCTCCGTTACTTTCTGCAGCAGAAGACAGGTGGGTCGTTGTAGCCGGTTCGAGTTGAAGTCTTTCTGCACCTTTTAAGGTTATTTACTAACAAACTTGCCTTTTTTTTATTTATGCATATCATTATCAACATTAGAATGCATAGTGTGACTCCAAACTTGTAATGTACACACAAAATCTTATTGAAGATTCGTTGATGTCTTAAGTGTCTAATTGATGAGTGTTGCTTTTTAAATATACAGGGCTTCTTTGTTTGACTATGAGCTAATTGTTGGAGATGAAGGCAAAAGGTTACATGTATTTGGTAGATTTGCCGGTCTGGCAGGTTTTGTCGAAGGCATAAACGGTTATAACCGCTGTTACGGAAGACAAACGGTAGGGTAGAATTTGATTTGAATTTGAGATTTGGTATATGTATGGATTGAATTTTATGAAATGGGTTTATAGATTTTGTCATTAGTAATTATCTCTGTGTGTGTATGAATCTAGGGTAAAATAGTAGTTTTATATTTTTTTTTATTTTTTTTGGTAAAAAAAGATGACATGCATTGTCTGTCGTAAACAGATGACATGCAAGAAAGTGTCAATAAAAAGTGTCAGAAATGCGTGTCATAAACAGATGACATGCAAAAAAGTGTCATGTTAAATTTATGACACCGCCATCATTGACACTCTTTTTTGTGTCATCAAACCCCTTTCTTGACACGCAATGCGTGTCAAGAAAGGTCTTTTTTCTAGTAGTGTTTCCACATGCTAACTCGCAAACACAACTTATTAAACATCTAATATGGAGAGCGAGGTACAAGCTTGTTTTTGACAATAAATCGGCCCAGATGGAAGATATTCTTTGTGAAATCAAGTCGGTGGGGTTCCTTTGGGTCAAAAGTAAAGCTAGATTAAAGTCGCTAAAGTGGAAGGATTGGTGTAAATTTGATTTCATGAGCTTGGGGTTTTGGGCCTTTTGGCGTTGTTGAATGTAGTACACTTAAAAAAAAAAAAAAAAAAAAAAAATCTAATGCCGCTAATCACACAAACTACATCTGAACCCATATAAGCCCTAAACAACTCAACAAATTAAAACATCGACACACAAGTTTGTTTAGACACCCAATATTACAACCATCCAACTGACTGCAACTGAAAACCAAAGTCCCTTAAAAAACTTATAATGTGGATACATTTAGATCTCAAAATGGTTGTAAAAGGAAAATTTATTCTAGTTAAGTTAAAACCACTTCAATTATTAATATAAATAATATATTTGTGGATCATAAACAGACCAGAACAAAAACAACAATACAAAAAAATAAATAAATGAAGCACGACAAAAAAACTGAATCGTTAAATAGCTATTGAATCAACAATACAAACACACTATGACTCAACTACTTGTGGAACTCTTATCTTTGGTGTTCTGAAAGTAAAAGAGTGATGGAGGAAAACAGTGCAGTAAACATTATCAGAAGCATAAGTAGGGGAGTGGAAGATGTGCTCTCCATTGGTAGTGGCAGCAGCCCGTATCAGCGGAGCAGCCCCGGCTCGTTGGCAGACGAAGAGGCCTTGCGATGGGCCGCTTTGGAGAAACTACCTACCTACAACCGAGTACGTACAACCATCTTCAAGAATTTTAATATGTCAGCTGATCTTAAAGACCGAACACCTTCTGAGAGGCTGTTGTTGGATGTCGGAGAGCTTGATGCAAAAGAACATCAAGACTTCATTGACAAGATCTTCAAGGATGCTGAAGAGGACAATGGAAGGTTCTTGAAAAAATTAAGAGATCGGGTTGATAAGTAAGACTCCATCATCAATATATGTTTAATTTATTCTTTTTATGGGGTGTTTAAAGAATTGCATTTATAAGATGTTTTTTAATTACTTCTATTTGGAAGTTTTTTTAATAAAGGCATGTTAAAAAGTTGTGAGGGAATAGAGAATTTTGAATAATAACTTTTAGAATTGCTTTAAAGGAGAAATAAAATGTGTGTGGTTATTTCAAAAGTAAGTTTTGATAAACAATCTCAAACGTGATCTTAATAATCTTTTCACTTGACAAAATACCGACTTTGTATTTCAGGGTTGGCATCTCTCTTCCAACAGTTGAAGTTCGATTTCAAAATTTGACCGTAGAAGCAGATTGCTACATCGGTGATAGAGCACTTCCATCACTACCAAACGCGGCAAGAAATTTGGTCGAATCAATTCTAGGTGCTATTGGAATCAGTTTGTCTAAGAAAACCAAACTCACCATTCTTCAAAATATATCAGGGATAATCAAACCTTCAAGGTACATATAACATATGCCATCGTGTTCTCAATTCATAGATTTGGCCACCCAAATAAAGCCGGTAATTGGAATTTTTTCATAAATAGGCAAAAATCAAGTTGGAAGAGTGTTTCTAAGTGGTGCATGGAATTTTTTTTTGTGAAAATAGGTAGGTCGCTAGTTGAACTAGCGACCTTGAATCTTTGATTTTGAAGGTCGCTGGTTCAACCAGTGACCTTCAATGAAAGTCGTTGGTTCAACCAGCGACCTTCAATGAAGGTTGTTAAACCAATCAACGACCGTCAAAATCAAAGATTCAAGGTCGTTAGTTCAAATGAACTAGCGACCTGCCTATTTTCACAAATAATTTCATGCACCACCTAAAAACACTCTTCCAACTTGATTTGTGTCTATTTATGAACAAAATTGCGGTAGTTGACTAATGGCACTTCTATGCTTAACAATATTATGAACTTTTTTTATGTTACAGAATGGCCCTTCTATTAGGTCCGCCATCTTCTGGAAAAACAACTCTTTTGTTGGCTTTGGCAGGAAAGCTTGACTCGAGCTTAAAGGTCAATATAAATTTATGTTTTTATTTATTTACTTAAGTATCCTTCTAAAAAAATGGTGTTATTTGAAAAAAAAAAAAATACTGGGCAAAAAGGGTTATTAATTAATTAAGTCCTATTTGTTATCGAATAAAATTGGTTTTACAATATGAATAAGTGCGAGAAGACTTATGCTAGGCTCTAAAAACCTATCTCGAAATTTAGCAACGTTGCTCCTGTGATCGCGATCTTGAAGTCTTGATCAAAGATAAACCTAATATTATATGTGATCGATTCCTTTTATATGCAAACTTCCACACTTACTAAGGGGGTGTTTGGGATTGATCATTCAAAACAGATTATGCGTTTTGAAAACGCAGGGGTGGAGCTGCTTATAAATTATTGCGTTTTGGTAGCCTAAAAAACTGATTATCTGCGTTTTCATAACGCAATTCCAAACACTAAAAACTGATTATCTGCGTTTTCAAAACGCAACAATCTAAAAATCAGATTCAAAACACAATCTCAAACACCCTCTAAGTTTACTCCTAATCTATATCATTCTCTTATACTTCTTTTATGAGATTTGAACCCTCAATCTGATAAGGAGGGCACGTTTTAGTCATACCTCGGTACCTTTTGGAAAGAAGCCCTCTTTTTGTTAGAGCGCACAAGTTTTGTAAAAGTAGTTATAAAAGATTGAAATCTTTAATTGACAAAGATGAAAGGTGGTGGTTTGGTTGTTTGGCACGATGGTAAACATGGCCGCCACTATTACTCTTTATTCTTGTAGTGAAACGGATAGATTGGTTGAAAAACTCATGTTTTGTAACACATTATTTCTTTACATATAAAAACACTATATTAATAAACACTTCTAACTAAAAACACTTTTTGAGTAAATAAACAATCCCAAACTCCTTTTAATGTGTGTGTTTTTCTTTTTTGCATTATAAGATGTTATACAAACATAACTTTGTGTGTGTAGAGCAAAATACAATGATTAAAAGGTCATCTTTAATTTTAGGGAATTGAATTTTAATAACCTGAACTATTTAAAATTGACCACTGGCACTCCAAACTAAAAAATTGGTCATATATAACCTGAACTATTGACTTATTGGAATTTAGCACCCAATTGACTGACGACGTTAGTGGGGTTGCTGACGTGGCACGATTTGCTGACGTGGCATGCTAACGTGTCAATCCACGATTAGCTGACGTCGCACAATTTGCTGACGTGGATTGACACATCAGCAACCCCACTACGTCGTCAGTCAATTGGGTGCTAAATTCCAATAAGTCAATAGTTCAGATTATATATAGCCAATTTTTTAGTTTGGGGTGTCAGTGACCAATTTCAAATAGTCCAGACTATTAAAATCCAATTCCCCTTAATTTTAATAAAAGTCTGGAAACATCCATAAACTTAACTAGCACATCAATTTCTCTGTAACACTACAAATATCCTTTTGATTTCATTAAATTTCTACATCATCACTTTCTTTTTAAATTTGTTATACGTCATCAGATTTTTGTAAATAAACAAACTAGGTGAAATCTCGTGTGATGTCTGGGAAGACTATATCATTTTTTATGGTCTGTTTACTAAACACTAAATCAAGAAGTTAAGCATCTGTTGCAAGCAAAGTCTGTAAACTAATGTTTGTTTTAGAGCAATAGGCCTGTTAAGAAGATCTGTCTGAAACAGTTGTTGCTTCAAACAGATGTTGCTTCAACAGTTTGCTTTAAACAGTTGTTGCAAGCAAATTTTTGAAGCATCATCTGTTTAAAGCAACAACTATTTCGGACAAATCTCCTTAACAGACCCACTGCTCTGAAACAGACCTTAGTAAACAGACTTTGCTTGCAACAGATGCTTTACTTTTTGATTTGGAAATATAATAAAACACTCGGTTTTTTTTTCGGTTTTTTTTTGTATAGCACTATGGTACTCGTTGGAAAGATAATAAAACGCTCGTTAATTTGGTGTAAATTTTTTTCAAAAAATGTCATTTAAAAAATTTATTAACGTTTAAAAATCATGAAGGAAAGTGCATGTGTTATGCACATGAGAGAGAAAAAATAATTTAATAGTAGATGGAGTATCCATGACCCATTTAATTGACCTGGTAAAATGAGCAAGAAAAACTTAGTTAGATGGCCTGAAAATATGTCATGTGTCCCACATTGCTTTCATTTATATTATTTATAAGAAAATAATTTAGTTTTTTAATGATTAATAACTACTCGGTTGGTAAAATAATTCATATAAATCAAAAGTATCATATTAAAGACATAAAATCACTATAAAAAGTTACATAAATAATGTTTACTTGTTACTTAAAATGATTTGACAGTAAAAGAAATATACTTCAAATTAAATTTGTAACAAAAATGAATAATTAAAATAAAATAGACTTCTTAAGGGAGACGGCCAAACATTAACATTGACCTTTAGTGAGGCTTGTTTACCTCTCACTCTAAAGACGTTCAAAGACATACAATTGGAGATGGTCTAATTTACTTAAAAAATCGTACATATTAAACAGGTTGTCGGAGATATTACCTATAATGGTCATAAGCTCAATGAATTTGTACCACGAAGGACGTCTGCCTACATAAGCCAGTACGATCTTCATGCTGGAGAAATGACCGTTAAGGAAACCTTAGATTTCTCAGCAAGATGTCAAGGAGTTGGATCGAGAATAGGTAATGTTTTTTTTTTAAATAGTGATGTATTATATCTTGAAGCAAAAAAATGACATGTATAGCTTAATAATGACATAGAATTGTTAACGGAGCTCGCAAGAAGAGAGAAGCAAGTAGGGATTTTCCCGGAAGCTGATATCGACCTTTTCATGAAGGGAACTGCCATAGAAGGAGATGCCAGCAGTTTGATTACTTACTACACTCTTAGAGTAAGATGAAGCTTTTCAAAATTCATTATAATCCTAGGTTTGCTTATTCCAATCTCAAAAATGTTTACAAATCAAAACATTCAAATGTGTGTTAAATTGAAATAGATACTTGGCCTGGATATCTGTCGGGACACCTTAGTTGGTGACGCGATGAGACAAGGAATATCTGGTGGACAAAAGAAGCGAGTAACTACAGGTTATTAACTCTTTTACTCTACGTCTTATGTGAGCTTGAAATAAATAGTGTGTAATTGGTTATTATTAATCATATTTAACGACACATATTTATCGTCTACAATAAGGAAACTAAATGTATTTAAAAAGGGAAAAAAGCAACCTAATTAAATAAACAATCGAATCTGGAAACTTTGAAGCATTCTTTTATTCTTTAATACTCTTGAATACACGAACATGTTTGTTGTAAGTCATGACATTATTATTATTTTTTTGAAAGGCGAATTTTATTAGTTATTTATATCAGAACTAACCGTGTTGCTAAATTAAAATAGGAGAGATGCTTGTTGGGCCAGCAAAGACTTTATTTATGGACGAGATATCCACAGGTCTAGACAGTTCCACCACATTTCAGATAGTGAAGTGCTTGCAACAAATTGTACACCTCAGTGACTCAACAATCTTGATGTCCCTGCTACAACCTGCTCCAGAGACTTTTGATCTTTTTGATGACATAATATTACTATCAGAAGGACAAATTGTGTATCAAGGTCCACGAGAACATGCTCTTGAATTCTTTGAAGATTGTGGATTTAAGTGCCCTGAGAGAAAGGGCATTCCTGACTTCTTACAAGAGGTAGAAATTACCACTAACTTAGTGAATTTGAAGTTTATTGTTAACTTAACATTTTGTATACAACATCATTACAACAGGTTACCTCTCGAAAGGATCAAGAGCAATATTGGGCAGATAGAAGCAAACCATATAAATATATTCAAGTTTGCGAATTTGTTGAGCGTTTCAAGCAATTTCATGTGGGCGAGAAGCTAAACAATGAGCTTTCAATCCCCTATAACAAAAACCAAAGCCACAAAGCTGCTTTAGTCTTCAAGAAATACACGGTACCAAAAAGGGAGTTGCTTAAGGCCTCGTGGAATAAGGAATGGCTACTGATGAAAAGAAACAGTTTTATTTATATTTTCAAGACTGTACAGTTCATCATTTTAGCCTTTACAGCGATGACTGTGTATTTTAGGAGTAGAATGCACACGAGGAATGAAGAAGATGGTGCAATATATATAGGAACACTAGTGTTCAGTTTGCTCCTAAATATGTTTAATGGTCTAGCTGAAATTTCCTTTATCATAATAAGGCTTCCTGTAATTTTCAAACAAAGAGACCTTCTTTTTCACCCACCATGGGCTTACACACTTCCAACATTCTTGCTTCGTGTACCATCATGTTTGTTAGAGAGTATTGTTTGGATGGCTATTGTATATTACGGTGTTGGCCTTGCCCCTGAAGCTAGCAGGTAACAAATATTATTATTGTTATACGATATTTTTTGTTACTATTAATCGCTAACAAGTTACATCATACTATGGTTCATGTGTAGGTTCTTCAAGCACTTTCTATTGGTTTTTATGATCCAGAACGTGGGAGGGGCATATTTTAGGTTTATTGCTGGAATATGTAGGACAATGAACATTGCAAACACCGGTGGAACCCTTGCACTTCTCTCAATATTTCTTTTGGGTGGTTTCATTCTTCCTAGAACTCAAATTCTTAATTGGTGGGAATGGGGATACTGGGTATCGCCGTTGTCATATGGCTTCAAAGCCTTTGCAGTAAATGAATTCTTTTCACCTAGGTGGATGAACAAAATGGTAAGTAATTTGTTAGTAAAAAGATGTGTAGTCATTATGTTTGTATTTAAAATAGAGATGCAAAAAAAAAAAAAAAAAAAAAGCGGTTACTAACTGATATATTAAAATACGGGTTAGGCTCAAAAATAACCATAGGTTTGGAACCAGTTATGATAATAAGAGTAAACATTGATTAGTAAACGATTTTTAGTTAACCGGTTATTACCAAATTTTTAGTTTTTTCTAGCCCATTTTTAATAATTTATGACTACTTTTACCACTTTGCCCCCATACACACATACATATATACACACACATAAATAAAAAGCAAAGTTAATTGAGTTTATACGTTTTGGCATTTTTTTTATTTTGATAAAAATAAAAAAATGATTATTTTAACCTACTATAGATTGACCAGGTTTTTTTAACATACAACAACAATAACAATCGAGCACAGTAAATCCCACCTATAACAAAGTTATTGGTAGGGTCTGGGAATGGTGGGTGTGGCGAAACTTACCCTTATCCTTAAGGATAGAAAGGTTGCTTTCGGAGAGACCTGGTTTGTATAACCTAATCATTTATAATAGGTTATGGATTTCTACCACTCAAAACCAGTTATCAACCTAGCATGTTATTTTTATAAGTGGTTATTGTTTTACCGATGTGCACCTCTAATATGATACACATTTTTTAATGCTTATAGAGTACGGACAATACAACTAGACTCGGCATAGCAATACTAAAAAACATGGATATCCCCACTCAAGAAAGCTGGTTCTGGATAGGTTTTGCTTCTCTTGTAGGTTTTGGAGTTCTCTTTAACATCCTCTTCACTTTTGCCCTAATGTATTTAGACCGTAAGTTTTCCAAAACCTCATCCCCTTCTGAAATCCCCAAATATCTTATGAGTAACTAACTTTGTCACTTCCATAATTAAATAACCAGCCCTTGGAAAACCACAAGCAATCATCTCCAAAGAAGCATCTACGGGAATGGAAGCTAAAAAAGGTATCTTCAAATAATCAAGTTTTACAACTAAGCATGATATAATTCCTCAATCTCTATTTACAACGAATAGAAGTATTTCCAATAAGGAAAAAATATTAAGAAAATAAAAAAATCGCACAAAACACACATGTTTTCTTATTAACACTATATATATGTATGACTTTTGTAGATGGATCTACAGAAAAGGAACCTCCAAGAAGTCAATCAGACTCTTATGATTCTAAGACTCCTAAGAAAGGAATGATTCTTCCATTTACTCCATTATCCATGTCATTTGATAACATGAACTATTTTGTTGATATGCCCCGAGTAAACTCTTATACCCTTTAGCTTTTTCTCAATTAAAAAAAACTACTTAAATATATAAAATATTTATTGAATAACATTCATTTATAAATCCAACCGTTATTGATTAAACAGGAAATGCGAGAACAAGGAGTGACAGAAAATAGGTTGCAATTAATTTGTGAAGTAAGCGGTGCTTTTAGGCCCGGAGTTTTAACTTCTTTGATGGGAGTTAGTGGAGCAGGTAAAACAACATTGTTGGATGTTTTAGCAGGAAGAAAGACAAGTGGTTATATTGAAGGAGATATACGAATATCAGGATTTCCAAAGAAACAAGAAACATTTGCTAGAATATCTGGATATTGTGAGCAAAATGATATCCACTCTCCCAATATCACAGTTTATGAATCTTTGATTTATTCAGCTTTTCTTCGCCTCCCAAAAGAAGTCAGTGATGAAGAGAAGATGGTATATAGATGATTACGTAATCAACTTTTGTCAAAACAAACATGTGCAAAGAAAATATGAGGCGCTAATTAATATCTTTGTGTTTATTACATTTTAGATTTTTGTACGCGAAGTGATGGAGCTGGTTGAACTAGATAATCTCAAGGATACAATAGTGGGACTTCCAGGAATTAGTGGTTTATCAACGGAACAAAGAAAAAGGCTAACAATTGCTGTAGAGCTTGTTGCCAATCCTTCAATAATTTTTATGGATGAGCCGACTTCTGGGCTTGATGCAAGAGCAGCAGCCATTGTAATGAGAACTGTGAGAAACACTGTTGATACAGGGAGAACTGTTGTCTGCACCATCCATCAACCTAGCATTGATATCTTTGAATCATTTGATGAGTTACTACTATTGAAAAGAGGTGGGCAAATGATCTATGCAGGACCACTAGGGAGGAACTCAAGAAACATCATCGACTATTTTGAGGTATTTTACAAGCCTAACAAAAAAGTGAATAAACGATTTGTTTTATGTAAATCGAATATATTATTAACAATTTGTCATACAATTAGGAAATTCCTGGAGTTTCAAAGATGCCAGATAAATACAATCCTGCAACATGGATGTTAGAAGTCACTTCCGCTGTTGCGGAGAGTCGACTTCGGATTGATTTCGCTGAACACTTCAAATCGTCTTTCTTGTATCAGTAAGTTTATCTTATGATAAATTTGATTTGATATAACACAATGTCTTTTAAAGATTGTAATTTGTAATTATGTATGTATTTTGTATGAACCATAGAAAGAACAAGGAATTGGTTATGCAGTTAAGCACACCTCCCCAGGAGCAACAGATCTTCATTTTGGAACACAATATTCTCAATCTTTTTGGGGACAATTCAAGTCTTGTATGTGGAAGATGTGGTGGAGTTATTGGAGAAATCCTGATTATAACCTTGTACGCAACATCTTTACATTGGTTGCAGCACTCCTAGTTGGAATAACATTTTGGAAGATTGGTGAAAAGAGGTCACCCTAAAACGCTTCAATATAAAATCAATTATAATGATTTATGAAATTGTTTCTCCTAATATTTAATTTTATACATTTATTTTCAGGGAGAGCAGCAACAATTTAACCACAATTGTTGGGGCTTTATATGCTGGAGTATTCTTTGTTGGTATGAACAATTGCCAAACAGTGCAACCTGTAGTAGCCTCAGAAAGAACTGTCTTTTATCGTGAAAGAGCAGCTGGAATGTACTCAACATTACCATATGCCTTGGCACAGGTCAGGGTTTAAATATATGTTCAAATGGTTAATTCAAACAAAATTTATCTTTGGTTATAATTAGCTTCTCACTAGTAAATGGGGATTTGTTATTCATATAGGTGTTAGTGGAGATACCATATGTATTTGTTGCAACAACATATTACACTTTAATAGTGTATGCTATGGTGTCATTCGAATGGTCAGCAACCAAATTTCTTTGGTTCTTTTTCATCAACTTCTTTTCATTCTTGTATTTTACGTACTATGGATTGATGACGGTTTCCCTCACACCAAACGAGCAAATAGCAGCCGTAGTAGCAGTTTTATTCTACGGTCTCTTTAATTTCTTTTCCGGGTTTTTCATTCCACGACCCGTAAGTCTTCGTCAATAATAGTTATATTTTTCGTTTTTTATTGTATAAATTTAACACTTTGTTGAATTTCAGAGAATTCCGAAATGGTGGGTATGGTATTACTGGATATGCCCTATAGCCTGGACTGTTTATGGATTCATCGTTTCACAATACCATGATGCTGAGAACACGATCAAAGTTCCCGGAATGTCATATGACCCACCCATGAATTGGTATATCAAAGATCACTTTGGGTTTAGATTAGATTTCATGGGTCCCGTTGCTGTGGTTCTAATTAGTTTTTGTTTCTTATTTGCTTTTATCTACGCCTTCTGTTTGAGGACCCTAAATTTCCAAGTTAGATAATTATACATTACATATTTCTAAGTATGTTTATGTACTTCTTTTCAGATTCAATATGAAACTTGTTGATTTAGTTTGATTATTTTCATCTTCGTGTAAAATTATGTTTAGTTTGTCCTTAACGGGGATATTGTAAGTTGTTATATGTACATGTCTGTGTTATTTTGAAATTGTTTCCTTTCAAGAATACTTATGTAGTTTCTATGAATAGTTACATCATGGATACAAGGGGTGTACATATACGACTGAATTTTTTTTTATTTAGACTCAAAATATACCTATCTATAATGTGTGTTTGTGTGTGTGAGTGTGGGTGACTTAAATGGGGAATTTAAAAAAAATGGACAACTAGATAACCACAAGGTTAATATGTTAATTTAAAATAAATTTAAAATAGAGATAAAATCATTTTTACAATTTTTTTCGAAGCTTTTGCATATAAATAAATGTAGAATATGTTTTAATTAAAAAAATAAATTTAAAAAAATAGTCAGAATAATACCTTAAAAAATTTTGGCATTTTTTTTGTTTGTTTGAATGGCT
Organism: Ambrosia x helenae; assembly: GCA_030844895.1. Classification (NCBI taxonomy): domain Eukaryota; kingdom Viridiplantae; phylum Streptophyta; class Magnoliopsida; order Asterales; family Asteraceae; genus Ambrosia; species Ambrosia x helenae. The sequence goes on from CM061227.1 coordinate 118,906,271, forward strand.
TCTACATGTGTAGGCGATTGTAGGACCTAGTTGTAACACCCCAACCGATGGCGGAAACATTGAGGTGCCACGTAGTGACGATTGTTCAATAGCTCATGGTACTAAAGTGTAAATATTGATACATTGATTAAATAGTTTATTACATTAAAATGTGATGCAAAGATACAATGATTCAAACTAACAATCTAAACTAAAATACAATGAATCCAAAATCTAAATGTAAATTCCAAAAGCTAAAAAGGCATCTCTATAATAACCTAAAACATGTACCAAAATAGTATAGGTCAATACAAAAATGTATTGGTGAGCATACCCTGTTTTTAATACATATAGTAGAAAAAGAGTTTCGCAATTCATGTGTTGTATACCGTTTGCAATTATGTATTTAAGTAGTATCCGGGTCAAAATCAACCCTATGAAAGTGAAATGAAATTTATATATAGTATGCGCTATTGACAGTAGTAATGAAACACATAGCAATGACCAAGGTCTCTCAACAGAGTCACAAGGGGCCATAAAACTATTCATTAAAATTCTAGGCCGCAACGGTTAATGATTTTGACAAGTCATAGATACACAAAGTAACACAAAGCAAACACACATGAGAATTACACTTAGTAAAAAGAAATAGTAATTTGACATAAGGTACATGAGTAGCCCCAAACAGTAAAATGAAAAAGGAGAAATATATACTCACAGTTTTGCTAAGTGGTAAATCCAACAAAGTTCATCACAAAGGTTTGGGAATTCCGAAGAATTCAGCCTATATGTATAAGAATACAAATGAGGAAAGTGACTTAAAAAGTCTAGGGTATATAGGGTCTAAGGCATTAGGGTTGCTAAGTCGATTTCAATTGACCATCAAACAGGAACGATTAGAGCCTGGAAATAAGGGGCTTTTGATAAGAGACATAAGTACAACAAAACGGCAATAACATAAACGACTTACAATGCGTATATTGATCGATAAAGGGGCTGCAAGATCCGGAAAAAAAATGAGACTTTGAAGGCTTATACAGGTCGAATTGGATATATTTTATGGGTTTGTTATGATGTGAATAAGTGCAGCAAACAAATGGCAAGGTCGACTAATATAGTGTACGATTACAAAGCGGGTTTAAAGTCGATTCAAAGCTTGTGACCGTTACCACAATAACACCCGATTAAACCATGATTAAAACGCAATAAAACCCACTAATTGACTTGGAAAACGGTTATACAAGGTGGAGAAAAGTTTTTGGGACTGATTCGGACGATTAAAACGTATTAAAACTCAATGTTTAATGTCGCCAAATCCGGTCGCGGCGACGACCTTGCTTGCCGGAAACAGGAATCAGGAAAAAGGAGGAGGGAAGCTTTCAAAAGTTTCTGATTTTGACAATAATGGTCCCTGAGGTTATAAAATTGATATATTTTATATAAAACTTAATAATTATCTTATAAATCTTAACCAAACTTTAAAAATTTTCTAACTTTAAAAGTTTAAAATAAATAAAATCTATGTAAACTTTTTTTTTTCTTTAAACATATTTAGAATTTGAAAACTTATTAAATAACATCAAACTTTATTCTTTCAAAATAGTTTATATGTATTCAAATGAAACATGTTTATATATGTAATAAAGAGTACATAACTCAAAAATTTTATTAATTTGGGATAAACGAAAAGTATGAGGACTAGTTTTGCAATTACATAAATACAAGAAGGACTAAAGTTGTAACAATGATAAAATAAAAGGGACAGTTGTCACAGTCTCCCCTACTTTTGAAAATTTCGTCTTGAAATTCTTTCAATTGAAGGTTTCCATGAAACAAGAGGCGTTGTAAAAGTCAAGTAGGTTTTTAAAAAATTGCATCAGTTATAATTTGACAAAATTTAAAGGGAAAATGAATTTAAATACTCCCAACTATCGTCTATTGGCGGATATCACTCCCAACTTTCACTTTGACCAATAGCACTCCCAACTTTCAACTTAGTTTGTTCCATCACCCCCAAACTAACGGAGATCTAACCTGGTTAGTTTTCGTGGCCAAAATGTAAAAACCTAAACTTAATGGACAATGTACGTGGCACAAATGTAAAAACGTAAACTTAAAGGACCTTTTTGAAACTTTTTTTTATTATTATTATTATAAATCCCCCCCCCCCCCACCACCACCACCACCACCCCTCTTTCTTCTTCTTCTTGTGGCCATCCCCACCAACCACTGCCTCCACCACAATCCCCAACCACCGCCTCCACCTCCATCCCCAACCACCGCCTCCATCCATCAACACACCCACATACACTGTTTTAAACACGACGGCGATAAACAAATCACCTCCATCTCCTACAACTCAACCCCACCGCCTCTCCGCCCTACTACGCCCACCGTTCCCGTGAATCCTCTGCCACCCGCTTCTCCGGCAAAGTATCCTCCTCAAACAACGTCGCTTTAAAAAGCTTTGCTAAACCCTGGGATCATACACAGTTCAACTCTATTGAAGAGGAAGCACTTCTAAACGATGATGAGTCTGAAAAAGAATACCCCGGAAGATGTTATGTTTTCGGGTTTATATTATGTTTTCTTGTTTTGTTCTTTGTCTTTGCTGGATTTTGTATGGGGCCAGTAAGCCACAAAAGCCGAATCTGACTCTTAGGGTTGGTTCTTTGATTAATTCTTATTATGTGTGTGTATTTTATAATGTGTATTTTATTATGTGCGGCCACACCCCTTCGATAGGTGGTCAATTGGTGGTTGATTGGGGGTTATTGAGGTCGATTGTGGTGGTAGGTGGTCGATTGGGGGTTATTGAGGTCGGTGGTGGTGGTTGCAGGTCGGGTGGTGGTGGTTAAGGTTCGGTGGTGGTGGTTAAGGTCGGTGGTGGTGGTTTGTGGAAGATGGTTTAGAGAGACAAGGGGGTGGAGGTGGGGGGGATTTATAAAAATTTAAAAAAATAATAATTTTTTTAATAATAAATTTTTAATACATTATTATAATAATAGTTTTTTAATAATAATAATAAGTTATTTTTTAATAATAATAAAATGTTTCAAAAATGTCCCAGAGTTTTGGTTTTCACATTTTGGCCACGAACACTAACCAGGTTAGACCACCGTTAGTTTGGGGGTGATGGAACAAACTAAGTTGAAAGTTGGGAGTGCTATTGGCCAAAGTGAAAGTTGGGAGTGATATCCGCCAACAGGCGATAGTTGGGAGTATTAAAATCCATTTTCCCAAATTTAAAGTAATGGTTTAATATCCAAAGCAAAAGTTTTAGAATCTTTGACAGTTGACCTGAGGTTAGGAAGTTGAGAGTTTAAATAAGGAAGGTTTTGGAAAAATATGTAAATGGTGAGGGCAGAGGCACTGATGAAGCAGTCTCCCCTACTTTAGAAAGGTTTCTGACTGAGCTTTATTAGGATATGCAACAAGAATCCAAATAACCAAAAGTGTAAGAGTACACAAGGTTTGAGTTTTCTGTGGGGTGGTCAAAAGAAAGATTCCAGAAAGACAAATTGGAGCTTGTGTAAAAACATTCTTATCGAAAATGATAGGCATTGGTCAACGACCTATTAAGAGGTCGGGCCCAACGCTATTAAATTGCCCAAAATGCAATAGAGAATAATGGGTAGGTTCTTGGTCAGACTCCTAGTCCGCCCTTTGCATTATCGTTCATGCTTATATATATGGTGTACCGCAGCTAACCTACCACACTACTGATACTTTGGACTCGTACTGATTGACTATCAATAGCCTAAGTAGAATCACACACCACCCCCATGTACCTGTAAACCCATGATTGCGTTCCGGACCGTAATCATCGATTTACCTTACACTTGGGTGTTATGCTTTTCCATAAAACTAACATAAATAATACCAGAAACAAATGCGTCTACCATAATACGTTAAGTAATAGATACTGCAATGAAATAATATTCAAACATGACATGGTTAGAGGTCCTTCCCTTTCGGGTTCACCCTTTAACCGTAATGAGAATAACGTGTAAATATAAGACATGATTATGGGTCCTTCACCTTTCGGGTTCACCCTTAACCGGTAAATTTTGCTCACATCGTTGGGTTCTAAACACTCATATTGATAAACTCTGAGGATTACACCGTTCCCCTCGGGTTAGAAGAATACTCTGATCCGAGTCGTACGTGGGCACTGGTGTAGATCTCATACGAGTTATCAATTAGTATGTTTATTGACCATGGTGTTGAACAAAATAATGAGAAAGTATAACAGAGCTTGCTCAAAACAGGAAAAAAATATGCATACAAAATATGCGTTCATGTAAGTATATAAGTATATCATAAAATTTCGATTGAAAGAATGATATAACATAAATCGAGTAAATCATGATTATGCAAAATAAGAGTAAATGAGTTGAATCAGAGTTCAAAATCAGTGATGTAAGAATAACTCCTAATATTGCGAGAATAACCGCATATAACGCGTAAAATAACCGCCAATAAAATGATAATGCGAGAATAATCATAAATAAGATAATGTGTGAACATAACTATAAATAAAATGGTGTAAGAATAAAATAATGAAATCTACTGCAAATAAGAGTGCGCAGAACAGACGTATAGTCTACTGGCATGATGGTTTAAATTTAGTAGTTTTACATATATGCACTATACGATAAAAGACATTTAGCAACATTCCGATGAGGATATGTCCATTGTTTTGTTAGACCAAAAGTTTTGCGACTGAAAGAGTGCAAGGGTAAAAAGATAAATTTTCGTTTATTAAAACGTAGTTTACTCGAACTTTGTGATATAGTTGAAAGAAATGTATGAGAATAATGAAGAATGTTTTAAATTCAAAACAGATTCACATGAAAAGACTTCGTAAGTACACACTTTCATGTGTTTACGAGAAGTCAGGTTGAAAATTGTCATAAGGCATATTATCAGTTGTAAGTTTCCTCATTCTCTTTTCCCGAAAACATATATTGGGTCCGTTTATATGAAAACAAGAAGGTTTACATTTAACTTGTAAATATGCAAGACGAGTTTATAAAATGCAAGAGGAAACCATATAAATCAAATGTGTTTCAAAAGACCAAGATTTAGTAATGACGTGAATGATAAAAGTCAATGTATATGACACGAATAAATTCCCAAATATTTAAGAAAGTTTGAGGCTTCGAAATAACGTGGATGTAAAAAGCTTAAAAATATAACAACTCTGAAAATAGACTTCAAATTTTAAGAAAGATGATCGAGTCAGGGCAAAGGAAATGCTAAGGGTTGTGAATAACGTGTAGGGTTTGTGCTTCAACTATCAGTTAGTAACCTAGCTTCAAAAACCCAAATCAACGTTGAAAGTCTACAGCGCACAATTTCTCGTGTTGCGTTGATTGAGTGAATCAGCTCGGTATTTTGATAATATGGTAGAAGTTTATGAATACAAATGAAGAATCTGGTTTGGTTTGGGTTAATTCTCCTTGATAATGTTTGTAAAGTCTGGGTAACCAAACACTTTTACAAAATAACTTATTACTTTCCCTACCATATAAGATTGTGTTGTTCACCTGCCTTCTATTTCGGTTACGACTCCTTGATGTTTTCATTTCTTGTGATCCGATTGATGGAAATTACAGGTACGCAGGCAACGGCATTGTTGAGTGATTATAGGACAGCCAGGTAATTTTACTATAATCTATTTCCCATGTTATTTTTTGTTCTCAACCACTACTAGTTATATAAACATATCATTCCTATGGTCTAGAATGAGTTATAAATAAAAACAAGTTAAAATAAAATATGCATATGAAAAACAAGATACATACAACAGACAATGAAACAGAAATACCAGGTTCCTTACTACAACACAAAAAAAAAAGTATAAACAATAACACAAAAATAAACAAACAAACAACCAACCAAAGCTTTTCTTCAAACCATCAAAAACTGTATGAACAAACATTACTCATTCGTCTTATCTCATTTGGAAGTTCAAAGTCCTGAGGAAGGTCGCGTACAGCAACGCAAAGAACACGCAAAAACCAACCAGAACCGCGGCAACTGGACCCATGAAATCCAATTCAAAACCATAGTAGTCTTTGATGTAAGCTGTCATCGTTGGGTTAGGATTCATCCCAGGAACCATGATTTCATGATTGGCGTCATGATATTGCGAAACAATGCACCCATACACAGTCCACGCCATTGGGCAGATCCAGTAGTACCAAATCCACCATCCCGGAATTTTCTGAAATTTTAAACCCAAAGTCAACATCAGTCAACTTGGAATTTGTAACAAACACTAAAGTACAACAATAAGTAAGTAACCATGATTCAAGTACTTACGGGTCGTGGGATATAAAACCCTGAGAAGATGTTGAACAACAGGTAAAACCCAGCAGCGAATATAGCTGCTACTTGCTCATTTGGTGTGACCGAAACAGTCAACATTCCGTAGTATGTGAAGTACAGGAATGAAAAGAAGTTGATGAAGAAAGACCAGAAGAATTTGGCTGCCGTCCATTCAAACGAAACCATGGTGTATACGACTGCAGTGTAATATATCGTTTGAAGTAACACATACGGTATCTCCACAAACACCTGAAACATATTTCATGATCATAATAAGTTTCATTTAAATTTGTGAAAATGTAAATGAAATTTTGTCTGTCTTGGCATTAAGACAGACCTGTGCCATGGCGTATGGTAACGAAGAGTACATCCCTGCTGCTCTTTCACGATAGAAGACGGTTCTTTCTGTAGCCACAACTGGCTGCACTGTCTGTGAGTTATTAATACCAACGAAAAATACAGCAGAGTACATGGCTCCAATCACAGTGCTCAGATCGTTGCTGCTGGACCTGAAATCGTTAAATCAAGAATCAGAAAACTATGTTTATGAAATTACTTTTATAATTTTCGTTAGAGAAAATACTTACTTTTTGTTGCCAATTTTCCAAAATACGGTCCCAACCATGAGTGCGCAAAGCAAGGTGAAGCAGAAACGAACAAGGTTATAATCAGGATTACGCCAGTAACTCCACCACATCTTCCATATACAAGATTTGAATTGTCCCCATGAAGACTGAGCATATTGTGTTTCAAAGTGAAGATCAGTGGCCCCTGGAGGAGGTACGCTTAACTCCTTCACTAAAGCCTTGTTCCTCCTGTAATTATCATATTTAATCAATAACTATACTTGTATAAAGATATAAGTTTACCTTTTAATATAATGTAAAGGACTTACTGATGCAAAGATGAGGCGCTGAAATGCTCAGCAAAATCAATGCCCAGCCGCATCTCTGCAGCACCAGAGCTCACTTCCAACATCCATGTTGCTGGATTGTATTTTTCGGGTATCTTTGGAACTCCATTAACCGCCTGATAATATATTACAAAACACAAAACATTTAATTCAACTCGGGTTTTTTTTCATGTTCTTCACGTATTATGAATTTACGGGTGGTTAATAGGTTATACACAAAATACGTACCTCAAAGTACTCGATGATTTGTTGAGAATGTCTGCCAAGAGGACCTGAGTAGATAACTTGACCTCTCTTTTCAATAGTAACAACTCGTCAAACGATTCAAAGATATCAATGCTAGGTTGATGAATGGTGCAAACAACTGTTCTTCCTGTATCAACGGTGTTCCTCACGGCTCGCATAACAATGGCTGCTGCTCTTGCATCAAGCCGGAAGTTGGTTCATCCATGAAAATAATCGAAGGATTAGCAACAAGCTCAACTGCAATTGTCAACCTTTTTTCTTTGTTCTGTCGATAAACCGCTAACTCCTGGAAGTCCCACTATTGCATTTTTGATGTTGTCTAGTTCAACTAGCTCCATCACCTCATCCACAAATAACTGCAAAAGTAATACCAATTATTAATATTATTAATGCTTATAATATGTCTAAGATAAATTAACAATAACAAAGGTATTTTACCATTTTTCTTCCTTGCTAACTTCTTTCGAGAGACGGAGAAAGGCAGAGTAGATCAAAGATTCATGAACAGTGATTGTGGGAGTGTGGATATCAGTTTGTTCACAATATCCAGAAATTCTTGCGAATGTCTCTTGTTTCTTCGGGAATCCAGATATTCTAATATCTCCTTCAATATAACCGCCAGTCTTTCTTCCTGCTAAAACGTCCATTAAAGTTGTTTTTCCAGCACCACTGACTCCCATCAACGCAGTCAAGACTCCAGGTCTAAAAGCACCGGTTACATCACGAAGTAATTGCAACCTAGTTTCTGTCACCCCTTGTTCTCTCATTTCCTGTTTCAACCGATAATCATAAGACTTAACAACCTGTCGTAAAAAAGATTAAATGGTAACGTTTTAGAATAAGAAGCTTACACCAGGCATGTCAACATAATAGTTCATGTTGTCGAACGACATGGCGAGTGGAGTAAATGGAAGAACCATCCCTTTCTTCGATGCACCATTAGCGTCAGAAAGTGCAGAACGAATATGGCGCATTTCCTTATTTCCTTCTACAAAAGTTAATATTTGTTAGAAAAACTGGTAACCCATTTGTGCAAATAAAGTATAACAGCTAGTAAGTTTTTGGAACCCGAATTTCGTACTTGAACTGGCTCCTTCAGTAGCATGACCCTCCATGGCCGCAGCTTCTTCCTTGGAGATGATCGCTTGCGGTTTTCCAGGGGCTGTTTAGTAAACAAAAGACCCATGAAGGTTAGTTATTGAAACTATAACAAGTCTCTAAAAACTTAAAGAACAATCAACTTACCGTCTAAATACATGAGAGCCACAGTGAAGAGGATGTTAAAGAAAAAACAAAACCAAGAAGAGCTGCAGCACCGATCCAGTACGAGCTTTCTGTAGTTGGGATGTCCATGTTCTTTAGTACAGCGAATCCTAGGTTGGTCGTATTGTCGGTACTCTGCCAAAAAAAATCATATTAATTGGCATTTTCTTCGTTTTATGTAGAATGATTTAAGAATTAGTTGCATACTCTTTGGTCGGTCCACCTAGGGTCAAGGAACTCATTGATGGTAATGGATTTGAAGATATAAGACAGAGGTGATAGCCAATAAGCCCATTGCCACCAGTCTGGGATTGAGTGTCTAGGTAGAATAAAACCACCCAACAAAAATATAAGCATAAGCACAACCGATCCACCCGTGTTTGCAATATTCATTGTTTTACACACTCCCGCAATCAATCTAAACAGTCCAGCTGCAACGTTCTGTATCAGAAACACCAACAGAAGATGCTTGAAGAACCTGTATCACACCATACACATTATATTAACACAAAAATTGCAGAATTATTATCTTTTTTTTTTGGGGGGGGGGGGGGGGGGGGGGGGGGGTTAGAATGATAGTCGACAATATACCTGCTAGCGTCAGGAGCAAGGCCAACACCCCAGTAGAGAATAACGGTCCACATGACACTCTCTATCATGGATATGGGAATACGAAGCAAAAAAGCTGGAAGTGTGAAAGCCCATGGAGGGTGGAACATGAGGTCCCTTTGCTTGTAAACAACGGGAAGTCTCATCACAATGAGTGCCAGGTCAGCAAGCCCGTTAAACATGTTAATAAGCATACTGTTCAGAAGGGCACCAACATAAAGGGCCCCGTCAATTTCGTTCCTATGGTGCATTTTGGTCCTAAGATACAAAGTCGTGCAAATAAACGACATAAACAGGATTTGTATGGTCTTAAAAACAAACACGGGAGCGTTTCTTTTCATCAGCAGCAGTTCTTTGTCCCATGAAGCCTTAAGGAGTTCCATTTTGGGTACCAAGTATTTCTTATACACTAAAGCGGCTTTGTGGCTGTTGGTTTTGTCATACGGGACTGATAACTCCTGTCGCAGCTTTTCCCCTACGTGGAAACTCTTGAACCGTTCACAAAACTCACTCACTGGGATGTATCTGTATGCTTTGTTTCTATCGGCCCAATATTGCTCTTGATCCTTTTTAGAAGTCACCTATTATCAGCATTCAAAAAGTTTAAGTAATTTGCAACCAATTTAACAGTAGTGCATAGCATATAATCAAAGAAAGCGTTTTTAGTTTTCTACCTCTTGCAAGAAGTCAGCAGTACCCTTTCTTTCAGGGCATTTGAAGCCACAACTCTCGAAGAACTCAACAGTGTGTTCTCGAGGGCCCTGATACACGATCTGGCCCTCGGATAGCAGGATGATGTCATCGAAAAGATCAAAGGTCTCGGGGGCAGGTTGTAGTAGGGACATAAAGATTGTGGAATCAGTGAGGTGTGCCACTTGTTGCATGCATTTCACTATCTGAAACGTAGTTGAGCTGTCTAGACCGTTGAGATTTCATCCATAAACAGAGTTTTCGCAGGCCCAACAAGCATTTCTCCGGTGGTTACACGCTTCTTTTGCCCCCCAGAGATACCTCTTCTCATTTGGTCTCCAACACATGTGTCACGGCAGACATCAAGACCCAATATCTGATTTTTTATGTAACAACAAAACAAACATATAAATAAATAAATAAATAAATAAATAAAGATTAGACGAGAGTAAAAACATAAAAAGTTGAAAGAGTGAGACTTACTCTTAGAGTGTAGTAAGTAATCAAACTGCTTTCATCTCCTTCAATAGCGGTCGCTTTCATGAAAAGGTCAACTTCAGCTTCAGGAATGATCCTGCTTCCTTTTCTCTTCGCGCAAGCTCCGTTAACATTTCTGTATTTCATTAATTGTTTACAATCATACACTCGTTGTTTGGAAAAACAGAAACAGGGAAATTAATTAATTAAGGTAAGTTAGTACCTAAACGAGATCCAACTCCTTGGCATCGTGCTGAAAAATCGAGAGTCTCCTTAACAGTCATCTCTCCAGCATGAATATCGTTCTGGCTGATGTAGGCCGCAGTCCTTCGAGGCTCAAACTCATTGAGTTTATGGCCGTTGTAAGATATCTCTCCTTCAACTCTTAAGCTAGGATCCAACCTTCCCGCCAAAGCCAACAGAAATGTTGTCTTACCAGAAGATGGTGGCCCCAACAGAAGTGTCATCCTGCATACATACATACATACATATCATCACTACTTTCTAACTAAACTCTGCATTCAGCAGCAGCAGCAGCAGCAGAACAACATGTTATTAATTAATAATATGCATACATACCTTGCTGGTCTGATGATTCCGGATATGTTCTTAAGAATGCGAAGCTTGGCTTTTTCGGAGAAACTGATGCCGATGGTAGCCAGAAGCGACTCAGTGATATTCCGAGCAGTGTTAGGCAGCGTTGGAAGCGCTCTAGACCCGACATGGCAATCCGCTTCCACCGATAGGTTTTGAAACCGAACTTCTACTGTTGGAAGCGAGATTCCAACCCTGATATTTTGCATAAATTAATTAATAATATTATGCTATTTATTTATTATGTATACATACATACATACATACATACCATCTTCTAAAAAATCATTCTCCTTATTAAATTAACATTCTTCTTTGCTTTTTTTCACAATTTAATTTAGAGGGTGTTTGGGATTGAGTTTCAAAACAAGTTATTGGCTTTTCTAAGCTGTTTGTGTATTTTGACTTTGACTTTTGGCTTTTTAAGGGTGGAAAAGCTGTTTTCGAGAAGTTAGAAATCTGGTTTTTGGATTTTGGAAAAACATTACAAATCTACACCCATACGACCAGTATTCAAAATAAGTTAAGCGAAACACTTAAAAAAAATATTGAGCTTTTGACGTTTATCATCCAAAAGCTAATCCAAACACTTTTTTTAAACTCCTTTTTAAAAAGTCATAAGCCAATAAGCACTTCCGGCCAAAAACATTTTTACATTTCCAAACTCAATCCAAACACCCTCTAAAAAATGTGTTTGGATTAACTTTTGTGTAGCGGTAAAAGCCAACAAGTGAATAAGGTGTTACTTAGCTTATTAATGTAAAATGACCAAAAGCCAAAACCAAAATGCTTCTGGGTAGACCGATTAGACAAACACCTTATTGGACTAAACACTTTTTAAACGCAATCCCAAACACCTTTTTTTTTACGACTAACTAAATATCACATAAATTGACTCTTTTGCCTTTTTCTTTTGGTTTTCATTTTATTACGTGTTCAAATACCCTCAAAAATAATGATACAATTATTAGAAATCATAAAGGTTGAGACTTTAGAGTTCAGATCTAAAATTGTTGTTGAAAAAATTTAGAAATTTATCGTTGACTTTAACCAGTGACTCAAACTCAGTCACATCAACCAATAATAACAACTTAACAAGATCTATCAAAAAAAAAAAAAAAAGAGCCTTACTTTTCAACCCGATCTCTAAACTTCCTCAAAAAGATCTCATTATCTTCTTCAGCAACTTTAAAAATCTGATCAATAAAGCTCTGTCGAGCCTGTGGATCAAGATCTCGTACATCCAACAACATCTGTTCAGTAGGCACATGCTGTTGTTGATCAGCCGGTATATACGACTTAAATATAGTAGTCCTTAACCTATTATACGTAGGCAGCTTCTCCAAAGCAGCCCATCGTAGCGCCTCTTCGTCTTCCATCGAGTGACGGCTGCTCCGGCCGTCGTGGCTGCCACCACCTCCCGGAGCAAACACGTCCTCCATCCGCCAACTTCCGGCGGCTCTGCTAATACCGCGACTGATACTCCTTCCAAGACTTTGACTTATACTCATCTTCCGCTCGTCCTCCATGGTTGTAATGTCACGAACTAACGATCCCGTTAAGGGTCCGGTGGTTCTGAATGTAGTGAATATGGAGAGATGGTGGTTTATTTATAAAATGGGTTGATGGAGGCTGTGCACTTTTTTACACAGAATAATGGTGGGGTGGGACCAGTACGAGATTAGAATAATATTTTCCCCCGACAGTTGACGTGAAAAAATATTTCAAAATGGGGACAGTGTACAAATGGAAAGGCTGTAGGTACAAGTGCTGTATTGCGTTAATGATATTCCTCAAAACGCACGTTACCGGTTTTTTTTTTATTTTTTCTCGTCAAAGTTGATGTGCTGAAGGACTGACTCTTGACCCTTTTTGTTTATATTCCGCAGGCAGTCAGGCCTGTTTTGACCCTAGACGATTTTTGGAGGGAAGGATGCTTGCCAATTTTCTTTTAAAATTTTACTGGTTTACATTAATGTTATAAAACAATAGAATGTGTATTGAATAAGTGTATTATGTGCTATTTTAGTGTATTTATCAACAATACATCAAGGTCTTTATATAGGCTTATATATGACTAAGTCTAGCTAAGATTATGGAGTCAATGTTTGACTAAGTACAATATAATACAATGGCTAAAATCATGGAGTCAATGGTTGACTAGGAGACTAGACTTGATTTATGTTATGGAGTCAATGGTTGACTAAGAGATTTGACTTGACTTGACTTGACTTGATTTATTTTGTTAATACGTCCCCGCAAGATGGAGGATCCGTTAGAGACTCCAATCTTGGACCGAAAATATAGGAAGGGTGCACGTGCAAGCGGTTTAGTGAGCACATCCGCAAGTTGATCCTTGGAGCTGACATGAAGAACTTTGAGTTGCCCGGAATTGACTTGTTCCCGCACAAAGTGATAGTCCAGAGCGATGTGTTTCATGCGGGAATGGTAAACAGGATTTGCACATACATAAGTAGCTCCAGTGTTGTCACAGTAAAGCGATGGGGTGCTCTTAATTGGGAGCCCGAATTCACCAAGTAAATTTTTAACCCATGAGAGTTCAGCCGCAGCATTAACGAGTGCTTTGTACTCAGCTTCGGTAGATGATCGAGAGACAGTTTTTTGTCTAGCAGATTTCCAAGAGATGATATTGGACCCAAGATATATGAGATATACTGTAGTGGACCGTCCCCCGTCATTAATACCGCCCCAGTCCGAGTCCGAAAAAGCCTGCAAGTTTAGGTTAGTATTGCGTTTCAAGAACAACCCATGATGGACCGTTCCTTTCAAATAGCGAAGTACCCGTTTGAGAGCTTGCCAGTGTGATTGTTTAGGTGAGTGCATGAATTGAGATAATTTATTAACGGCAAAGGAGATGTCGGGACGTGTGAAGGCAAGATACTGCAAAGTGCCTACAAGTTGGCGGTAGGGAGTGGGATCGACTGGGGGAGTGGAGTCAAAGGAAGAAAGAGGGTCGGAAGTGCTTAAAGGAGTGAGAACCTCTTTTGCACCATCCATTTTAAAGGTGGTAAGAATATCTTGAATGTGGCGATGTGGGGAAAGAAATACACCATGAGGCGTAGGAATGACTTCGATTCCTAGAAAATGATGGAGAGGGCCTAAGTCTTTGATAGAGAATTGGTTGCTTAGGGCTTGAACAAAGGAATCCATAAATGGATTGTGATTGCCGGTGAGGACAATGTCGTCAACGTACACAAGGTGGTAGCAAGTGATGTTGTTGAGATTGTATACAAAGAGAGGGGTCAGAAATGCATTTTTTAAAGCCAAAACGAGTGAGAAAGTTGGTGAGTTCGATGTACCAAGCACGCGGTGCTTGCGTAAGCCCATAGAGGGATTTTTTGAGTTTACAAATGTGACGTGGGAATTCCGTATTGGTGAACCCGGGAGGTTGCACCATAAAGACATCGTCGTGAAGAGTCCCGTGAAGAAACGCATTATTAACGTCTAGTTGACGTAAAGACCATCCTTTTGAAAGAGCAATAGAGAGAACGGTGCGAATGATAACGGGTTTAATAACGGGACTAAATGTTTCATGATAGTCTTTTCCATATTGTTGGTGAAACCCTTTGGCAACTAGACGGGCTTTGTACTTGTCAATCGTGCCATCGGGTTTGCGTTTGATTCGGAATACCCATTTGCAACCAATGGGAGTTTGGGTTGTGTGAGGGACAAGTTCCCAAGTGTTGTTATGAATGAGAGCATTATACTCAAGATCCATGGCATGGCGCCAATCCGGATCTTTCAAGGCTTGAGTATAAGTGGATGGTTCGAGAGAAACGGGTAGAGGGTGAATGGTGGTAGAGTTGACAAAGTTGGGGTTGTAATACTTTGAGTTGGGTTTTGGTTGTCGACGAGGTGGTTGAGGGTTAAGTGGAGGTGAGTTTGTGGGATCATCGGATGTATTAGATGAAGACATTGGTGAGCTGGGGTCGGTGGAGTGGGAAGCGGTTGGGGTAGGGGTCGTGCTATCGGGTGGAGTTGGTGGGCCGGTTGGTGAGGGTGTCTCGGTGGGCTGAGATGTAGGGCCTATTGTGTGGGAGGTTGGGCTGTGTGCAGGAGGTAGAGGAGGTGGGCCGTGGGTTTGTGGGGTAGGGGTTTGGGCTTCGGGTGATATGGGCTGTGGAGTAGGGGTTGGATGATGCAAGATATTTGGGTCTGGAGTGCGTTGGTTAAAAGAGAAGGTTGATTGGGCCGATTGGTATGTGGATAGGAAAGAGTCAAATGACATGTGTTTGGGTTGGGGGTTGGTGGTTTGAGATGGAAAAATATGTGGGATAAATTCAACGTGGCGAGAGTGGTATAGTTTTTGACTATTAGGGTCATAGCATTTGAATGCCGATTTGGAAGATGAGTACCCAAGAAATATGCACGCCGTTGAACGGGAGTGGAGTTTGGAAGTAGCATAGGGTCGTAACCATGGGTAGCAAAGACAACCAAACGGTTTGAGTTTGGAATAAGTAGGAGCGGTTTTGAACAACATATCGTATGGAGATTTGTTGTTAAGGATCGGTGTAGGCAAACGATTGATTAGGTGGGTTGCGGTTTGAAATGCATGGGACCAAAAATGTTGTGGTAAGTGGGAGTAGTGGAGTAAGGCGAGGCCGGTTTCCACAACGTGTCAGTGACGTCGTTCGGCAATACCGTTTTGTTCCGGTGTGTGAGGTGGTGTCGTGTAATGGGAGATACCTTGAGAGGCAAGATAAGGTGAAAGACCCACATATTCACCCCCATTATCAGTGAACAACGCAACAATGTTGGTTTTGAAAAAATTTTCAACGAGAGATTTAAATTGTGGAAAAAGAATTTTGACATCGGATTTTTGTTTGATTGGGTATAACCAAATGTATTTGGAAAAATAGTCAACAAAAATAACATAGTATTTAAAGCCATCGATTGACGTTTTTACGGGACCCCATACGTCGGAGTAGAGAAGTTGTAGAGGTTGATTGGCAACAAAAGAGTTTTTGCCAAAAGGTAGTTTGTGGCTTTTATTTAGGGAACATGAAGAACAATGAAAAGACTCATGGGTCACCTTATTAAAACGAAGTCCCAATTTAGAAATTAAAGACTTGAACACTTGAAGCGATGGATGTCCAAGTATGTGGTGCCACATGAGAAGAGAGTTTGTTTGGGTGTTGTTGACTTGAGGAGATAAGGAGATTGGTCCATAGTAGACATCATTGATATTCACTCCACGCATGAGGCGCGCCCCCGTGCGTAGATCCTTGACAAAAAAAATGATAGGGAAAAAATTCAACGGAAACACGATTAGTACGACAAACTTTGGCAACGGAAATAAGATTATTTCGAAGATTAGGAGCAATTAAAATGTTGTTTAAAAGAAGTGGGCGAGATTTTGTTGGAATAGTTGTTTGAGCAATATGAGTTATAGGGAGAGTTTTACCATCACCTAGCACGATCTTATCGGGTCCTCCGTATTCGGAAAGAACGAAAAATTGTTGGTTGTTGTTCGCGGTGTTGTTGGACGCACCGGTGTCCCACATCCAAGATGGGGTTGTAGCTGTTGGGTGAGGGGTGGTGTAGTTAACCACCGGGGTGGTGGTATTTTGAGGCGAGACATTGTGTTCTCGTAGAAGCGACTAAGTTTGCGACAATCTTTAGTGTCATGTCCGGGAATGTTACAATAGTAGCAATAGGTGTTATTGTTGCGAGTCGGGCGAATGTTGGTATTGGTAGTTTGAGGTGGCCCTTGGTTTCGGGTTGTGGCGGCGGTAATGTGGGTGATTTGTTTGGCCATGGTGAATCGAAAGAAAAAAAGGCAAAATGCGGACAGAAGGTGTCTGTCGAGTAGGTTGGGATCGAAGATGGCTCAAGGGAGCTTTTAGGCTTTTGATACCATATAAAACAATAGAATGTGTATTGAATAAGTGTATTATGTAATATTTTGGTGTATTTATCAACAATACATCAAGGCCTTTATATAGGCTTACATATGACTAAGTCTAGCTAAGATTATGGAGTCGATGTTTGACTAAGTACAATATAATACAATGGCTAAAATCATGGAGTCAATGGTTGACTAGGAGACTTGACTTGATTTATGTTATGGAGTCAATGGTTGACTAAGAATTTGACTTGACTTGATTTATTTTGTTAATAAATGTTCTACTGTTACATTACTTCACTCATTTACTTAATTAATAAAGTTTTTTTGAAGTTAGCACTTCGGCCATGTTTGGCTCTTCTTCTCCATTTTTCCTTATAACTTTTCTCCCTTCAAAAGCTACTTAAAGGGTGTTTGGGATTGATTATTCAAAAGAGATTATGCGTTTTGGAAAAGCATAGGTGGAGCTGCTTATAGATTATTACGTTTTGATAGCGCAATAACTGATTATCTGCGTTTTCAAAACACAATCCAAACACTAAAAACTGATTATCTGCGTTTTGAAAATGCAATAATCTAAAAATCAGATTCAAAACGCAATCCCAAACACCCTCTTAATCTTATAAGTCACAATTGTGACTTATGACTTTTCCCTCAATTTCTCCTTTTCAAAACACAAAATACCCCATAAGTTACTTTTCAGACAACCATCCAAACACTTTTGTTTTAACTTATGACTTATTGGATAAGTCATAAGTTAAAAGGAGGTGTGGAAATGGAGAGCCAAACATGCTCTGATTAATTTCATTGAAATCTTTATTTTTTTAGTTATTTTTAAAGGAACATTAACTAAACATATTCTTAAACTAATAAAATAAACTTATAATAATAAAAGAAAATAAAACAAAGAAATGCAAACACACATAATTAAAAATAAATTAAATAAAAAATTATTTGGCTTCCATTTCGAGGTACGGTAGATCAAGTGTGGCTAGATGTTCCACGAGATTATTTTGAAGTTGGAAATGTGTATCGAAGTCTGTCAACTCCGTAAGGGCATTGTCGTCGAACACCGGTTGGATTGGGGGATCGCGTATGTGGATCGGTGATATCGCACGCTCCTCGTCTTTAATGATCATGTTGTGCAATATCATACACGTATAGAGGATGACGCTACACCTATCAACGGTCTTCGACCTCAAGGGTCGGTTCGTAATTCCCTATGTCCCCTTTAATGCTCAAAACGCTCACTCAACATCCTTCCTTGTCGCCTTGCGCCCTAACGAATTTCTTTTCCTTCGGATCGGTCGGATATCGAAATGCTTTCACAAACGTTGACCAGGTTGGATAGATGTCATTAGTAATATAATATCCACGTTTATATAAGTGACAATTTAAAGTAAATGGACACTGCAGCGCCTTTCCGTTTCGTTGGGTAAGAAAAACTGGAAATTGTTGGAAAACATTTATGTCGTTGAGTGAACCGGGGGGACCAAAAAATCCATGCCAAAACCACATATCTTGTGAAGCAACGGTTTCTAGCATGATCGTAGGATATTGATGATCGCCTCTCATATATTGTCCTCGTAATTCCCTAAGACATGCTCATCATACTAAATGAGTGCAATCAATGCTATCGATCATGCAGGGAAGGTGATGTCTTTCTTCGTACTTCATACAAAGATGCAATGTCATGACTTGTTGGTCTTCGTAAAAACTCATCCCCGTATAACTTAATGACGGCATTGCAAATAAATTGTAAACATTCGCGTGATGTCCTCTCAGACATACATAAATACTCATTGTATTCATCTGGAGGATACCGGTTGCGAGTTGTTTCACTCTTGAAGATACTTTTTGCATGGGCGTAAAACTCTTTCTAAACCGACCGTCCACGCCCTCTCTGAACTATTCGAAGTTTGATTCAACATTTGCTACAAGTTTTAGAAATAGACGTCTCGACATGTGATACCATAGTTTAAATTGTGTCTCGGTGTATTTTGGTACGTCGGCAAAATAATCATCCATTAACTGAATATTGTCTCCCTCGCAATCACGTGCCACATATCTTTTTTTAGATGTTGTGTCTTCCTCTGCAGCTCGCTTGGCTAGGTCCATGAGAAACTCAACGCTACTATTGGTTGAGTTTAAAACTGGGTGCACTTCGAGCAGGGGAATGAAAACTTGATCATCTTCGACGTCAATGTCACTCATTTTTTTTAAAGTATGGAGATAATTTCTATTTTTTTTATATTAAACCGTGGCATTGTTTTGTATATATATAGCCATTTGGAAAAAATGGTAACAAAATATGACCGTTTGAAAAAAATTAAAAATGTCAAATTAATGTAACGGTCAAAAAATGGAATTAAAAAACATTTAAATTCGACCGTTACATTTAATATACTAGTTTACCGCCCGTTAACTACAACCAGATTTTGGTTCACGGGACCACTACCAGCATGGGTGGCGGTCGTGTTACCATGCTGGTAGTGGGGTACTCGTGACCATTTCTGGTGGCGCCCCGTCCCCCTTAGGATTTTAATTTTCGGGTTGGGTAATTAATTGTAGTTGCTCGTTTTTTTAACGTCCAACAAAACTTCATTTTATTCCAGGGCTAGCAAGACACTTGCAAAACGATCCACATACAAGATAGATTGCTCTATTAGCAAATAAAACCTCATGGTAACAATTACGTACACAAAACCATAATAAAGACTATCTCATTTTTACCGTGTCAAACTTTCGCCATGATTTCCAAGACATGTCGACCATCCTGGCCCAATTTTTCACCCAAAGGAAACTCATTATCTTCACTTCCTATAACAACTGCGAAAAAGAAACATGTTGCTGGCCGAACACCACCAGATTTCGTGCTCTCTATAAAACGACCAAAAGTCACCACGTGAAATGCCTTCCTCGGCCTAGCACCGTTGAAGGCCAAAGAGTGCAATCCGAGGATGTCCTAAACATGGAAAAAGAAAGGACTCGGAGCCTTGCACCATAAGGAAACCTGCTACCATAACTCCATTGTGAATGCGCACCATGTGAAAAGGTGCTCTGTTGTTTCCGTATGTAGTCGCTCGTTAATTATAATCTATCGCATGCTTTTGCAAAAGAAAGAACTAGTGTTCCACGTCGGTGGGACGTTAAATAACAATGAAATTAGCATGTTGGCTAAATTTTAGCTTGATCAAGAATGACACAGTTTGAAATGTCTAAATATGCGAAATTGGGAATGAACTCGGCTAATATTGAACACGAGTGACTCAGTCAAGTGGAATTTCAAATTGATCATAGTTGCCATTGTTTGAAAGTCGTGGGGGTGCTACTTATGATGCCAGCGTCGCTCATGAGTTACTATTGGTACTATTAGGGGTTCTTACTTATATGCAGCAGTAAGTTCCTATTACTTAGTTACAACATAAGGGGCAACAACTCAATTATTGTGCAATTGCCAATGATGTGGGTCGGGTTAGTTTACGCCCTGTAGCTTGGCACTAGGCAATCGAATGTTCCCATTGCTTGGTTACCAGTATTTGTTGCATCTTAGTAGAAAGTTGTTGCTACTTCAACTATCATACCAAATGAGACAGAGGAGTTTTCTTAAGATAGACTCGAAATATGTTTTAAGGTCGTGTTTGACACAAAACCTCATCCTCAATCTATCTATCTTTTTTTAGTTTGTGTGTTGTTAAAGCCAATGATACTACTACAAGTAGTCATCTTCCAAACACAAAGACATAAATCAACTATGTTTATACTTTAGGTTTATAATAGTTCGTTTTAGCTTACGGTAGTGTATCTATTTTCTGAAAATAAAAAGAGTGTCTTTATATATTTAAGGAGCCGGTCGATTGTAAAAAACGATAAGTTAAAGCTTGGGGCTATTAATTTTTTAGGCTTTGTTTACGTTCATTTCACATTCGACTATTTCTCTCTCATAACAATTTTCTATGGTTTTAATAGGGAAATTGGATTTTAACACCCTGAACTATTGACAATTGGCCGCTGACGCACTGAACTATAAAATTGAACAACATCGCACTGTACTTTCAACTTATTGGCATGTATCACCCTCAGACTAACCATGGTTAAGTTTTGCTGACGTGGCATGGTGACGTGTCCATTTTTGCTGACGTGGCATGGGGAATAAGCTGACGTAGCATGGACACATCACCTGCCACGTCAGCAAAAAATGGACACGTCACCATGCCACGTTAGCAAAAATTAACCATGGTTAGTCTGAGGGTGATACAGGCCAATAAGTTAAAAGTACAGTGCGGTGTTGTTCAATTTTGTAGTTCAGTGCGTCAACGGCCAATTGTCAATAGTTCAGGGTGTTAAAATCCAATTTCCCGTTTTAATATATCAACCTTTCGGTTAGGATCGATATTTATCATTGTTTTTTCTTCTACAACTAGATGTTAATAGGTGATTTAGGATTTAACTTCGTCTAATATTCACACCTTAATCTCTAATATGTTAGGATTGGAACTAGTGTTCATGCGCTAGTAGGGGATACTAATTTCCACCCTATGGAGGTAAGACTCTGCCAAGGGTTTGCATTTAGTATGTTTCATTTTGTAGTTGTGCTGGATAAGTTGTCAAAGTCAATATGGGAGAATGGTCCATGGTGTTCGCTTTTTGCAGATGCTATTGTGTTGGTTTCGGAGAGTAAACAAACCCTTAATGTGAGGTTGGAGGAGTAGCTAGCAACTTTACAGGGAAAAGTTTAAAAAATGAGCCATTCTAAGATCGAGGATCTTTAGTGTGATTTTAGTGATGCAGCCGACAGAGAGGACACTCATATCACCACAGAGGGCCAGTCGATCCTGTATGCAACTAAGTTCAAGTACTTAGGGTTGTTTGTATAAAGAGATGGGGGGAGATAGTGATGTAGCCTACTGCGTCCAAGTAGGATGGTGTAAGCAGAAAACAATTAGGGTATTGTGCGACAAGAGGTTCCCAGTTAAACTAAAGAAGAAGTTTTATAGGGTTACAGTTAGACCGCCTATGTTATACGGAACAGAATGTTTGGCCATCAACAAGAGTCAGACGCGTAAGCTAGAGGTAGTAGAGATGAGGATGTTGAGGTGGATGTATAGACAAACTAGGGCTAAGACAAGATAAGAAATGAGGATTTTAAGAATAGATTAGGGGTAGCTAGCATATTAGATAAAATAAGGGATGCGAAGTTGAGATGGTTTGGGCATTCAGGATGAGACAAACGACAAGCACAGTAAGAAACGGATTAGGCAGGATTTGCTAGAATCAGATGGAGCGAAGGGGATGAGTAAGGCAGGCCAGAACTAATTTGAGAGGAGCGGATTAGGCAAAATTTGCTAGAATTGCACCTCTTCGATGACATAGTCTAGGATAAGAGTTTGTGGAGACGCAAGGTTAAGGTTAAGCACCTTTGGGTGGATAGTATGATTTAGTATTAAACTTTTTCTTTAGGATTTTAGGATATCGGTCTTTCATAAGGTGATTAGCTTATCAGTTTGTTTTGGTGGCCTTTGCATGTTATTGCTTGTATGTATGCTTTTTGATGTGTTAGCTGTCCATATTATACGTTTTACCAATTGCATGTTTGGTAGTTTACTAAGAATATCGTTAGTGCACTATGTTTATGTTGTTTTTAGTAGTTATGAGCCATTTTGGGTTTTTGTGACCTAGTTGTCTGTATATAGTTTCGGAGCTGTGACTCTTAACGGAAGCAATCTCTTTATCTTTCGAGATAGAGGTAACGTTTACCTATATCCCATTCTCTCTAGACATTACCTATTGCTTGTCTATGAGTAGGGTTTACTATGGGTACAAATGTTCCATGGGTTGGTGTTACTAAAGTTTAAAAAAGATAGATGACAAATATATAACTATAGAATTGCTTATTTGTCAATATGAGTTCATGAATGGAATCTGCAGATGCATCAATAATTATTTACGAATAAAACGTTTGAAACGCGGTAGTAAAAAAAACTAAACACCCATTCAGCTTTTTCCCAGTTTCTCTGTTATATATTGGCCCTTTAAAAAAAAAAAAAACGGGGCTTTTACATGTAAACAATCTGGTAGAAGGTACCCATAAATCCATAAGTTCTAGAATAATACATCACCAGAAACGTAAGAGAGAGAAAGTTGTATGCAAATAATAAACAAATTAATGTGCAGATTACTTTTTTTTTTTTATCTTTGGAGAATGGCATCTGGAGATATCTTAAAAAGAAGAAAGTGGAATGCACGCACATGAGGTGGCTGTTACAAGATACAGATATGTTTTTTTGGTAATAACAACTGTTTTGTAAACAGCCAAAACCTATATTACTATATTGGAGAATAGTGCTCAATTTATTTTATTTTTTCCCTTTAACTGATTTTAGTCAATCCTGCATTATCACATTACTTTACTGATTTACTTCACTGAAACATTTTTTAAGGCGGTACTCTACTTATTCTTTTATTTATTTTCCTTTAAAACCCAAACTTTTTTTTTTACATTTCCACACGGTTTTAAACTTTTTATTCATACTATTATAACCGTCCCACCAAACGGTCAATAAAATTTATTAGTAATTCTTGGAAACCGTCGAACGAATTTAAGTTTTATCACCTAAACGGTCAGACCTTTAATTTCACCTTCTTACCATTCAATTTTTTTGAATATAAATAGAAGAAACCGTGGTGTTAAAAACCACACAAACGGTTATAACAAAAACAAACACCCACCTAGCTACAAATATAAACTTGTGGACCGAAAAGGAAGAGATGGCACTTGTGGTTTGCCACAAGGATGCCTTAAATGACCTAGAGATTCAACAACTCCCGAGGGTTGAAGAGTCGGCCTTCCCCTCGAAAGGGTTTTTGGCTCGCATGTTTAGCGACTTCATCGAACACGTTGGCACCAACACCATCAAGACCCTCCGAGACCTCCAGTTCAAGTGGGCCAATCTCAATATCAAGTGTGAGAGGTGGACCATCCTATACGAGCAAACGGTGAAGGACGATCCGGAGCTTGATGAGGAGTTGGCTATCGACTTCACTCACTATGAGTATGAGGTTCGATACGGCAACGATTTCGACCATGTCGAGGCATGGCGATTATTGCACCAACTTTAAGTTTTTTTTCTTTGTTTTAATGTATTTTTTATGTTTAATATTTATGTTTTAATGAAATGTTTTTTTATTTAATTTTAGATTTTAAAACAAAGAAAATAATTAAAAAAATTATAAAATAAGCGGTAAAAATAAAACAACACTAAAACATACGGTTAAAAACAAAAAAAAATGCATTTATAAAACTCAAAAATAAAATAAACAACCGGTACCAGCACGGGAAATACAACCAGCAAAACGGTCCACGGTACCACTACCAGCGTGGGTGGCGGCGGTGTTACCATGCTGGTAGTGGGTACTCGTGGACAATTCGGGTGGCGTACCGTCCCCCCTTAGGGGAGGGGCGCTCAACTGAGGGTTTTTTTTTACCTCATTGATTTTAACCAATTATGTACGGTTACATCACTTCACTGATTTACTTTACTGAAACATCAATACTCCACTGATTCTTTTATTTATTTTCATTTAAATACAAATCTAAACTTTTTTTTTAATTCACACGGTTTTATTATTTTACCATCAAACGGTCAGATTTTTATTTCATTTCTCATAAACTGTCCCACCAACACGATCAAAAATATTTATATGCATTAAAACTTGTCTCATCTAATCGTCAGAAAAATTAAATTTTACATGCAATACGGTTGAGAATTTTTTGTATTTAAACCACCATACCACGGTGGTGAAAACACAATTCAACATCAACACCCACACCCTTCAAAATGACGCGCTAGACCGAAAATGAAGAAATGGCTCTGGTTGTGTGCGTTAAAGACGCACAAAACAACCCATCCTTGCAACACCAATGTCGCAAAGGCTCAGGGGAGGGACACACTGTTCTGGGACCGTGTCTTAAGCGACTTCAACCAACAAGTCGGCTAAAACGACCGCACAATTGAGAGCCTGCAGATGAAATGGACCGATCTCAACAACAAATGTGATCGGTGGATCACCTGCTACGAGCGCACCATGAGTCGGCAAACGGAGATTGTGCCGGAGTTGGCTGTGGAGCTCACCCAGGTGACCTATGCGGCTCATTGCCGTGGCACGTTTGACCATGTCCAAGCATAGCAACTCATACGTCAACTTTAAGCTTTATTTATTTTTTATGTTTTGATGTATTTTTATTATGTTTAATATTAATGAATTATGTTTTTGTTTATGTTTATGTTTTTTATTTAATTATGTTTTAATTAATTTATTATGTTTAAAACACACGATTTAAATAAAAAACAATAAAAAATTGGTTTGACTAATAAAACTAACGGTTCTAATAAAAAAATTGAATTATATTAATTTAAAAATAAAAAATGCATGGTTACCAGTCTGTTAAATAGAATCAGAAAACGGTTAACGAAACCACTACTAGCATAAGTAGCAGTGATATTACCGCACTATAGTAGAATACCCGTAACCAATTCTGGTAACGTCCTGACCCCCTTAAGTTATTATATATCAATTCGCTAACACCTGTTTGCGCTAGTGAACTTCGTTTTGAATTTAAGAATATAAACAGCTGTACCGAATAAGATGTTAAAGAATTAATATATGCATGTTTGAAAGTATACAACACTGAACGCATCAATAACTGATACTAATTCAAACATGTTACGCAAATTTTGCATATTTAAAAATTAAAAATATAAACTATATTAATATAGTGATGATTTATTTCAGAAGAGGTTTTAGTACAAGAAGTGCGAGAAGAAGATAAATCATTCATTTTATCATTTTATAAAAGAATAAAAGTATAAAAAAAATTGTTGAAATATGTTGTTTATTCATCTATCTCGAAAATAAAACAAGTATATAAAGTAATTTCATTAATTTATATAACCTACACATAGGGATGAGCTCGGGACGGTATCGGTACCGAACCGATACCGATCCCGACAATACCGATACCGAAAAGTCCAAAAAACTAATACCGATACCGAACACATACGGTACGGTACGGTATCGGTTCGGTATCGGTACGGTACGGTACCGGTATGGTATCGGTATGAACTGTTCGTGAACTGTTTGGCGGGAAGTTCGTTTAATTAAACGAACGAACATGAACACACGTTTTGTTCGTTCATTTATGTTCATTTATGTTCGTTCGTTTATTTTTGTCCGTTTATGTTTGTTTAATTAAACTTAACTTTATTTTTATTATTTATTTCCTTTTGTTAAGTATTTTAATTCATATGTTCTAAAAACTTAACCCTAACCCTGACATTCTAACCATATCACTTATCAGCCACTATCCACACTTCACAGCCCCACCTCCCTTCTTCTTCACAGTCCACAACCCTACCTTCTTCTACTTCCACCCGACCACCTTCACAACCCTGCCTCCAGCCTTCACAACCCCGTCTCCAGCCGTCCACAGCCCCGCCTTCAACCTTCACTTGGATGGTGGATGGATTTTTTTTGGATGAATCATGGTGAACTTTTTTTGGTAGATACATGATGGATATTTTGAATGAATCATGTACATTTTACTAATTTAGATTTGATTTTGGTTGCATTGTGAAGTATTAGATTTAGTTGAATTGTGATTAATCATTATTAATTTTTTTTTTGTTCGTTTATGTTCATCTATATTGATCATTTTTGTTCGTTTATGTTCATGAACTGTTCTTTTAGGTTTTAAATGAACGAACATAAACGAACACGAAAACAACATAATCTATGTTTATGTGAATTGGGCATTTGGGCGTGGTCTAGAATGGTTCTCTCAGTTCTCAAATAGAGGTTGATTCTCTTAATATACCCTATTTTAGTACAGGTGATTTTATGTAAAGTTATGCTATGTTTATGTGAATCGGGCATTTGGGCGTGTATGATAACATAATCTAAGTTTAATGGAAAAGTTTGTCATTGAAATTTACAACTCGAGGTGAGAACAAAAGAGTTATGCCCAACGAGTTGTAAAAGTTGTTCTGAAAAATTGGCTATATCAAACCTAAATAGACTTAAATTCCATGATTTAAACTTGATACACCATGGCTTCTCATAACAAACCAAGATCTTGATGTTTAAGATCAACGAATTGATGCCAGTTTGTTCTTTGTTTGTGATGAGCGTAAAGCTTCTTTTTCTAAAGTCCACCAATTCTCAGGATTAATCCTTAGATTAACCATAAGCGCCTTTTTCTTTATCTCCCTTCTTGATCACCGTCTCATCGTTCTTTCTTCTTCACACGCTAAGTATTTAGTCTCCCTGATGAATTTTCATGTCTGTCAACTAGATAAAAGGATAGACATCACAAACAAAGAAGAACAAACTGGCATCAATTCTTTGATCTTAAACTTCAAGATCATGGTTTGTTATGAGAAGCCATGGTGTATCAAGTTTAAATCATGGAATTTTAAGTCTATTTAGGTTTGATATAGTCTCCACGAGTGATAAAAACTAAAAAGTGATCACAAATCTATAAAAAAAGGGGGGGGGGGGAATTGGATTTTAACACCCTGAACTATTGACAATTGGCCGCTGACGCACTGAACTACCAAATTGAACAACACCGCACTGTACTTTCAACTTATTGGCCTGTATCACCCTCAGACTAACCATGGTTAATTTTTGCAGACGTGGCATGGTGACGTGTCCATTTTTGCTGACGTGGCATGAGGAATAATCTGACGTGGCATGGACACATCACCTGCCACGTCAGCAAAATGGACACGTCACCATGCCACGTCAGCAAAAACTAACCATGGTTAGTCTAAGGGTGATACAGGCCAATAAGTTGAAAGTACAGTGCGGTGTTGGTGAATTTTGTAGTTCAGTGTTTTTAACGGCCAATTGTCAATAGTTCAGGGTATTAAAATCCAATTTCCCTAAAAAAAAACCATAATAGATGTTTGAACCATGTGAATGTTTGAGTTTTTTTTTTTTTTTAGTACAACAACAACAATCTTACCCAGTAAATCCCAGCATTAGCAAAGCTAAGAATAGGATCTGGGGAGGGTGAGATGTAGGCAAACCTTACCTCTATCCTTTCAGATAGAGAGGCTGCTTCCATAGAGACCCCCGGCTCAACAACACACAATCGACAAGCAAACAACACTTAACAACAAATAAAGGACTACTAAATTTAGAGAAACTATGAAAGTGTCACGTAGTAAAATAGAGATATACATGCAATAAAAACAACAAAAACTCAACAACACCCAAATACAAGTCACCCTATAAGGCTTCCTACCAGCAAAAGTGCAGGCCTAAGCTCCTAAAACCGCGCCACAATACAACCAAACCCTCCCTAATAGGATAGAAGCATTCCGGGGTTGAGAAATCTACTATGACATATCAATTTTGCATACGAAATAGACTGATGCGTTTTATGGTTACATGCAGGAAAGCTTCGGGTAACACCTAACCTAAAACAATTAACAATGTATCTCCAATGTTAACGTCTAACCTTAAACAATGTATAACTCTAATACTAAAACCTAACCTAAAACAATGTACAACTACAATGCTAACACCTGTTGTAAATAGAATTCATATTTACTGGTTTGAACATAATTAATGACTTGCTTATACATGAATAATGAATAACCTGAAAACTTTGTGTTTTTTTTTCCTGTATGAACAAAACCACACAAAAAAATAGTCGTTTTGTTTTCTCCGTTTTTTATATTGTTCTATGATACTCGTTGGAAAGATAATAAAATGCTCGTTAATTTGGTGTAATTTTTTTCTTTAAAAAATCTCGTATATAAAAGATATCAACGTTTAAAAATTATGGGAGAAAACATGAGAGAGAGAAATTCATTGGAGTTGTACATTGTTTTAGGTTATGTTTTAATATTAGAGTTATACATTGTTTAAGGTTAGGCGTTAACATTGGAGATACATTGTTAATTGTTTTAAGTTAGGTGTTACCCGAAGCTTTCCTGCATTGCTAATTGTTTTAGGTTAGGTGCTACCCGAAGCTTTCCTGCATGTAACTGTAAAACACATCAGTTTATTTCATATGTAAATTTGATATATCATATTAGATTTCTCAACCCCGGGATGCTGTCGGGGCTGGAACGTAAAAAGGATGTTAGCGTAAAAAGTATAAGAAAGATTATTAGTCATAGATTTAAACTAGATAATTAGGGGCATGATGGTAAAATCATTGCGTCAATAAAGTTTCATCCCCATTTTTAAAATGACTATAACTTTTTCATACGACATTATTTTTAAAAAAAAAATAACTATACCATAAAAAACAAGATTTTTATCCTCTTTTATTTGCATACCCTATTGCTATACTTTTAAAAATAAAAAAGAGTTAATAGCCATTTTCGTCCCTGAGGTTTGGGCCAGTTTGCCACTCCAGTACAAAAGTTTTTTTTTTTTTTTTTGCAATTCCTTCCCTGAGGTTTGGATTTTTTTTTGCCAAATTCGTCTTTTTCACTAACCCAGTTAAAAAAGCTTGTTAAGTTCAGGGGTATTTTTGTCTTTTTACTTACAATTTAAAATTTTAATTAAAATCTTACCCCATCCCATCCCTACCCCACCCACCCCACCCCAACCTATCCCCACCCCCTATATCTATCTCTCTTTCACTCTCTCTCTTTCTCTTTCATTGTCTCTCTCTCTAGATCTCTGCAACTAATAATAATAATAATAATAATAATAATGAAAACCATTACAACGAGATGGAGCAGAGACTTTAGAAGCAGAGAAACTGAAGGGATCAGCTAGAACCTCAACTTCATCCTTAAACCCACGAAAATCAGCTTCAAACTCATCTTTAATATCAAAGATTTCAGATCTCAGGGGTTTAGAATAACATTTGCTAGGGTTTTTAAAGAAGTGTGAAGGGTGGGTGGAGAATGGGGGCCAATCACCACCACAGTGGCAGAACACGGTGGCAACCCCACCTCTCCTGGCGATGGTGACAGAGGAGAGATGATTCGACTGTGGGGGGTCTCGTAGGTGGTTTTTGCAAGTGGGTTTGATGGTGGTCCGGTGATGCTGACAGAGGGAGGAGGTTTCGTAGGTGGTTTTGCAGGTGGGTTTTATGGTGGTGGGGTTTTCGTAAGTGGTTTCTGCAGGTGGTGATGGTGGTCCGGTGATGGTGACAGGGGGGAGGAGGCTCGACGGTGAAGAACAGGGGAAGAAGAAGAAGGAGGAGTAGGAAATGGAATGGATAGGGGTTTTTGATGGATTGCATTGTGGTTGTGAGTGGGTTTGTGGTCCGATGTGAATGTTATTATTATTTGTTTGACATATGATGTTTTTGCAATGTGTTTTTTTTTGGAGGATTTGAAATAAAGTGAAGAGAGAGAGAGAGAGAGAGAGAGAGAGAGAGAGAGAGAGAGAGAGGGGGGGGGGGGTGGGGTGGGTAGGGGAAGACTATGGGTTTTTTTTTATTAAAATAATTATAGGGTATCAAATGACAAAATTGTCCTTCATTAAAGTGGTAAAAAGACAACCATACCCCTGACCTTAACAAGATTTTTTAACTGGGTTAGTGAAAAGGACGAATTTGGCAAAAAAATCCAAACCTCAGGGAAGGAATTGCAAAAAAAAAAAAAAACTTTTGTACTGGAGTGGCAAACTGGCCCAAACCTCAGGGACGAAAATGGCTATTAACTCAATAAAAAAATGTTTTTTTTTGCTGGGTTGATAACTTGCAATTTGTTGATGGTATACTTGCGTTTTAGAACGCAAGTTATACCTGATAAGACGCAAGTTATAAATGATAAAACGCAAGTTATACATGCTAAAATGCAAGTTATACATGATAAAACACAAGTTATACCTGATAAAAAAAGATCAGAAACTTGAATTGTTTTTCAAATTTTCCAATGAAGACTTTTCAAAACACAAGTTATACCATTTTCAGCTCTCATAGTTGCATTGCATCTTGATCTTTATTTTGAGCTAAAGATCATTATGATTACTTTTTTGATCTAACTCGTCAGTAGAACAAAGCAAAGATTGTTGACTGGAGTTGTTGCAAGCTTCTTGATCAACAAAAACTTTGTCCAAATTTTGTTTTCATGAAGAATCTCCATCTTCATCTTTATGATTTGATGTCAACTATACTATTATTCCGCTTATGTGATGCATTAACAATTCAAAAATATTAAAACAAAAAACACAATGTGTTTGAAGCAAAAGAACTCAAGTAAATTGTAGGTACCGAGAGTAGTAGGGATAAGATCGGTATCATACTCGTACTGAAAATACCGGTACCGAATTTGAACAAAAGTAGGTACCGAGATAGGGGGAGTACAACCATTTACAGTTAAACGTTCACATGGAACTTCAGTTCGGATTTTGATATTTTTGAATTTGGATTTTGATTTTTTTCGGTTGATATTTTTGAACACCCCTTATCATAATCATAATTACAAGTTATTAATTTATTTTAGCAATTAGCAATTATTCGCATGTTGAGGACAGCTATTTACGGTTAAGACGTTCACATGGGACTTTAGAAAGAGACATGGGGAACTATTCGAGACAGATGGGTTCTTTTTATTTATATACGCGTGCCTTATAGTTTAATAGGGGAAACTTAAAATAAGATTAATTGTGATGCTAAATATTTGAAATTATGATTTAATTTATATATCATAAGTTGATTTCCATGAGGTTAGACTATAAAAGGTTTTAAAATTGTTTTAAATTCATTTACGATTTGATCCTTTAACACATGAAAAAAAATGAGATGTTATTTGAGCGAAATTGAATGAGATTAATCAAATGCGAATTAACATTTAATTTCCATTATACATTTGTGACCGATGAAAGTGTTTATATTAAAACCGGTGTATAGTATAAGTTAGAATAACTGAATAAGTTATGATATATAAAAAAAATAAGTTATATTATTGTTACTATTATTGGAGTAATATAGATTAACATATATGCTAATCATTGAGAAGGATAAATCGATTCATTGTATGTGTTGTAATTGTATAGCTTTTTATATTGTCAATTTATTTTGTATCAAATTAGCTAATTGGCATTATTTTATCTTAATTTAACGCAAGTGGTTATTTTTTAACATACAAGGATGAAGATTATGATTAATTTATCAAACAATTTCGTTTTCGATTTAAAATATATATTACTTGCTTAAAGTAGATTTTTACCTTCTTTTTCTCACAAATATAGATTATAGATCTATTGAGTAGTCCATTGAAAGGTTGGTCAGGAAATTGAATTGTCAGCTAAACTTTAAAACTAACTAGTGTGTTCAAGGTACGCTTTGCGCGCATTACAATTTTGTCGTATCCAAAACACTAAAAAGCTAGTATCAACAAAGTAACTACCAATTTTCATACCATAAATTAAAAACGGCATCTCACACAAACACGGGTATATTTGTATTTATTACTTAATAACATGTTGTGAATGGAAAAAAAAAAGGAGTCGCCCTTTGCCATTCCCATGTTTCGAACCTAAAACCTAAAACAATAGAAATGCACCAAAAAGTACTACACCACTAAGCCATGTTATTATTTATTGTGATAATTATTACTAAAAAGTGTATGAACCTTTAAAAAAACGGTTTTTTATTATCTTTATTTTTTAAAAAACTCTGCTTTGTTTCTTGAAGTGCTAGATGTAGCCAGGATTTTGCATGGTATTTATGATCGTTGGGTGTAGGGATGAGCATGGTACCGGTCTGGTACCGAAATTTTCTAAAAGTGAGTACCGGTACCATATCGAACCGTTACCGGTACCGGTACGGTACCATTTGCTCATCTCTAGTTGGGTGTATTTCTTCTCCATTTCTGCTTCTTCGTCTCCATTTCTTCTTCTTCGTTTCCTGTTTTTTTTTTCCTTTTCCTTCAACTCAAGATACTTCACATATCTTCATTTGATATACATTCACGTGCAGTTTCACTTCACATACATTCACATTCAAGGCTGTTTATAGGCTGTGAAATCATCTCTACTATCTCTACCACATTATAAAAGAGGAGATATGGCTAAAATAGTCACTTCATGTCAATTTTAAGATGACATACAAAAGGTCACGAGGTAAACAACTATCATTTTACCAAATCCTTCCCTTTATGCCCCAATGTGCAACATTTAATTACAATTGTACAAATGACTAATGCAAGTCATCTCTATTATTATTTGCTTCACCTTTTGATTTTCTCATTTTTAATGAATTGAATTTGAGATTCAATGCCTCACATTTTCCTTTTCTCATCTTCAATGATGAATTAAAATCAACATCCCTCAATTTAATCTTTAAAACCTCTCATACCATTGCCTTATCATA
The DNA here is from genome assembly GCA_030844895.1 of Ambrosia x helenae. NCBI lineage: Eukaryota > Viridiplantae > Streptophyta > Magnoliopsida > Asterales > Asteraceae > Ambrosia > Ambrosia x helenae. The sequence continues at coordinate 118,939,595 of CM061227.1, forward strand.
CCATTTTCTTTATTTCTCTTGCAAGCAGTCATCGAATGATATTGTTCAACACTTGTAGTCTTGCACTATCGATTATTATGTTGGTAAGCCAACACTTGTAATCTTGTATATTCTTTATGTATATTTATTTATTTAGTTATTTAGTTATTTAGCTTTTTGTTAGTTCTTATATATGATTTTTTTTCATTATTTTGTCCGTGTTTTCTTTTACATTCTTTTTATTTCAATTTCTGTAAATTGTGGTTTCATGTTTATCATTCAATTGAATTGTTTATTTTTTAGGATCAAAATCTGTTTTGTTTTGACCCATTTCCATGTACATACATATTTTAGTTTATGTTATATTCTCTAAAGTACACTTATTTTCTTCTACGGTTATAATGTGATATTCGCTTCCAATTGTCATTTTCGTTTTACCCGCATGGTTTACAATAAGGAGAGTGAAGCAAATCCCAACTTATTGACATTTGATAGTGGTGTGTGAAAGATTTATATTGTAATATATCTTGTCAAGGCGCATAAGCACACTCATAAGAGCTAGAAACCGTGTCTTTCAGTTAACTACTCATATGGTGCGTTGAGCTGACCTTGAGCACCGCGCCCCTGACGCGCACCTTTGACAACTTAGATTATAATTGGTGCTCACAGTCATGCATTCCTATGTCATCATTTGAGTATAAATTTGAAGTTTTGTTGATTTCATTTGAAATTTTAAAAATAAATTACAAATTTTTCTCAATTTACTTTGAATGATAACATTAGAGCTTTAATTGCAATTTTCATTTTTTATAGGTCCTAACATTATTAGGGGATGGCAAAACAATCTGAGCCCGATAGGAAGTTTGAAATCGCACGCCTGTATATCGCATTGGCGTGTTCGATGGGAAGTTCAGGTGGGAAAATTGTGACTGTGTATCGCATAAGTGTGTTCGATAGGAAGTTTGGTCGGGCCAATTCACGGCAAAAATAATCTTTGTTGTGTTAAGAAAAACATTACAAACAAAGAATAAGATTACAACTACGACTCACCTATGTAAATAAAAGAAGAAACATAAATGATCAAATAAGACATCTTACAATCAATTACATCGCAACTGTAAATACTCGAGGTTGTTTTTTTAAGTTTGGGTTCAAGAGTTCTGTAAAAAAATTACCCTCTTCAAATTTGGAACTAATGCTTTAATTATTTTGATACTTATTTGACATCTTTGTGTTTTTTAATTTACAAGTATGTGTATTGGATCTTTATGACACTAAAGTTGAATTCGCCAGGTAAAATTTGTTCCTAGAAGGATTTTCCTCTCAAATTCTGGTGTTGCTTTAATTGATCAATGACTGTGTGTGTGTGTATATAAGCAAGAGGAGGACTTGCTTAAGAAGTGTCAAGAACTACGCTCCCCATATCATTTTCTTAGAACTTAATTTATACAATAAGTCGACCAATACGAACTAAACTTTAAGGAATACATGTTTGTCGATAGGATTTACCCGCTGCAATGCGCGGTGGGAAAACTGCTAGCGTATTACAAGTTTTTTGGATCCCGCCGCAACGCGCGGGTAAACCCACTAGTATATAATTATTACTAAAATAGTGTATGGACCTTAAAAAAATTGCCCTTCCCATGTATCGAACCTAAGACCTCAAACCATACAAATGCACCACAAACCACTCCACCACCAAGCCATGTTGTGACTTATTATGAAATCATATATCTTTATTAATAAATAAGTGTTCGTAAAAAAAAAACGAAAATCCCAGGATACAAACCTAAGACCTCAAGCCACACAAATGCACCACAAACCACTCCACCACCAGGCCATTTGTGATTTATTATGAAACCATATATATATAGTATAAGGTTATATTGGAAACCCTTGTTGTATGGTAAACTCTGTAAACTCTAACTTCCTGACTTTTTTATATGAAAATTTTAGGGTATGTAATATACATGATTTTAAGCATTTTGGGCCCAAAAAATGGAAAAATCACCGAGTCATTTTTTTTTTAAAATAAAAAACCGTCTTCGGGTAAGAAATGGTTAACACGTGTTAGTTTCGCTTACCATGTGTTAGTCAAAACTTTAATTTTTTTTTTTTAAAAAAAAAACTACTCGGCGCTTTTTTGATTTTTTTTTTTTGCTCAAAATGCTTAAAATCATGTATATTACATGCCCAATTTTTTTTTTCAAAAATAAAAAAAAATTGGGAAGTCAGAGTTTCCAGAGTTTACCATATAACAAGGGTTTCCACATTATCCTTTCCCTATATATATATATATATATATATATATATATTAGAGAGAATCGCATGGTCGGTCTCTGTGGTTTTCCAGTATTACACTATTGGTCCTAAGGCTTCACTATTTACATCGTTGGTTCTTGAATTTAACAAATTTGCACTCATGTGGTCTCTATGTCTAACGTCCGTTAGATTACTCAGTTAAGTGCATATGAATTCCTACATTAAAGTTCTTCTGAAATAATCATCCGCTAGCCATATATATGATACTAGTTTATCCCCTAGGAATGTCCCGGGACAGACAAATCTAATATGAAGAAATAAAATGTTTGTACCATAAAAAGAATATGTCGTTTTTCATAAAAAAAAAAATTGTAAAGGATCAATACTCGATAACTCATAAAACATACTTCTAATTCTACATGTGCGCATATTGCTCGAGTGAAGTCTCTGTATAACTTTGTCACTTTCTTAAAACACTCTAAACCTAAGATGTGAACCTGGAAAAAACAACCAAATTGTTATCAAATGATATATCATGATGATAATGATGACGATCGGCGATCATGATGTGTAAAGTGAGCAAATGTAAAGAATGATATACCTCTTCAATCTTTATTATGGATACACAATCAATCAACTTAGGTGACACCGAATAAAACAATCAATAGATAAGTAGTGAATATCCATCTTGAAGATAAATAAAAAATGATCTAACTGCTATCGACTAAAAAGATTGTAAGATGGTAACTTTTTATGTCTCCTGACTATTTTCTCTACTCATACATAATTTAAGTATCTATCTCAATAATTACCACATAAAAAAAACATTTTTCTTTCGTTTTGTATAGCACTATAGTACTCATTGGAAAGATAAAACGCTCGTTAATTTGGTGTATTTCTTTTTTCAAAAAAAAATGTACAAAATAGTTAGAGTAAATTGCTAAAATCTTCCTTAAGGTTTGGTCATTTTTGTCACACCCGTCCAAAAAAGTTTCTTTTTGCATGTGGACCCTCTAGGTTTACGTTTTGTTGCTAGTTCCATCTAGGGGTGAGCAAAATTAACCGCCATAACCAATTACCAAACCATAACTGACATAACCAAACCGATTTTAACCGATAACCGACATAACCAATGGTCATGGTTATGAAATTTCTTTAACCGACCGAGCGGTTATGGTCATGGTTATGAAACTTTGGTTAGCCGATATAACCAAAACCAAACCGAACTTCTAGTTTTAAGTCTATGTAATATGCTTATGTTTTACACTAACTACGTTGAGGTTTTCTACTAAGATAAAAGTATGCTAGTAACAAAACGATCTTGATGTAGGTGACCTTTATTTTAATAAAGAATTTAACTTAGGCTTAAGTAAGTTTTTTATTGTCTAAAAATATCTTATTAACAAGGATCCCCCATTGGTAGTTTAACAAAAAAAAAATGTAATCTTGTTAGTCTAATAAAAAAAGCTTAAGCTATGTCCACCATCGTAGGTTCCATTTTTTATTTTGAAGACCCATGTGATTAATAACCGAAATAACCATGACCGAACCACAGCCGAAGTTTGCTTATGGTTAAGGAAATCCCATAACTGAAATAACGGTTATGGTTGGTTAATAATAAAAACCAAACCAAACCGACCTATGCATACCCCCAATTCCATCCAATTTGTTAACTACATTTAAAAATAATGTTAACTCAGAGGCATCTTAGACATTTTGCCTATTCATTTTTGTTATTTAAAATGGTGTTGCTAAATACACTCCCTTTATATTATTTTTACTGATTACACTCCCCTTAAAGTGTTTAAATAAACATAATTAAACCTTATATTTTTTTTTATAGAATTTCGTCTTTTATCCTAATCTAAGTTTGTCTCAAACTATAGTAATTAAATCATAAAGATTAAAACTAACAATATTTCAGATGGTGTTTTGTACCACCGAGATGATGACGAGATTCATGGGACGGTGATGCTTCAATTATGTGATGAAGATGATGCTCATGAGGTGAGTAACTTAAAAATGGTTGATTACACGAAGAAGATGAGTTACTAAAATGATTTTTTTTAAGTAGAAGGATTAAATTTTATAACTTTTAAACTGTTTTTTAAAAGGGAGTGCAATTAGTAAAAAAAAGGAGTGCATTTAGCCAACCCCTTTGTCATTCTGTTTTTTACATTAAAATGAAAAAAATAATAAAATTATTATGAAACCCTTTTCTCTCCCAATTAATTACCAGCAACATCCCTATCATTCTTCATCACTAGCAGATGGAGTGGAAACCACTACCGTACCAACCCTTACAGAACCACCGTCTCCATGCTTCCGTCGGCTCAACCTTAATCAGATTCTCCGTCTTCATTTTATGCTTCTCCCTGTAGATCCAACACCAAATATCCCAACTTCCTGCACAACTCACGGTTGTCTTCCCTTTAAACTAGATTTTGGGTTTAAAACTTCTCTTCGATTTTGATATGTTAATCTATGCATTCACATTGACACCTTTTTTTCATACTAATACTCAATTCACGCTTTTTTTTGGTTTATTAAGGGCATGTTTGGATAAACTTATTTGAGTAAAAAAGGACTTTTAGTTAAAAGGACTTATTAACTTTATGACTTTTTAAAAAGGAGTTTTTAGAAAAGTGTTTGGATTAGCTTATGTGATGGGGAAAAACAATAAGTTGATAAGTTATTTTGTAAAAAAGTGTTTGTTTAACTTATTTAGGTAAAATGACCATAAAGGGTATAAGGAGGATATGTATAAGGATATAAGAAGGGCATATAGGTAAATAACCATCAATAAGTTATAAGGAGGTTCAAAAAGTCACTCATCCCTTACTTTTCTAAAACAACTTATCATAGGCAAATAAAAAGTTAAAACAAGGGTGGTGATATTTAAACCCCCTCCAAGCGCCTCGCTTAGGCCTAAGCGAGGCGCTTGGAGGGGGTAATTTATTTTGGTAGTTTTTTGGTGTTTTGAGTTGTTGTTTTTTTTTTAATTTAATAATTATAAAAAGTTAAAAAAAATTAAAAAACAAAGTAATAACCCTCAACATTGTCAATGACTTAAACTTGACATCATCAAAGGATATGTGTAAATTAGGTGTATGTCATCTTGATCAAAGTAGTCGTCTGATAACAACTGAAAAGTAGCCGGTGCAAGTTATGTTGTAGCTTCCAAAACACGACGTCATTGTAGCTCATATGTTATTATCTCTTCTCTTATTCTCTGTTTCTCTAGTTCTCGATGGATTATTGCTCTCATATCATGGATCAGAGAGATTTAAGCTAATTAAATCTGCGTAAAGGACTAAAGGTAGAGCACACCACTAGAGCAAAAAGTTGTGTGTATTAGCAAAAAGTTGTCAAAAAACCTGCGTAAAGGACTAAAGCCACATATCTTGCCATTAATACCAACTGAATTTTACTTGCTTGCATGAAAAGTTCATTGTACGATGTCTTTTTCAGAGGACCTCGACTCTTGAGATGTTGCAGGTGTTTGAAAAGTTTGAACTGAAATTGAACTTTTCATGCAAGTAAGTAAAATTCAGTTGTTTTACTAATTTCATAGTCTTGATACTTTTAACAATCGGATCGGCGCTAAACAATAGAAAGTAATTACAAATATTGCAAGAGGGTCACTATTCATATATAAAGAACATTAATCGGTTTCATCTTTATTTTCTTGAGTTCAACTTTCCATGATCTACCTTTATCATCTCAGAGAGATATCTGTCAACGATGGAAGGGAACCCGAAACAATAAAAAGTAATTACAAAGAAGATGATCAAAGATGCTACAACATAACTTGCACCGGCTTGAGATATGAGTTTAATTAGCTTGAATCTCTCTGATCCATGGTATCCGGTTGTTTTCAGGTTGTCTTCATCGTTGACCGCTATCTCTCGGATAACAACTGAAAAGTTGTCTCATTAATTCCAATTCCAATTCCACCGGTGCAAGTTGAATCTGAAGAGAAGCTATCATCTCAAAGAGATATCTGTCAACGATGATGGCGCAGAGGTTAGCGGTAACTTTAAATTTTGAATGATCGTCGGTTTGCTCTCTATATACCAATCAACAGTAGCGATCATTACAGTTATTTGGAATGTTTCTGATCATTGTCAGAGGGTCACTATTCATACATAAAGAGATAAAGGTTGTACACGAGTATAATCAAACAAGGGTTGCCCGGAGTTTGATTAGCTTGAATCTCTCTATATACCAATCAACAGTAGCGATCAGAGAAAGATTTAGTTGAAAGTGGATACAATGGATCAGAGAGATTTAAGCTAATTAAACTCATATCTCAAGCCGGTGCAAGTTATGAAATGACACATGCAGAATGTAATGTCATGCACAAATGTGATTTGTATTAATGGCAAAGTGATTTGTAAGGGAAGAAGAAGAGAATGTTATATATGTTTACCTTCCCATGGAAACTCTGAAGACCCTTAACGGAGGTTTGCTAGAGGGTCATTGGTCTTCGGAGTTTCCAACCCCTAATACATTCATCAAAGGATATTCATGTGAGAATGATTTTGTACAAGATTCCTATGCAAGCAAGTCAAATTCAGTTGTTAGACCGGCTTGAGATATGAGTTTAATTAGCTTGAATCTCTCTGATCCATGGTATCCACTTTCAGGTTGTCTTCATCGTTGACCGCTATCTCTCGGATAACAACTGAAAAGTAATTACAAGAAGATGATCAAGGATGCTACAACATAACTTGCACCGGCTTGAGATATGAGTTTAATTAGCTTAAATCTCTCTGATCCATGATATGAGAGCATAAGAGAAGAGATAATAACATATGAGCTTCAACATAACTTGCACCGGATGATTGCCAATGAGATTGATAACTGGACAGGTTAGCCAGGTGTTTGTCAAAAAGGTAGAGCACACCACTAGAGCAAAAAGTTGTGTGTATGAATAGTGACCCTCTGGCAAACCTGCCATTAATCGGTTTTATTTAGCGTAAAAAGTTCATTGTACATATACCTCCTTATTTAAAAACAAATCACATCATTGTAGAGGTTACTAGGTTACTCATTACCATTGGACGTTGAAGGTAAACATGGACAGTGAGAAGTGAGATTGATAACTTCTTTATGGAAGTTGTTAAAATAGTTAAACAAAAGCTGAAATTGAACAGTTATTTGGCAACATACTTGAAATCAAATGGGAAGATAAACAATCCTCATCCACAATGTTCTTACCTATGAGTTTAATTAGCTTGAATCTCTCTGATCCATGGTATCCACTTTCAGAATCTGAAGAGAAGCTATCATCTCAGAGAGATATCTGTCAAGTAATTACAAAGAAGATGATCAAAGATGCTACAACATAACTTGCACCGGCTTGAGATATGAGTTTAATTAGCTTGAATCTCTCTGATCCATGGTATCCATTTTCAGGCTGTCTTCATCGTTGACCGCTATCTCTCGGATAACAACTGAGGGTCACTATTTCATACATAAAGAGTATAATCGTGATGTGATGGATTTTTATATCTGCAACTTAGTTCCTTTTTACCTGGTTGCAAAGGAACTTCAGGTCAGCCAGACCTTTGTCAAAAGCAAGTGTGAAGATCAAGATCAAGAAGAACAGTACGGTCAACGATGAAGGTGTGTTGTATGTATAAAATTGTGAATAATTGTAGTGTGTTCGGTGTAGTCGACGAACATCATTCAAAATTTCAACTTCCCGTTCAGGTGCTTAAGTCCACCTTGAAGACTGGATACCATGGATCAAAGAGATTCAAGCTAATCAAACTCATATCTCAAGTTGGTCTAACAACTGAATTTGACTTGCTTGCATAGGAATCTTGTACGACATTATACAGTTAATTGGAATGTTCCTGATCATTACAGTGAGATTGATAACTTCTCTATGGAAGCAACAAATTCAAAACAGAGGTAGGTTTGCCAGAGGGTCACTATTCATACATAAAAAGATCAAGAAGAACAGTACGGTCAACGATGAAGGTGTGTTGTATGTATAAAATTGTGAATAATTGTGAGAGTCGATATGAGAGCAATAATCCATCGAGAACTAGAGAAACAGAGAATAAGAGAAGAGATAATAACATATGAGCTACAACGACGTCGTATTTTGGAAGCTGAAGTTCGGAGAGAACTAAATATTCGGTTGTTGATTTTCTTCTCTATACAGAGTGACGATAGGCGTTTTCGATTTCCAAATGAATCAACGACTTAAACTTGACATCATCAACCACGTATAGTCAAATATTTATTCTCCATATCCATACCTTGTTTCAAGTATCTTGTAAAATTCATTTCGTCTTCAAGACTCCTATGAGTCAACAAAGGTTGACTTTTTTTAGCATTAACAATGACTATATTACACGTAACGTTTAGCTTTGAGCGTATTAACTTCCCCCCCCCCCCCCTCTCTCTCTCTCACACACAAAGGGGGAAGTATAATATATATGACGTTTGAGCATACGAAATTGTGCAAGAGTTTGACATTATTGTGTTCAAACATCAAGGAGACATGGTGTTTGACTTTATTGTGTTTGACCCATCCGGATGTGAAAGACAATATCCATATTTACCTGATTATAAGAGAGGTCGAAGATATTGCTCAATAAACATTATTATTATTATTATTATTTTATTATATTTGTAATTTAGTTCCTTTGTTTTATTATTATAATAATTTATTATTATCAAGAATCGGAAATTAGTAAAACGATTTATGAAAGTATCAAGAATCGGAAATTAGTAAAACGATTTAATAAATCATTGCTCAGACGTTAGGGTTTGATAAACACAAAACTTATTATTTATAAAGCAACAAAAATACAAATCGTACCGTGAAATAAAGAGAGGCCCATTAGGAGTGCCGTGGAGGAAGATCGTCGGTTTGCTGTAGTCGATGATGACACAGAGGTTAGCGGTAACTTTAAATTTTGAATGATCGTCGGTTTGTACAATGATGTGGTGTCTTCAATGATTCTAAAAAACTTGAAAGTAATTACACCGGCTTGAGATATGAGTTTGATTATTATCGTATTTGCAACTTAGTTCCTTTCTCTCGAAAAACAATCTCGAAAAAGTAATTATCATTTCTTGACATGCTTGGTAACACCTTGATCTGTAATATCTGAAAATTATCATTTCTCAAAAAGTAATAAAAACACTTAAAAATGAATTAAAAACAATTGTTGTGAGTTAGGTTTAGTCGGAGGACCACGTACAATGATTCATCAAAGTTGTACAAAGCTGGATGTTTTTACTGGAAAACCAAAACGAGCAATTAACGAAGCGAAACGGAGAGTTATAATTTTCTTGGCTAGGAAACAACTTAAAAGAACCAAAAATGAATTAAAATTATTTTTTGGTGATTAACAGATAATTTTAAATAATTAAAAGAAAATCAATTTTTTTTAAAAAAAGGCCAAAGCACCTCGCTTTGGTCAAAGCGAGGCGCCTGTGGTCTAATCAAACCACTAAAGCACCTCGTTTTGGTCAAAGCGAGGCACTAAAGCACCTCGCTTTGACCAAAGCGAGGCACTAAAGCGCCTCGCTTTGACCAAAGCGAGGTGCTTTGGCCTTTTTTTTTAAAAAAATTTGATTTTCTTTTAATTATTTAAAATTATCTGTTAATCACCAAAAAATAATTTTAATTCATTTTTGGTTCTTTTAAGTTGTTTCCTAGCCAAGAAAATTATAACTCTCCGTTTCGCTTCGTTAAATGCTCGTTTTGGTTTTCCAGTAAAAACATCCAGCTTTGTACAACTTTGATGAATCATTGTACGTGGTCCTCCGACTAAACCTAACTCACAACAATTGTTTTTAATTCATTTTTAAGTGTTTTTAATTACTTTTCGAGAAATGATATTTTTCAGATATTACAGATCAAGGTGTTACCAAGCATGTCAAGAAATGATAATTTTCAAATATTGCAGATCAAGGTGTTACCAAGCATGTCAAGAAATGATAATTTTCAAATATTTGCAGATCAAGGAAAGAATGAAAATACGTGATGCACATAACCCTCCATGCAAATCATCCCAATTCTGTCAAAGAAGATGTATTCACCATTTCAAACGATTTGCCTCCTTGAATGTCTATGGAAACAACAATGGATTTGTCAAAAGCAAGTGTGAAGATCAAGATCAAGAAGAACAGTACGGTCAACGATGAAGTTGTGTTGTATGTATAAAATAGTGAATAATTGTAGTGTGTTCGGTGCAGTCAACGAACATCATTCAAAATTTCAACTTCCCGTTCAGGTGCTTAAGTCCACCTTGAGATATGAGTTTAATTAGCTTGAATCTCTCTGATCCATGTTATCCGGTTGTTTTCAGGTTGTCTTCATCGTTGACCGCTATCTCTCGGATAACAACTGAAAAGTTGTCAACGATGATGGCGCAGAGGTTAGCGGTAACTTTAAATTTTGAATGATCGTCGATTTGCTCTCTATATACCAATCAACAGTAGCGATCATTACAGTTATTTTGGAATGTTTCTGATCATTGTCAGAGGGTCACTATTCATACATAAAGAGATAAAGGGTGTACACGAGTATAATCAAACAAGGGTTGCCCGGAGTTTGATTAGCTTGAATCTCTCTGATCCATGGTATCCACTAACCGTAGAGATCATTACAGTTATTTGGACTGTTGCTAAATTAGTTAAACAAAAGCTTAAATTATACAGTTATTTGGAATATTCTTGATCATTACAGTGAGATATGAGTTTAATTAGCTTAAATCTCTCTGATCCATGATATGAGAGCAATAATCCATCGAGAACTTGAGAAAGAGAGAATAAGAGAAGAGATAATAACATATGAGCTACAACATAACTTGCACCGGCTTGAGATATGAGTTTAATTAGCTTGAATCTCTCTGATCCATGGTATCCGGTTGTTTTCAGGTTGTCTTCATCGTTGACCGCTATCTCTCGGATAACAACTGAAAAGTTGTCTCATTAATTCCAAAACCTAAAGAGAAGATATCATCTCAGTGAGATTGATAACTTCTCTATGGAAGTTGCTACAATAGTTAAACAAAAGCTGAAATTGAACAGTTATTTGGAATGTTTCTGATCATTACAGTTATGCCTTTTTTGGTGAAATGAACTTGAAGAAATGATTTGGTGGATATATCATGAGTTAAACAAAAAGCTGAAATTGGACGGTTATTTGGAATGTTCCTGATCATTACTTTTAATGCAAGCAAGTAAAATTCAGATCATTACTTTTCATGCAAGCAAGTAAAATTCAGTTGTTGGACAGTGAGATTGATAACTGGACAAGTTAGCCAGACGTTTGTCAAAAGAACATTTTTTATAATAATTATATTAAAAAAAACAAAAAACTAACTCAAAAGATCAAAAAAAAAAATGATCCGAAGAGCCTCGCTTAGGCCTAAGCGAGGCGCTTCGAATTCAAAATCAGCTTTTTCTGCCCCCTCGTACTGACCTCCTCTGAATGAATTCAAAGCGCCTCGCTTAGGCCTAAGCGAGGCGCTTTGAGGGGGTGGAAATAGAAGGTGGGGGTGGGAATAGACGGAGCCTAAAACAAAAGTCATTTTCCTTTTGCCAAACACTTTTCTTAAGGAGGTGGAAATAAGGAGAGCCAAACATGCTCTAATATTGAGCTTTTGGTCTTTGTGTTAAAACTTTTTAGAACTAATTTCATAATTAGTTATCTATACATATAATAAACCAAAGCCATTTTAATGACATGGCACTCAAAGAGGCATTCTCTTCCTTAAGTGTGCCATGTGTCATCCCATGTGGAATTGAGATATTTTAGGAAAAAAATAATTTAAAAACAAAATTAGATTTTTCACCCTCATGTTTCCTCCTATAATTTTTAAACGTTAATATCTTTAATATACGAGATTTTTTAAAGAAAACAGTTACACCAAATTAACGAGCGTTTTATTATCTTTCCAACGAGTACCATAGTGCTATATAAAAAACGGAGAAATTTTTTGTGGGGTTTTGTTCATATAGGAAAAAAAACACAAAGTGTTCAGGTAAATCATTAATCATGCATAGACAAGTCACTAATTATGTTTAAATCAGTAAATATGAATTTTTTTTCAACCAGGGCCGAATAGGTTAATAGAGTTATACGTTGTTTTAAGTTAGGTATCAATATTAGTATGTTAGAGTTGTACATTTGTTTAGTCTTTAGAATATGTGTTAATATTAAAGTTACATTAAAGTTCTACATTCTTTTAGGTTAGGTGTTAACATTGGAGTTGTACATTGTTAATTTGTTTTAGGTTAGATATTAATATTAGAGTTATACATCAGTCTATTTCATATGTAAAATTGATGTATCATATTAAATTTCTCAACCCGGACGCTCCCGGGTATAATCTAGTAGTTTAATATAAAAAATACCTTCAATGTATTGTAATTGTCTTTTTTTTTTTTTTTTTTTTTTTTTTTTTCAAAATTGTAGTAAGTTGTTTTACTAGTGCTTGCTCGATTCGTTTCACTACTGTAAGCGTAATCAGAATTTGATTTTCAAATTAATTAGAATTGAGGATTGGAGTGAATTTTGGAGGGGTTTATCTTTATGTTTATATTTTTGTTTTTTATAAAGGGGTATTTTGGTCAATTCACATGTAATTAACAGAATAAATAAACAGAGTTAGCGAATTGGGTGGAACTGGCAATAAAATGCAAATTTGAAGGATCTAGACATGATTAATTAATTACCTGAACATATTGTGTTTTTTTTTTCTTGTATTAACAAAAACCCACCAAAAAGACCGTTTTCTTGTATAACACTATGATACTTGTTGAAAATATAATTAAACTTTAGTTAATTTGGTATTTTGGTGTAAAATTTTTTTAAATCCCGTATATAAAAGTTATTAATGTAGGATTTTCTATCGAAAGAGAAGACTAGGTCTAAGTAAGGTATATTAAGGAAAACCTATTTTACGTTGTTGATAATATTTACAATGAAACTTAGCATTAATGAAGGTATTAGTTTTCAAACTTTATCTTATGCACAAATACCATCCAATACCGGCGTAAATTACTATTGTTGTATTATAACAAAAGAGTATCCCGTTTATTATTTAAAAGAAACAATTTTACATGTGAATGGTCAAATCTTGCAAAAAGGCCAACTCAGGATCACGGGTGACAGACTATTAAATAATCATGAGGTTGTCAATCTTTAAAGTGATACAAACATGAGGTTGACAAACTAAATAATTGCGTTTATAGAATAAAGGGTGTGGATGAGGCTTATCATCTATGATGGTCCTTTACCTCAGATACCACATCAACGTATGGTAGGGGTGTTCAACGAATCGAATAACGAATTTTCGAATTATTCGAATCGAATTATTCGAATTTTTAATATTTTTACCTGAATTCGTATTCGATTCGTATTCGTTTAAAATTCAATTTATTCGATTCGTATTCGATTCGAATAAGAAACTCGAATTCGAATCGAATTCGAATAAATTCGATTTAGTTCAAATTCACCTTAAATAACAAATTGTTTTACTTTTAGTTTTAAAACTAATACAAACTCATTATTTTTAACATATAAAATACAAATCTACAAATTGATAAACAACAATATGTCAAATACGAGAATAGTAAAAATAGTAGAGAGTATAGTTTTATTGAGTTTTGTGATATATAAGGTAAATATATATGGTTATGCTAAAAGTTATAGACACTATGGGTTCTTAGAGTTTGACCAAAATTTAGAAGTTTTTTTTTAATGTGTATACTTGTGTATATAATAATGTGCATATGTGTGTATATATTTAAAAAAAATATACATGTACAATTTTTATTCGAATTTCGAATCGAATCGAATTTAAAATCATAAATTCGTATTCGATTCGTATTCGATTTACTGGACTCGAATTCGAATCGAATCGAATTCGAATTCTTAATAATCGAATCGAATTCTTGGTAATCGAATCGAACTAAATCGAATTTCGAATTTTTCGAATTCGAATCGAATTCTGAACACCCCTAACGTATGGTAGGAGCATCATGATAATAATGGTCCAAGGGTGTAGTTAGGAGCATCCCTCCTTTAAAAGAAAAAAAAAACACAATTGACCAATTAATCGGCCCGTCATACCTGGCATTATTTGGACGGTCATGCCGTTGCCGGCATAGGGGGCGGTGTACGCCAGCCCGGCATGGCGTTGTCGGCCCTATGCCGGCACCACACCCGTTAGTCTTAGCGTCACATCATCCATGATGGTCCAAGGGTGTGGTAGGAGCATCATCTCTCCCTTAAAAAAAAATCAAAACAACAATCAAATGGCCCGTCATACCCGGCATATTCTGGACGGTCATGCCGTTGCCGGCATAATAGAGTCTGACCACAACGACCGAATTGATTATCTTCATACATAAGGATACTAGATTAATCAAGTCTACAAATCTAATTCCAACTACATCGAATGACATGTATTGGTCGTTGTAATCTCATGTATCCGGACATTCTCGACGGAAATTCTGATTTATTGGCAAAGAGGCGAAGAAATAGAGTCATCATCCCACTCGACTCGATTCAAGAAGGCGAGAACCAACTAATACCTTCTTCAGGTATCTCAATTGAAATCCCCAGAAATGGTATTCTCAGTAGAAATAGTATTCTTGCTTGTTTCGATGATCCTCGATATATAAGAAAGAGCTCGGGACTTACTAAATATGAGACTAGAGAACTGAATTCAATCGTCACCGAAGAGGATTTGATTGAGTATCGAGGAGTCAAGGTATTTTGGCCAAATTATCAAAAGGAAGTAAATCCTTTTTTTATTCTCGTGGAAGTCCACATTTTGGCCGAATCTTCTTCCATAATGGTACAACACAATAGTATTATTGGGGTAGATACACAAATCACTTTAAATAGAAGAAGTCGGGTAGGCAGATTAGTCCGGGTGAAGAAAAAAGCAGAAAAAATGAAACATATAATCTTTTATGGAGATATCCATTTTCATGGAAAGACAAATAAGGCATTCCGATTGATACCACCAGGAGGGGGAAAACAAAATTCCAAAGAATACAAAAAATTGAAAAATTGGCTCTATATCCAACGAATGAAACTTTCCAGGTATGAAAAAAAAGTATTTTGTTTTGGTTCAACCCGTAGTCCCATATAAAAAAACGGATGGTATCAATTAAGGAAGACTTTTCCCGGCGAGAACCAATCTGACGGGTTCAAGATTGATCTATGAGAATGGATCAGATCGTGACATAACTTTATTGACCCGGTCAGGAAAAAAGAAGTAACTCTACTTTTTTTATAATAGTTCTTAATTATTCAATTTGAAAAATGTACAGTACTTTTATGCTTACGAGCTAAAGTTCTAGCACAAGAAAGTCGAAGTATATATTTTACTCGATACAAACTTTTTTTTAAGATCCACTATGATAATGAGAAAGATTTCTGTATATACGGCCAAAGCGCTCAATAATATAAGAATCTGATAAATCGGCCCAAATCGCCTTACCAATAGGATGCCCTAATGCGTTACAAAATTTCGATTTAGCCAATGATCCAACCAGAGGCATAATTGGAACAATACTATCAAACTACTTAATAGCATTATCGATTAAAAATGTATTTTCTAGCATTTGACCGCGTACCATTGACGGCTTTAGCCACACACTTGAACGATAACCAAGAAAGTCAAGGGAATGATTGGACAATTGGTTTATATAAATCCTTCCTTGGTAAGACCACAGGTAAAAATAAGATTTCCAGAAACTGACAAACTAATATTTCCATTTATTCATCAAAAGAAACGTCCCTTTTGAAGCAAGAATTGATTTTCCTTGATACCTAACATAATGCATGAAAGAATCTTTGAATAACCATAAATTCGCTTGAAAAGCCCTGGTAAAGACTTCTGCAAGATGCTCTATTTTTCTATAGAAATATATTCGTTCAATAAGGGCTCCAGAAGATATTGATCGTAAGTGAGAAGATTGGTTACAGAGAAATAGGAAGCCAAGTTCATATTCAGGTACATAAGAAGTATATAGGAACTGGCTTTCTTTGAATTTGAAGTAATAAGAGTTTAAAGTTCTATTTTTGTCAGAGGGCAATATGAATGTTCTATCATGTTCCACTAAATGCCGAGGAAATGAATGCATTTTATACTATACTATTAAATAATCTGAAACTAGATCTTACGGAGCCTACTCCCAACTTTCACTTTGGCCATTAGGACTTCCAACTTGTAACTTATTTTCTTCCATCACCCCAAAGCTAACGGATGTCTAACCTGGTTAGTTTTCATGGCAAAAATGTAAAAAAGTAAACTTAAGGGACAGTCTACGTGACAAAAATGTAAAAACCTAAATTTACGGGACCTTTTTTGAAACTTTTTATTTTAAATCCCAAACAACCCCCTGGTGACAGACCCCCTCTCTCTGTGTCTCTTTCTCACTCTAAAACACCACCATCTGCCACCAACCCCACCCCACCTCACTATCACCTGCCACCAATACCACTACCAACCCACCTCACTAACATCTACTACCACTAACACAGGTAAAATTTAATCCCCAATCTTCAAGTGGCTTTCCCTATTTCAGAGACATTGGCTTTGAAACTGAAGTGGCGGTGACGTCTTCAGGAGTGCAAGATGCCTGATTTGATTATAGTCGGTTACCTTCAGCAGAGGTGACTGCCTTCTAAAAGCATACTAATTTTGTATTTTGATTCTTGTTATCAGTTTTCAATAATACTACGAGTAATCAATTAGAAAAACAAAGAAAAAAATATAAAATAAATCTAGAGTGAACTTCAAGCACACCAAAATAATTATTGTGAAGTGTAACTCATAAATCATCCAAAAAAGACTAACCCTCAGGTGCATCAGCATCCTCAATCTCCTATGGTAATGATTTTTCAGAAGATGAGCAATGAGAAATTTGGACAAGGACAACATCCTCGCCCACTGCATCCTGCACTCCTGAGAAATAGATCGAAGAGAGAGAAGCAGAGAAGAGCAAAAGAGATCGAAGAGAGAGAAGCAGAGGAGGGAGAAAGAGATCGAAAAGAGAGAAGCAGATGAGAGAGAAAGAGATCGACGGAGAGGAAGAGAGAGTAGCCGGAGAGGAAGATGAAGAAAGAGAAAGAGACATCGGTGGTTGTTGAGGGTTTTTGATGGTCGAGATTATAGGCGGTGGTTGTTGAGGTCATTGGTTGTTAAGAGTTTACAGGTGGTGGCCGGGTGGTGGAACTTGGTTTGTGATGGTTGATGGTTCTGGGTGTGTGGTGGAACTTGGTGTTGGTGACAGATGGTGGTGGGGTGAGGTGGGTTGTGGTGGAAGGTGTGGTGGTTGTGAGATGAGGTGGTGGGTGTTTGTGCTGGAAGGTGTGGTGGTTGTGGTGGAATATGATGATGAAGATAAGAAGATGTGTGTGTGTGTGTGTGTGCGTGTGTGTGTGTGTGTGTATATATATATAGAGAGAGATAATAATAATAATAAGTTTCAAAAAGGTCACTTATGTTTAGGTTTTTACATTTTTGCCACGAAGGCTAACCAGATTAGACCCCGTTAGTTTTGGGGTGATGGAAGAAAATAAGTTGCAAGTTGGGAATGCTAATGGCCAAAGTGAAAGTTGGGAGTATTATCCGTCAATAGGCGATAGTTGGGAGTATTTAAATCCATTTCCCCTTGAATCTATATCTATATATATAGATATTGCAAAGGGATTAATCCTACATGTCATACTCTTATATGCAATCTCTCCTTTGAGAGATGCCACATAGGATGTGATGTGGCAACTCTAAACCAATTAAAAAAAAGAAATAAATATGATTTAACCTAATCTATTATAATCTTTAACCTAATCTATTAAATACCTAATCTACTAAATCTAAATATTAAAATTTATTATTTTATCTCTCGTGTTTCCTCCCATAACTTTTAAACGTTAATATCTTTTATATACGAGATTTTTTAAAGAAAAAAATTACACCAAATTAACGAGCGTTTTATTATCTTTCCAACGAGTACCATAGTGCTATATAAAAATCGGAGAAAAAAATGACTATTTTTTGTAACCCGACAGGTATTGTGTCGGGTTTGGGATTAGTTTAAAAAAAATTATGGGTTTGGGTCGGGTCTGGGATTAGGTGATACCCAACCCGATTACCCGAAACAACATACCCAAATACCCGAACTACATACCCGATCATATACCCATGAATTTTTTAACGCATCACATAACCCTTAGACTAATGTGTTCGATATTTCAATAATTAACTTTTTTTTTCTTATTTCATGTTAGTTCTTTTTAGAATGATCGATTACAAACTTCCGAATTTATTTGTAATGGCACTTGATTTATACCCCGGCGCAGATATTCGTTATGTTTTTATTTGAATATGATAACTTATGGCAGAGATTTGTTTATAATAATAATAATAATAATAATAGTAATAATATATTTTATTATGTTATATTAGATATTTCAATCCGAAACGCTCACGGGATAAAAACTAGTAAAGATATAAAGTTGTTAAGTACATGAATTAGAAAGAATACGCCATAGAAATTATGCATTTAAACAGGGATAAATGGTGGTGGAGTTTGAATTTTTTTTTTGTTTGGACAAAAAGTCGCGTAACCCTTAAAAAGGAGGGGTCGGACTTGATGCATATAAAATTTTTGTAAGAAAACGCATAAATTTACACTATTTAGCAAAAAAACGAAGGGGGTCGTATGTCGGTGGGGTCGGGTCGAAACGACAGTTTGGTAACAGACTTGCACAACGGAAGCAACAATAACAAATATTTATTTGTTTATACAATCTCTAATACAAAAATATAATTACATAACTTAAATAAATAGCCTAATAGCTATGCAGGGACGTGATGCGGCGGTCGTCGAAGCAGTTGAGGAGTGTAATCCACTAGTCGTTCCATACTTCTACCAACGCTTATCTCTAATGCTCTAGTCCGCATAATTATAGTCCGAATCTTCTATCCAAGTCATCTAGCGATCATCACCTCTAATCCGCATCATATGAACACAATCCGTATGCTTCATAATCATCCGAACGCAGTACCTGAACACATGCTTAAAAAGAGTTTGGGTCAGCAAATATGCTGGTGAGTCCGTGTAAGTATTGAGTGGATCCAAAACAGTTTATCATTTCATAAACAAGTTTAATTGGTTTAACACATGGTTTAACACACGTGATGTACAAGCGACACCTCAAGCCTACACACGGAATCCATCTA
Source organism: Ambrosia x helenae (assembly GCA_030844895.1). NCBI lineage: Eukaryota > Viridiplantae > Streptophyta > Magnoliopsida > Asterales > Asteraceae > Ambrosia > Ambrosia x helenae. Next base: position 118,959,079 of record CM061227.1, read on the forward strand.
CTGCCATTATGGATTCTCCTGGCAAACGGCCCCATGGACCTCAGTGTAGGGTTTTCCGGGCTTCCGGATCCACTGTGTGTGGGGATTTCCCCAAGTAGCGCTACCCACATATTAAGTGGCCCAATTCCCTGGGTTAATGAGTGTCGGTATGGTATTCGGCAGCAACTTTCTTGTCACATCAACACAGTTAGGACACACAAGTAGTTTAAAAATGGTAGCATGTATTCACCCCAAAATAGTAAAACAAAAAGGGGAAGGGACACGAACTCACCTTAGCAGCGTATTATATGTCCACATAGCTTCCCAAGTCAAGTTCCCAATCATAAGCATGATCCTATTCAAGTTCATAAATATTAGCGCGTGTAACCATCATCATGGTTACACGTGTGGGCACACTTCGATTCTTTATCCAAGCCTCTAATTATCGAGTCGTATTATCTTGCGTCCTATGTCCAACCAAGTTATAAACAACAAGCGAATATCTAATATCCTCGTGGTAGTGTTTTATAATCCTTCAAACTCTAGGTTAATATTTTATAATCATTCATTTAGTTATCTAAAGTCCTCAAAGGTCCAATGTCCAAATTAGTTCTATATCCTCGTCGTTGCGACTATTTAGTTATTTATATATGATCATGTCCAAAGTCTCCTAATCAATTGTTCCATTAATTATCTATGGCCAAATCACACCTTGTTGTTTACATCTTTAATAATAGGTCCTAAGGTTCCAAATCTTATATCCGCAAAGTTGAGTTCATCTAGTATTCAATATATGCCCAATGTCAAATATTTCATAAGTTCCATTATGTTATTGTTATGATTAGTCAAGTACCAAGCCATGTTTATATATGTATATAATTTTATGGTCGGTTCAATGTGTTAGTCGAGGTCCCACACGTGTACACACGATAATCACTACTTAAGTCGAGATAATTCGGGTTCTCGTTTATACCTCTCGGGTCTCCTCAGTTTGACCCAGCCTTCTGTCCGTTGACTTCTGTTGACCGAGTCAACAAGGTTGACTCGGGTCACCTTCTACCTACATCTAATCCCACATAACATCACCATCAACATCCACTAAAACACTATCAAACTAAATTATTAACAAGAACAAGCCTAATCAGTTTTACCATCTAATCTTACCACCATCCCCGTCAATCTCTATCTTCCAGTCGTCACCACCACAGCTTGCACGACCCACTTCTCCTACCTGTATATCACCCGACAACCACGTACACCATCATCCAGCACATGACAACCTACCATCAGCACAACCGATAACCACCTTAATAACCACCACCTTTATCGTCACCGGATCCCAACCCAATAACAACCGAGCAGCCATCACCCTAAGACCATCTTAAATCATACATCATTAATCCACCACTAATTATCACCCAAGTCACCACCAACATAACAATAACCATCATCATAATTCTTCTTGTACAATCCCCACCACACCAGTCACCACCGTAACCCCCCACCAACCACCACTGACCTTCTGTCGTGAACCATCGAGACCACCAAACCTCCCCTACTCCGTCTTCCGTACACCAGCAATAGCCACCGCCACTGTCACCTCGCCTTATTACCATCAATAATTTTAGATTAAAAAGGAAAGGAGGTTAATTTAGGTTTACCTTCACCGTCGGAGGCTACCCTGGAACCCATCGGACCCCCTTCAATCAAGCCACCACCGCCGCTGCTCAGAACCACCACCATCTTCTTCTTCCTTCTTTCTCCACCGAGCTCTCTCTACTGCTTCTCTCTTCCTCTCGGATCTCTCTCTCTAACAATAATAATAATCAGATCTGTGAGGGGGTGAGAGTGAGGGTGATGGTTGTGGTGTTTGGCTGCCGGAGCTCCGCCGTCGGCGGTGGCAGAGCTCCTCCGGCTCCTCCTCTTCTCTCTCTAGTTCACTCTCTCTCTCTCTCTATGTTTGTGTGTGGGGTGAAATGAAATGCACAGGAGATGTGTGTTGTGTTTTTATAAAAGAAAAGCAATTGGGTGTCATCAAGAGGGGGAGGACAAGTGTCCTCCTCTTGGTGACTCACCCAATTCCGACCGGGTTCGTTAATGCGTTTAAACTCGGTCTCGCAACGCGTTTCGTAATAATATTTTATTTGTAATGGTTCGGTTTTCAATTTTGTATAGAAACGTATTGTTTATTTGTTATAATATTTTTAGTCACGAAAAATTCTGGGCCCTATAACCGGGGTGTTACATCGTACTCCATACGTATAGATTATTTGAACAAAACACATAAATTTACACTACTTTTAGAAGAAAAAAAAAACACCGTAGGGTGTCGGGGCACACCCGAGCCCAACAAAACTTAGTCCCCGATGAAAGAATAATTAAATTTAGCTCACCCTTTATATGTATATTACTAGCTGATTACCCCGGGAGGGTCCCGGGGTTGAAAAATCTAATTTTACGTGATAATCTATTGCAAATGGCTCAAGTTAAATAACCACAAAATCTCTCAATCATTGCATGTTCATAGTATTCTAATCAGTAATAACTCATATTCTCTAATCTAAAACCTAATCAGTAATCATGTAAAGAATCACTTATAAAAAATAAGGTGACACCATATGTTGCAGTGTTGCGCGATTCTTTCTCCTAGCTTCTCTTGATGACGTATACCTAGTAAAATTTCAATGACAACATGGCGATTGGGCTGATTTTCAAAATCGTAGATAAGAACCTAGTTTAAAAGAAAAAACCAGATTAATGAATAACATGAACACTTTGTGTGTTTTTTTCCTGTATGAACGAAACCCCACAAAAAATAGTCGATTTTTTCTCCGTTTTTTATATAGCACTATGGTACTCGTTGGAAAGATAATAAAACGCTCGTTAATTTGGTGTAATTTTTTTCTTTAAAAAATCTCGTATATGAAATATATAAATGTTTAAAAATTATGGGAGGAAACATGAGAGAGAAAATTTTTAAATTATTTTTAAATTATTTTTTCCTAAAATAACTCAATTTAACTAAAAAAGAAAATAATTCAAAAATACTAAAATCTTTCAATTATGATGCCACGTGGCAGTTTCATTGAGAGGTTGAAGGCATCATTGCACGCCACGTCAACAATGTTCAATTCTTTTATATATATTAATAGATAATAGATAATAGATTAATAGATTTTGATTTTTTACCTAGTTGTCCTTTTCAATGTTTTTATTAGTGTTCGCTAAGTTTTATCTATCTTTGTCGGGGGTCCTATATGTTATCTCCTAATTGGTTGGTATAGTAATGTCTATTTTGACACGTGCTAAAAGTCATTGTCTATTTAATTAATTTTGTTGGCCAACATGTTTAATTTTAGAGTAAATTATCAAAACCGTCCATGTGGTTTGGTCCAATTTGTCACTCTAACTTAATCTTTTAAAAAGTGTATGGACACTCATTGATTTTTAAAAAAAAATATGCCAAAACAGTCTAACGACTTAACCCAATTAACTTTTTTCGTTAAGTCATGGCAAAATTCATCTTCTTCCATATTTTCTTCTTCCCTAATCAGATCCACCACCCACCCACCACTATCTTCATATTTCACCACCACCACCACCACCATCCACCCACAACCACCCACCATCTCCTCCACCTTTCACCACCACCACCACCATCCAGTTATCAGCCATTACACTAATTCATTCCATTTCAATTATCAGTCATTACAGACCCATTTGCCAATAATTTACATCCGAATGAAATTCGTCTAAAATGCAACTCAAATTCATACCCAAATTAAAAAACCTAGACCTGCAAAAAAACGTCACCAAACTTTAATAATAATAATCCACCCCCAAATAATTACCTACCCATTCACTTTTCCAGAAGTCAACCATCCGGCAGCAAGACTGATGAATGCTATAAAAAACTTAGAGATTAAGGTTCATCATGCAAGTGCAGCCAACATGAGTAACATGATGATTCAAGATGTTGTAGCTCAGATTCCTGAAGGATTTCCAAATGATGAGGGAGTACTGAAAACTCTAATTCTAAAGTGTCAAAATACATGATACCAGATAACAAAATAGTTTTATTGAATCAAAGAAATCAAATCAAAAGTTTATACTCTAGAACAGAAACAAAAGAATACAAAATACTAGAAAACTCTCAACAATCAAACACTCTTGACCTAGTTTGTAACTGGATAAAAGATCGTACCAGATTCGAGGTGAATCTGATATAAAATCCTTACAAACCCTAGACAGTGAATGAAAAAGAACGAGAGAAATAATTGACTCAAAAAGAAGCTAAAAAACTGATCTCGAGATGAAGACTCTCTTTTATAGCTGGATCCCTTGGTTCGGGAGAAAACACACCCGAACCAACATAAGCCGTCAGATCACCATGAAGAAACACACTCTGCTATGATCTGAGCCCTCTATTGCACATCACACGGATCGCCACGTAGATAAGGACAATTATAACAAACTGGGCCCTTTATTTGGTCTAGACCCCAACTCTTAAACATTATCAATCTTGGACTCCTTTTATCTCCTGCTGGACCAGCCCACGAACTCTGTCTTCAGTATCTTCAGCCCATTCTATGTCCAGCCCATAACCTACACAAAATCCTTATGCAACATGTTATATTAATTTGTTACCAACAACTATAGAATATTTATAACTATTGAATATTTATGTTTGAAAAATATTTACATATTTCAACATAAAGAATTTGTAAGATTTCATTGATATGATTACGAATTGCTGTATAATACTTTTTGCAAATTAATAAAATATTGGGTGTCATTGCATAGCTGAAAAAAATACAATTTGAATTACTTAAATAATAAATTCGATAAAAGTGGGGAAGCTATCCCGTTCATCTGATATGTTGGTTTATGTTTGTTTGTTTGTGATTTGTAATGACTGATAATTGAAATGAATTGAAGTCGACTTGAATTGAATTAGTGTAATGGCTGATAACTGGATGGTGGTGGTGGTGATAACCAGACTCGCTGGCGTTCAAGCTCTGGGCAAGCACCGATACCCCTCAATCCTTGCTCCAAAACCGTAAGCCTTTATGCCGTTTTGTTCGTTTTTACCTCTGGTTTAAAATCCCCATGTTTAATTGGGATTACAGGGGCTTAGTCGAGGTGATTAAGGGCCAGGGTTCCTAGGGTTCTTATGGGGAAGAAGGGGACTTAACCAGATTACCTGGGTTAACTGGGTTTAAAAATTATAAGTAACTGGACGAAATGCCCTTGACTTAACGAAGAAAAGTTAACTGGGTTAAGTCGTTGGACTGTTTTGACATATTTACTCTTTATTTTATCTGATTTTCACTTATTTTGGTGATTTTCCCTCGGCTAGCTAGTATGGTTCTCATCTTTTTAATTTTATCTGATTTTCACTTACAATGACAACAAAATTGAATTTTAAGATCCTATATTAAATAAGAAACACCGTACACAAAAAATATGTACATAAATATATAGAGAAAAAAAGAAAATGGGCATAGAAGATTCTGGAAAACATAGATTTCTAACAGGAATGTTTCAGTTTGGTTGGAAAAGTCCTGTCGGGTTTTTGTTTACAAATTTCTTTTAATCGTTATTGTCTCTTAAAATAATGCAAAATAAAGAGCAAGAAATTGAGAGGTTTTTTTTTACTAATTTTTTTTTTTTAAACAACTGCTTTCATAGGCGTTGAACTTGAAAGGGCAATGAAAAAGTATGAACTATGAAGGGTGTGAAGTGTAAATAAATTATTTCCAGAACAATTCTTCTTCTGGTGGAGTAATAGTAAAGAAGAATGGTATAAGGTATTCGTAGGTGATGTCATAATGTTTGATATGAATAAAATGCCTTCAGAAAAATGTACAGGAAGAGGTTAACCCTCGATGCAATTGCCAGGTCAATTCTTACCCTCTTTTAATAATATTTTTTTTTTTTTTTGAACGGCCAACAAATTGGAATCACTCACGGAACACTGGAGTATTATCGTGCCACCAATGTTGCCACGCGATCATATTCCACCACCAAGTCACCAATTCAGGAGGAAACTCATAATTATGAGAAAACCCCCTTTTGTGAGATTCGAACCCAGGACCTTATGGTCCCTAAGTCTTATCTCACCACCAAATGCCGCTGGGCTATAATGCCTGCGGATTGCGGACGCTTCTTGTTTCGCTATAAACTTTAGCTATTAATAATTAAACAAAGTGGTGTAATTTCACTATTTTTGACAACGGCTAATCCCAAGTTTGTTTGTCTCGTTTTGGGTGTGACTGTATTTGTAGTCTTCTGTTTTTTCATATTGTAAAATAAGTCGTGTGGTGTGGCCCAGGTAGCCGCTGGCTAAACGAGCCAGGGTGGCGTTTGCGTGGTTGTACTCTGTTATTGGCGTTTTTTGTGGTTGGAATAATAGATCCCATTTGATTGTTCAAAAAAAAAAAAAAAAATTAAACAAAGCTTGTAAAAAGACCCATGCTTTGTTTTAGAACTTCAAAAAGATGGAGTCATATCTAATAAAATTTAATGTACATGATGTCCCACTGTCTACAAAATTATTAGTTACTTATTTTATTTTGTGTCACATGTTCTTTGTGAACACAATACCCTGTTATCCAATCTATTATAAGGTACTAAAGATATTTTATCTTTGATTGGTAATTTGATACCGAGCAAGTGTTAAAACTTCCCTTATAGGATTCGTGTCACATGAGATACAAAGCACGTCTCGCAAGTTGATTTAAAATATCTCAAGGTTTAGATATAATTCAATCAGTCTAATCTTTTCAAAATTTATTTTTGAACAACATACTATTTTTTTCTAGAACAAATTATCAGCAAATCAGAAATTATTGATTCATGAGTTTCTATTATGGTAACTTGATAGAAGATATTGGATTCAAATGCATTGCTGAAAATATCTACAATACCGGTACATAACTATATACAATAATAAAAATGTTAATCAATCATTAGTATTCTAAAGACTATTGGTCCCCTAAAGAATATTATTACGCCATCCACTAGGGATGAGCATTTTACACCGAATACCGAACCGATACCGATCCCGAACTGATGCCGTACCGATCCCATACCGAACCGAGGGTGTTCGGTATCGGTATCGGTATTCACATTTATAGGTTTTCGGTTTCGGTATTTTCGGTATCGGTACGGGATCGGTATGGTATCGGTATTTTAAGGTAAAATACCGATACCATACCGGTACCGTACCGATACCGAACCGATACCGTACCGTACCGTATGTTTTCGGTATTGGGTTTTTGGAATTTTCGGTATCGGTATTTTCGGGATCGGTATCGGTTGGTACCGATACCGTCCCGAGCTCATCCCTACCATCCACCACTCATAACAGTTAGACTACTCGGAGTGGTGGGAAACGAGGGGGATGAAGCGCCATGTGGCATTTGTGAGACCCATGTGGGGGGGAAAAATTGTGGAGAGTGGAAGGGGGGAAGAGGGGGGGGGGGAAGAAATAATATTATATTGTGTTAAAGTTAAAAAAAAAATCTCTGACCAATCAAAAGGTGACACATCACCCCACACAAATGCCCCACGCCGGTGAGTCCCCCCACGCCAAAGGGGCAACGCCCTCTTCCCCCCACCTTGGCGGCAGTGTTCCCGCCCTTGAAAGCCCCACGCCACCCTTTCCCGCCCCCACTCCGAGTGCTCTTAACACCTATAAAATAGATCTCTAAAAACTGCACTAATTAAATTCGTCATTATCATAATCAGTGGCGAAGCTTGACCCGAAGGTTCGGGGGTCGGAAATCACTAGTTTTGGGGGGTCGAAAACCAGTTTCGGGGGGTCGAAACCCTATATTTTCAAAATTTTCTATACGAATACTATATAATCAGAACTTCTGCGTGAAAATTCGGGGGGATCGGCCACCCCTCCCCGCCCCTACTATGCTGCGCCACTGATCATAATCTCGCCTCCGTTGATAATGCCGCCACCATGGAGCTACAAAATGGAACAATCAACACCCAAATGAGATTAAAGAAAAAAGAAGAGAGAGGAATAGATAACTATTATCTAAAAATTATCGGAGTTATATATAGCTCTAAAGAATGTCAGTTAAAGTATGATTATGTTAATTAAATGTGTAAAAACATTAAACATGTGCTAAGCTAGTTATTACAAATTACAATCCATGTTCATGTTATGTAAGTAAAAAAAATCTGTATCACAATTAGTGTTATATTATAAGCTAGCATCTAAAGCCATCAACATAAAACTTTATTAAAAATAATCAAAAGTTAACATCACTTGATGGATACCTGACCATCCTGATTAACATGTTATATTTTATTATTCCTTAATGTATTCGTAAATTGTGATATTAAATTCTTAATGAAACTGCCAAAGGCATTATAGCCTAGCGGCATCTTGGTGGTGAGATAAGACTTAGGGACCATAAGGTCTTAGGTTCGAATCTCACAAAGGGGGTTTTTCTCATAATTATTATGAGTTTCCTCCTGAATTGGTGACTTGGTGGTGAAATATGATCGCGTGACAACATTGGTGACACGATGATACTCCAGTATTTCGTGATCATGTCTAACAAAAAATTAGTTAAAAAAAGAAGAACTACTGAAGAAGGGTAGTCCTCTTTAAAGGAATGTGCCAAGGGTGTTGAGGGTAGTCCTCTTGACTAGCCCTTCCCCCTTTTTTAATTATTATTATTTTTTAGTTCTAATTCAAAGTAATAAATAAATGTAAAATTAAAAAAAATACTAAAATTAATAAAAAAAATGTTACAATAAAAAAACATAAAGTAAAACAAAAATACAAGACTACATAAAATTTAAAAAAAATACAAAGAAACTAGTCATCGTGTTTGTTGTTCCAAATGTATTCAATCAAATCCATTTGAAGATTTAAATGTATGTGCTCATTACGTAATGAGAATTCGTTTACCTCTTGCTGAGTCGGGCTAACTGGAATAGTATTCTCTTCCACAGCTCTTTCGTTGAACTCACAAATAACTAGACTTTCGTCTTCGAGGATCATGCTGCATGCATACATACAATAACGCGTTTTTTTTTTGTTTCAAAAGCACGTGTCGGGGTTTCAATGATGTTCCATCTTGATTGTAGAACCCAAAATACTCGTTTAATGTCCTTTCTCGTTGATTCTTGATACTTGGCAATTTTCTTTCTTTTTTCGTCGACCGTGCGCTGAATAGTTTTAACGATTGTAGAGTAGGTTGGGTATATTCCATCAGCAAGATAATACCCACGCCTGTATTCCACCCCCGAAATTGTAAACCTGGTATCTGGATCGGTTCCTTTTACAACATCGTCGAAAACCAGTAATCGGCTACTAATCTCTCGTGGGCACCTTGTAAGACCCGTCCCGACTAAACGGATCTTAGCTCAGTATTAAGAAAAAATTAACGGATTAAGTTAAGTAAAACGTTTTAAGCATTGTTAATCATACGCATGATCATTACTAAATCAAAGCTAAGTATTAGTTGGTGAACACAAAACATAGTTACAAAAGGTTAGATTGTGTTTAGAAAACCCACAACAACTACAAGAGTTCATATAAAATATCAGTAGCGACAAAATGTTAGATTTGTGTTGCGTTTGGTTCCCGCACGTTCATGATCCACGCTCCCGCCTTGCTACACCCATACCTAGCATTCACAAAGTCAAACAATGTTAGTCTATGTGTCAGATGCGAATACGGATTGCGCATATAAGCGAAACATCAAAATACGCGAAAAAAACAGACAAAAACCCAGTGGGGCGCAAAGAGGGTAGGGGCACCCTAACTAGGCGTACATCAGGCGATTCTCCCCATCAGGGCCACCTTGCGCCCGGACATGATGTATGGGGGCGCCGAGTGTGCACTTTTCATGGTTTATTGGCATATGTTAATGCCCAAGCCTCGCAAGGTTTTAAGGTCATTCTCCATGATTTTCTTAGGCGTTAAACAACCCAGATTATATGGTATCATCACGAATGGCGTCACATTTCCTTGATGACCCGTTTATGCGTTTAGTTGGATAACACCCCAATCAAGATGTCACTCAGCAAACCACACATGCTGTTTAACTAGCCACATGTGTAGCATGCGTGGCTCTTGCATGGTGTCTCCAATCCCAACATACATACGCTTCCCCCGTTATGTGCCCAGTTGACCCATAACGACAGTGTTGTGGGATTGCAATCCAAATGCATTACTAAGAACACCAAACAACCCGAATTGTCTTGTAATTATCCCTTGGCCTTGCACGTGGATCCCAATCCGTATTTATACATCAAATAGCAACGCGGTGGCCTGTTTGACTTTCTTGGTCAACCCTCATCCTCCAACTAAAGATGGGGTTCACCAATACTCACCAAAACGCCTAATCCAAGGAATGACCCATTTGACTAAACTTGGTCAAACCTAATTCTTCAACTAAGGATGGTGTTGCCAATGTTCGTCAAACCGCCAATTCGCAATGAATGACCCATTTGAGTATTCTTGGTCAACCACAATCCTCCAACTAAGGATGAAATTTCCCAAGCTTATCAAACGCCATTAATTTGTTGCTTCCTATTTACAAATACCCATACAACTAGTTAAACACTCAACCATGGACAATTTCCACGTTTTAACATACAACATAGCGATCTTAGTCATAGAATGACTTAATTTTAAGCGTGCCCTTTTTGCTTGTCTTCCTTGGCACCTACGCTACCATAAGCGCCTCTTAAATCACCTATATGGACAATTTCCATTTAATCATTAAGAATGCACTAGTTCAATCCTAAGCTCATGTCATTGAGGTTTATAAACCCCATATCCAAAGGCTTGCACCCAAGTGCACCCAATGACATGTCTAGACACAATTTGATCTCTTAGACATTTCATCGAGCACTTGGTGTGCACCCTTTTTCTTGTGTGATTTCCATGGTTACTCCATGTTCAAGTAATTGCCATTTAATCTTGATTTTCATTACAAGCCACAATTTGACCAAAGTCATGGTCTACTCAATAAAACCTTCGTTACAAACATCCTAGAACTTGTTTAAACAAGTGGGTCTCCCTATAAGAGCAAAACCCACTTCACAAAAGGCTAATCCCTCACTTTTCTAAGTATCTAGTATGAATTAAATCGAATTCTTCTTAAGGAAGGTTTCTAAGATGATAAGTAACATCTAGGCATTAACAATTTTAACAATTAACAACCAACATCAAATTGTCCCATCTCTAATTCACTTCTAAAGACCTCAAAACTGAAAATAGACACTTACTAGTTGTTGGGGAGCCTTAGATGACCACTAGGGGGTACATGCACATCAAAGACACTTTGTTTTAGGGTTGAATTGATGATTTCTCCACCTTCTTCTTAAGTGTGTTCTTGTGTGTGTTTTAGTCAACCTACAAATTTTAAAAGTGGTGGTTTGTTTTATTACATACCCCCCTTTCTTTTTCTTTTTCTTTTTTCTTTTTTTTTATTTTTATTAACCCATGTCACTAACCTAGTTAGTGCCATGCCTTTGTTTTCTTCATGATTTATTAACTTAATCTAAGTTAATTTCTAGTTAGTTAATAGCGTAGTTATTATTTTGACTTGACTGTTCCGAGTTAGCCATGACTTTTAATTTAATTTAAACTGATATGAAGCTTAGGGTGTTAAACACCTACACGTATGTTGCAAATAAAAATAAAATTTTTTTTGAAAGGTTAATTTCTTTTTTTTTAATCCTGTAATCTGTGAAATTTGAACCCAAGACCTTCCACAACCTAGGTGTTTTAAAGGCTTTGCCTTTACCAATGGACCACCACCCCATTGGCAAATAAAAATAAAAATAAATATAGTGACGATATAAATTCTAAAAAAATATAGTGGCGACATAAATTCTAAAAAAATATAAATAACCTTCCGGTCTTTGTTTATGGTTGCTTGCCTAGTACGTGGTTGTGTGTCGACTTCTTCCTCTTTCTCCGCCACAATGATCTGTGCCGCTTCCCAAACGGTGTTTATAAAAGTTGGTTTCCTCGTTCGACGAAGATGATGAATCAACCAAAGTTAAATATGACATTTTTTTTTTGAGAGAATTGGATTGTTTTTATAAGAAACTATAGAGATTTGGGTTGAGGTAGAAAGAGTTTTTGTAAAAAAAAAATATTATCGAATGGGTTAGTTTTTATAATTTGAAAAAAGTTTTTTTTTATTTATTATTTTTTATAAACTAGCCGTTGGATTTACCCCAACGGTCCAATATTTGAAACAACTAGCTCGTCCCCCACAACGTTTAAAACAGAAGACACACTAGGGGCGGTGTGAGCCGTCCCAAATGACCCAAAACGGGCCGGGAACGAGACCCCACACAGCCGTTGGATTTACCCCAACGGTCAAATATTTGAAACAAATGCCTCGTCCCCAACGTCCCACATAAGACGTTTGAGACATAAGACACACCAGGGGCGGTGTGGGCCGTTCCAAACGACTCAAAACGGACCGGGAACAAACCCCACACCCAACAGCCAAACACCCAGAAAAAAATGGCAAAATCCAATGATCTATTTATTTTCTTCCTTTGTTTTAAGTAATTACTTTAAATTCCTTTTAGTAATTGCAAGAATAATTACTTTTAACTAATATTTATTAAGTTTACGATAAATGGATTTTGAAGTTAGGATTCAAAATATATCCATGGGTCATATGTGTGGTGTTTGGGCTCAATACCGAAAATCACAAAGGAAATATAATGCGGAAACTTTAAAGTGAAGGAAATACAAGGGGACCAACAAGTTTCCAAGTTGCATATTGAAAAAAAAAAAAAAAAAAACAAAAAGACATGCAAAGATACTTGGAAAAAATGTGATGTATCTTTATCTCACTTGGAAATTCAGGATTCTACACCAAAAAAAAAAAAAAAAAAAAAAAAAAAAAAAAAAAAAAAAAAACAATTAGAATCACATCAATGGGACCCATGAAATCTAATCTAAAACCAAAGTGGTGTTTGATATACCGGTTCAAGGGCTGTTCATATGACATTCCAGGCGCAATGATTGCATTCTCAACATCATGGAAATAATGAACCCATAAACGGTCCATGCTACGGGACAGATCCAAAAGTACCATACTCACCACTTTGAATTAAACCATGTGTTAACTTTTATATAACAAAAAGCAAAATAGAATTAGTATATTGAAGACTTACGGGTTTGGGGATGTAAAACCCGGAAAAGAAATTAAAAACCCTATAGAATAAAACTGTTAATATTGTCGTTGATTGCTCATTTAGTGTGATGGAAACGGTTATCAATCCGCAGTATCTATCTATATAATAATTGAATACATCTCGGGTCGAATGAAGCCCTTAGAGAGAGCCTGGGGTATCCACATTTGTATATGGAGCTCCAACTTTTTTCCTATAAATAACCTTTTGTATTTTTTTTATTTGCTCCATTTTCCCATCACTCTCCAATCTTCCTTAACAATTCTTCCAACCAACATTCATCATTTTCTTTCTAACAAATCTTTCAATCTTCCTTCTTTTTCTTGCATCATTTGTTGATTCTCCACAACCAACTCGAGGTAATCTTGCATCATTTTGGCTCATTTTCTATTGTTAACATTATTAAGAAGAATCAACAAATCTTTCAATCTTTCAATCTTCCTTCTTCATCTTGCATCATTTGTTGATTCTCCACAATCGATTCAAGGTAATCATCGATCCTACTCTTCTAATGTTGATTCCTAATATTATTTTGACTCATTTTTTTTCTTAACATTATTAAGAAGAAATCAAACGGATTTATTTTGATCACTTTTATTCATTTAAATGAAACGGATCTATTGAGTTTTTTTTCATTTGAATGTTTCGCACATTTGTTATTCATTCATTTTTTCTAAATCGGGTTGTATTTTCATGACTCTATCAATTCTGTTCATTCATGCTATGACAAATGCTCCTTACAGAGAGGATGTTGCTGATATCCCATTTCCAGAATAGAGCCCTAACTGCACCTACAGTTTAAGGTAATCTCGGTGTCTTATAGTTATTTTGAGACTCATTGTCTTATAGCGTTAATGTAATCTCAGTGGCTACCTAGAGTTTAAGGTTGGTTCAACATAGCCACTGTCGCATTTTAAGGAGAAAACGTATTATGTCCTTATGCTTGTATACATAGTAATTGTTGAAATTTGTGTCATTAGAAAAATATATAAAGCTAATAGTCAATGTCGACGATTGAAATTTGTTAAGGAACGATATGTTTACATATGTACGAATCGCTTTTATCATGATTTCGTATTTAACATAAATTCGATTAAATATATATGACGACTGAATATATATGACGATTCAATTTCGTATTTCGTAGACGATTATGTTTAATCTTTTTTATGAAATAATGTATATGTATTATTTATTTTTTTAATAATAATTGACCGAATTTAATATTATTTATTACAATTTTTCAATCTTATTAATTTATATTACTATTAATACGAAATTCGGTTTACCATAATAGCTCTCATTTATTTTTGAGTATAATGATTGATTATGAATCAATTTAATCCGTAATTTATGCTTCCCATAATTTATTGACCGAATTTATGTTTAATACGCATTGTGTTTAATCTATTTTTAAGAAAAATTATGTATATGTATTATTTATTGTCATTAATAATAATTGACCGAATTAAATGTTATTTATTACGATTTTTTAATCTCATTATTTTATATTACTATTAATACGAAATTCGGTTTACCATGATAACTCTCATTTAATATTTTGTATGAATGATTGATTATCGATCAATTTAACCCGTAATTTAGGCTTACCGTAATTTATTGACCGAGTTTATGTTTAATAGTATATATACTATTTATTGTCATTAATAATAATTGACTAAATTTAATGTTATTTATTACGATTTTTAATCTTACTAATTTATATTATTATTAATACGAAATTCGGTTACCATAATAGCTCTCATTTATTTTTTTGTATGAATGATTGATAATGAATCAATTTAACCCGTAATTTAGGCTTACCATAATTTATTGACCGAAATTATGTTTAATACGAAGTTATGTTTAATCTATTTTTACGAAATTATGTATATATATTATTTGTTGTCATTAATATTAACTGACCGAATTTAATGTTATTTATTACGATTTTTTAATCTCATTAATTTATATTACTATTAATACGAAATTCGGTTTACCATAATAGATCTCATTTATTTTTTTGTATGAATTATTGATAATGAATCAATTTAACCCGTAATTTAGGCTTATCGTAATTTATTGACCGAGTTTATATTTAATACGAAATTATGTATATATATTATTTATCGTCATTAATAATAATTGACTGAATTAAATGTTATTTATTACGATTTTTTAATCTTACTAATTTATTTTACTATTAATACGAAATTCGGTTTACCATAATAGCTCTCATTTATTTTTATTATGAATGATTGATTATGAATCAATTTAATTCGTAATTTAGGCTTATCATAATTTATTGACCGAATTTATGTTTAATATGAAATTATGTTTAACCTACTTTAACGAAATTATGTATATGTATTATTTATTGTCATCAATAATAATTGACTGAATTTAATAATATTTATCACGGTTTTTTAATCTTACTAATTTATATTACTATTAATACGAAATTCGGTTTTCCATAATAACTCTCATTTATTTTTTTGTATGAATGATTGATTATGAATCAATTTAACCCGTAATTTAGGCTTACCATAATTTTTTGACGGAATTTATGTTTAATACGAAATAATGTTTAATCTATTTTTACGAAATTATGTATATATATTATTTATTGTCATAAATAATAATTGACTAAATTTAATGTTATTTATTACGATTTTTTAATCTTATTAATTTATATTACTATTAATACGAAATTCGGTTTACCATAATAGCTCTCATATATTTTTTTTGTTTGAATGATTGATTATGAATCAATTTAACCCGTAATTTAGGCTTACCGTAATTTATTGACCGAATTTATGTTTAATACGAAATTATGTATATATATTATTTATAGTCATTAATAATAATTGACTGAATTTAATGTTATTTAGTACGATTTTTTAATCTTACTAATTTATATTACTATTAATAAGAAATTCGGTTAACATACTAGCTCTCATTTATTTTTTTGTATGAATGATTGATTATGAATCAATTTAATCCGTAATTTAGGCTTACCGTAATTTATTGACTGAATTTATGTTTAATACGAAATTATGTTTAATCTATTTTAACGAAATTATGTATATGAATTATTTATTGTCATTAATAATAATTGACTAAATTTAACATTATTTATAACAATTTTTTAATCTTACTTATTTATATTACTATTAATACGAAATTCGGTTTACCATAATAGCTCTCATTTATTTTTATTATGAATGATTGATTATGAATCACTTTAATTCGTAATTTAGGCTTATCATAATTTATTGACCGAATTTATGTTTAATATGAAATTATGTTTAATCAACTTTAACGAAATTATGTATATGTATTATTTATTGTCATCAATAATAATTGACTGAATTTAATAATATTTATCACGGTTTTTTAATCTTACTAATTTATATTCCTATTAATACGAAATTCGGTTTTCCATAATAACTCTCATTTATTTTTTTGTATGAATGATTGATTATGAATCAATTTAACCCGTAATTTAGGCTTACCATAATTTTTTGACGGAATTTATGTTTAATACGAAATAATGTTTAATCTATTTTTACGAAATTATGTATATATATTATTTATTGTCATAAATAATAATTGACTGAATTTAATGTTATTTATTACGATTTTTTAATCTCATTAATACGATATTCGGTATACCATAATAGCTCTAATTTATTTGTTTGTATGAATGATTGATTATGAATCAATTTAACCCGTAATTTAGGCTTACCGTAATTTATTGACCGAATTTATGTTTAATACGAAATTATGTATATATATTATTTATAGTCATTAATAATAATTGACTGAATTTAATGTTATTTAGTACGATTTTTTAATCTTACTAATTTATATTACTATTAATAAGAAATTCGGTTACCATAATAGCTCTCATTTATTTTTTTGTATGAATGATTGATTATGAATCAATTTAATCCGTAATTTAGGCTTACCGTAATTCATTGACTGAATTTATGTTTAATACGAAATTATGTTTAATCTATTTTTACGAAATTATGTATATGTAATATTTATTGTCATTAATACTAATTGACCGAATTTAATGTTATTTATTACAATTTTTTAATCTCATTAAATTATATTACCATTAATACGAAATTAGGTTTACAATAATAGATCTCATTTATTTATTTTTGTTTGAATGTTTGATTATGAATAAACTTAATCCGTAATTTAGGCTTACCATAATTTATTGACCGAATTTTTGTTTAGTACGAAATTATGTATATGTATTATTTATTTTTTTAATAATGATTGACCGAATTTAATATTATTTATTATGATTTTTCAATCTCATTAATTTATATTACTATTAATACGAAATCCGGTTTACCATAATAGCTCTTATTTATTTTTGTGTATAATGATTGATTATGAATCAATTTAATCCGTAATTTATGTTTACTATAATTTATTTACCGAATTTATGTTTAATACGCATTGTGTTTAATCTATTTTTAAGAAATTATGTATATGTATTATGTATTGTCATTAATAATAATTGACCGAATTAAATGTTATCTATTATGATTTTTTAATCTTACTAATTTATATTACTATTAATACAAAATTCGGTTTATCTTAATAACTCTCATTTATTTTTTTGTATAAATGATTGATTATGAATCAATTTAATACGTAATTTAGGCTTACCATAATTTTTTGACCGGATTTATGTTTAATACGAAATTATGTTTAATTTATATTTACGAAATTATGTATATGTATTATTTATTGTCATAAATAACAATTGACCGAATTTAATTTTATTTATTATGATTTTTTTAATCTCATTAACTTATATTACTATTAATACAAAATTTGGTTTACCATAATAACTATCATTTATTTTGTTGTATGAATGATTGATTATGAATCAATTTAACCCGTAATTTAGGCTTACCATAATTCATTGATTGAATTTATGTTTAATACAAAATTATGTTAAATATATTTTTACAAAATTATGTATATGTATTATTTATTGTCATTATTAATAATTGACCAAATTTAATGTTATTTATTACAATTTTTTAATTTCAATAATTTATATTACTATTAATATGAAATTCGGTTTACCATAATAGCTCTCATTTATTTTTTTGTTTGAATGTTTGATTAAGAATCAATTTAATCCGTAATTTAGGCTTACCATAATTTATTGACCGAATTTATGTTTAGTACAAAAATATGTAAATGTATTATTTATCGTCATTAATAATAATTGACCGAATTTTATAATATTTATTACGATTTTTTAATCTCGTTAATTTATATTAATATTAATACAAAATTCGGTTTACCATAATAGCTCTCATTTATTTTTTTGTATGAATGATTGATTATCAAAACAATTTAACCCGTAATTTAGGTTTACCATTATTTATTGACCGAGTTTATGTTTAATACGAAATTATGTTTAATCTATTTTTATGAAATTATGTATATGTATTATTTAATTTCATTAATATTAATTAACCGAATTTAATGTTATTTATTACGAATTTTAATCTTATTAATTTATATTACTATTACTAGGTTTACCATAATAGCTCTCATTTATTTTTTGTATAAATGATTGATTATGAATCAATTTAACCTGGAATTTAGGTTTAACATAATTTATTGACCGAATTTATGTTAAATACGAAATTATGTTTAATTTATTTTTACAAAATTATGTTTAATGGTAAACATAAATTCGGTCAATAAATATATATTTGAACATATTGTCCCTTATCAAATTTCAATCGTCATATATATATATATATTGAATTTGATTTATATATAGATTTTTTAATCTCGTTAATTTATATTACTATTAATACAAAATTCGGTTTACCATAATAGCTCTCATTTATTTTTTTGTATGAATGATTGATTATCAAAACAATTTAACCCGTAATTTAGGTTTACCATTATTTATTGACCGAGTTTATGTTTAATACGAAATTATGTTTAATCTATTTTTATGAAATTATGTATATGTATTATTTAATTTCATTAATATTAATTAACCGAATTTAATGTTATTTATTACGAATTTTAATCTTATTAATTTATATTACTATTACTAGGTTTACCATAATAGCTCTCATTTATTTTTTGTATAAATGATTGATTATGAATCAATTTAACCTGGAATTTAGGTTTAACATAATTTATTGACCGAATTTATGTTAAATACGAAATTATGTTTAATTTATTTTTACAAAATTATGTTTAATGGTAAACATAAATTCGGTCAATAAATATATATTTGAACATATTGTCCCTTATCAAATTTCAATCGTCATATATATATATATATTGAATTTGATTTATATATATATATATTTGATAACAGGATTTGATCCGAAGACACAAACGCTATTATGTCTTATCACAATAGTTCTCAATTCAAGGTTTTGCATGACCCTTCGTCAACAGTTTTGGTATGTTTCTTATTTTCATGTTCATATGCCTATTTAATTTAAAAAAATGATTCTCTTTTTTAATGTTGTTTTCAATGTGTCAATCCAGACTATGCCGAAGGGCATGAACAAATTTCTGTTGTCTAAAAACATACACAACAGTAACATTACAATTGTCACATATGAAGGACAATCTTGGTTGGTCCGATTAGAATAGATAGATGATGTTTTTTGTTTTACAAATTGTTGGTCTAAATTTGTTAAAAAATTGTGTTTTTTACTGTTCTATATCATTTCAACTATGTTAGTCCAAATACGTTCCTAATAAAGCATTAAAATCATTCTCCATCTATGCAATCGGATGTCTCATTCTGTAAAATGATTGAACATGAATTAACAATACCCATGGTAAAGATTATTAATTTCAATTTTTTTATTTTACATGTTTTTATGTAAGATTATATCGGATTTTAATTGTCCACGTGTACAATAATTTTTCTTTCACGTTCTACCTTATTCCTTTGTTGCTAATCAGTATCCCGATGGACTCCCTAACTTGCCAATTAGTATGTATGTAGATGAAGAACATCATTGGAACATGTCAATTAAAAAGATTGGGCGTAACTATTGTTTTTGTAATGGTTGGGTGAAATTCCTAAATGATCTTCGTCTCCGTATTGGTGATTTAATTTGTTTTGAAAAAAAGGAATTCAACCGTTTTCATGTTATTACTTTTAACAAAAATGGTCGTCAAATGAAATTATTCAAAGTCCTTACTGACAATGTTTTAGAAAAAGCTAACAATGTTTTACAACAACCAATGAGTTTGAATATGCAAGAATTTCAAGTATCTAACTACGATGGTTTACCTGGTTTTGGATGCACTGTTACAAATGAATTGGTACGTTTAGTCCTGTTTGTATCGTTCTTGCTTTAAACTGTTAGATGACATTTTGCATTTAACATTAAAATTCATACATATTGCATTATCAAACATTTAGTAACCAAAACAACTTGCATAATACAATTCTTATTTTCCTATTTTTTTCATTTTACTTTCGGGTGAACCGTGGGTCCCCACGGGACTCTAACCTAGTGTAAAATATAGGAATGACAAGCAGTTGATGACAAAGAACCAAAGAAATTTGGTTATTGACCATTTGAATGACACCATGGTGTACACTATCAAAGTGTAACATGTTTCAACAAATACATATGGTATTTCTACAAACACCTAAATAGATATTGTGGGTTTATTACAAATGAAATAGATATTGAATCGTCTGTTTGTTAAAAGCTAATATAATAAGGATAAAGTTTGTTCGATATTAAACTCTAACGTGTGCTAAGGCATATGGTAATGTTTAGTACATTCCAGCTGCTCTTTCTCAATAAAAGACCGTTCTTTCTGAGGCCACCACAGGCTGCACCATTTGGCAATTGGTCATACCAACAAAGAATGCTCCAGCATATAAGGCGCCGACTATTGTGATCAAAGTGTTGATGCTCTCTCTGAAAATATATGTATAAAATCATGTATTAGGAGAAAGGATTTCACAAACCATTATAATTGATTTTATGTTCAAGTGTTTTACAGTGACCTCTTTTCACCAATCTTCCAAAATGTTATTCCAATTAGGAGTGTTGCGACCAATGTGACGATGTTATGTACAAGGTTATAATTAGGATTTCTCCAATAGCCCCCACCACATCTACCATATACAAAACTTGAATTTTCCCAAGAAGACTGTGAATATTGTGTTCCAAAACGAAGATCTATTGATCCTGGAGGAGGTGAGCTTAAAAGCATCACCAAATCCTTGTTCTCTCTATGGTTCATACATACATCATCAAAGATCATAATCTTTTGATGATTTTGTGTAACTTTTTAATTAGAACTAAAACGTGCTCTGAAGCCAAATGATGAAGTTCTACCAGTAGTGATTTTGGCTCTCCATTTTTTCACCTCCTTTTGACTTTTGACTTCTCCGATAAGTTAATAAGTTGAAAAAAAAAGTGTTTGGCAAACCAAAAGTCTTTTTTGTTTTTACTTTTCATTTTGTCTTTGATAAGTTGTTTCGAAAAAGTAAGGGTTTATGACTTATAAAAACTCATTTCTAAAAACTCATAAGTTAATAAGTCTTTTTAACCAAAAGTTCTTTTGGACTCAAATAAATTTATCCAAACATAACAATCTCTTCAAAGTGAAAAAGAAATATAAAAACCCTACATGCATTCTCAAATGTTTCATTTAATATAATCTCTTTGATATTAATTATATAACCCTACTATGAATAACCCGTTAGACCCTGGTCAGAAAACGGGTAGCCTCTGGTGCCAATGAGCCAAAGGTATCAAATGCCAAGGATACAAAAACGTGTTAGGCTTTTTCGTCTTTGGGTTTTATGAATTTCTCTTTTATGTTTTACTTTGTTTTTTTTTTTTATTATTTATTATGTGATTGTGACAATGATTCGTTGCTTCTTCACTAGATAAAGGCAAGATGCCTTTCTTCCATGGAACTTAATTGGGTTGGGTTATGATTGCTGCATAAATAAATTATTAATTATGCTGGGCCCAAACTCGAACATGGAATTTTCAGCCCATTCAAAAGCCTAACGAAAGTCGGTGGTGGAAGGGAATTATTAAAAAAAAGAACGATGAAAGCTTTAGGCAATTTTTGTACTCGCCGGTTGTAGTAATCGAGACGAGAACGACTAAAGTTTTTAAGCGATTTTTTAATGAGGAGTTTGATAGTAAAGTTATTCGATTTCATTATTTGTGATTGACTAGTTCTTTTGTGAATAACCCCGGTGAAATATTGGAGTAACTAAACTTTGAATACAGTTTTTATCTAAGTTATTGGGATTGAATTGTTAACCTCTTAAGTTAAGAACGGATTCAATTTTGGTTTTCTTTTTTCATTTCAAAGGTTTGGATGTGTTCCAACATTACATTAATATTCATTTGATTTTGGTTTCTTTATATTATTGCACTTTGTTTGTTGGTTTATGTTGTTGTCACATAATTAAATTGGTGGTTGCGTGAATAGAACCTGTTAAGTTCAGCTTCATATCAATCACTTGATTAAACCATACACACGTGGCCGGCCCTTAATGACTTCCCGCTAGGTTAGTTGTTAACTTTGCTTGATCTAAATCCCAGAGTGGATCACTCTTTTTTCATACTAGTGGGGTGCTCGCGCGTTGCGGCGGAGACCACAACACTTCAATTGGTGATTTTAAGGGTGTGTACAAATTGTTGTTCGGTTCACTTCGGTTTTGAGCCATAACTAAAAACAAAACTTTTGATTAAAATATTTCAAAAACCGATTGGTTTCAATTATTCATTTGTTCCCGTTTGGTTAATCGGTTATGAACATCGGTCCAATTGGTTTTCAATAAATAACCAAAAAAAATTTACTTGATCGGGAAATGTGGACTTGAGTTGAAGTACTCAATAAGAAAAACCCATTATTATTAATTAATTAATTTTTTTTTTGTTATTGTCTACTCCTTTATATGAATATTTCTTAATATCTTTGTTCAAATTCATATAAACATGATCTTTTTTCTCCGATCATAGAATCCGATGACAGTATAGTTTAGATCATATTAGCCATACGTAGTAATTTTAGAATTCAAATCGTTATCTCATGATTAAAAACACAACTTTCGTTGTTGATCGATTTCTCAATTTCAATATAGTATTATCCGGTTTATAAAAACTTTAACTTTTTTAAAGTACTTAATTGTATGTAAAAAAGATTATAACAAAACATGTAGTGTTATGAATTATTTTTTATATGTGTTCTACTTAATGTGTTTAAAATAATTGTAGAATTGAATGTCATGAGGTCTAATAAACATCTCATGACTCTTGATTACCTTTTGATTAAATATGGTGTTTAAAAGACAATTTTACCCTCAAAAGGTAGTTATTATATGCATTGTGTGTTATATCATAAGCAATTAAATTTGTACCTCTTAAAATTTAAAAAGTCATTATCAAATGCTTTATAATATAGTATAGTGCTTTATAATATAGTATAGATAGATATAGATATAGATATGTTTTCAAATCAATTTCAGTTTTCTTTACTTTAGTTAATCAAACAAGTTCAAAATTCATTTTTCAATTAAGTGTCAAAATAATTAGCCAAACTTAACTTGTAATAGTGAACACATGCTCCTCGGTAATTTAATACAATACTTAATTGAGCTATCTACTTTAATAAGTTTTTGATTTACCTTTTGACATCGATCAAAAGGATTACTCCTTTCAAAAGAGGATTTTACGTATGGACAATTCCTCAATATCTTGTTCATTCGCAACAAAATATTTTCTTTGTGCGTCTGTATAAAAAACATGCTTTTTGGGGGGAGAGATACTATTTCAGCAATCGAGTCATAGGTATCTATGGAATAGGATATATATCACATATCCTGGATCAAGTAAAGACTCTGGGTTTCCGACAAGCTACCACCGCATCAATTTCATTAGGAATTGAGAGTTATTTACTCGATAGCAGACATTTCTGCAACACCTCTAACATATGGACAAATAGTCAATTTTGAAAGAACTTATTGTCAACCTCATTCAGATATGAATCTATCTGATTTAGAAGGGAAGAACTTGTGTCAGCATCTCAATTTCAATTCAAACATGGATTTAATTCACACTCCATGTTCTGAGAAATATTTACCATCCGAAAAGAGGAAAAAATAGAGTCTTTGTCTAAAGAAATGTGTTGAGAAAGAGCAGATGTATAGAACTTTTCAACGAGATAGTGCTTATTCAACTCTCTTAAAATGGAAGCTATTCCAAACATATATGCCATGGTTCCTTACTTCGACAGGGTACAAATATCTAAAGTTTTTCTTTTTAGATACTTTTTCAGATCTATTGTCAATACTATGTAGCAACAAACAATTTGTATCCATTTTTCATGATATTATGCATGGATCAGATATATCATGGAGAATTCTTTAGAAAAAAATCTATCTTCCACAATGGAATCTGATAAGTGAGAGTTCGACTAAGTGTTTCCATAATCTTCTTCTGTCCGATGAAATGATTCATCGAAATAATGAGTAACCATTGATATCGACACATCTGAAAAATGCCCGGGAGTTCCTCTATGCAATCCTTTTCCTTCTTGTTGTTTTTGCATATCTCGTTTGTACACATCTTCTCTTTGTTTTCGGGGCCTCTAGTGAGTTACAGACAGAGTTTGAAAATGTCAAATCTTTGATGATTTTTTTTTTTATTTTGAAATAAGGCACTATATGAATAAGGGAGAAACTCCATGAAAGAAAAATTAATGATTCATATAAATCACTTAGTAGGAAATGGCCTGAATAAATCCAACGAGTTAGGGCGATTTTAGTAAATAACCAAATATGATACTGGGGCTAAGCGTCAAGTTGGTAATTTTTCTTACATCTCCTTCTCTGATTTTTCTTTAGAATTTGGATACTTAATCGATCCACTTACTTTTATTATGTCAATATTAATCACTACTGTTGAAACTATGGTTCTAATTTATAGTGATAATTATATGTCTCATGATCATGGATATTTGAGATTTTTTGCTTATATGAGTTTTTTCAGTACTTCCATGTTGGGATTAGTTACTAGTTCAAATTTGATACAAATTTATAATTTTTGGGAATTGGTTGGAATGTGTTCGTATCTATTAATAGGATTTTGGTTCACACGACCTGTTGCAGCAAAGGCTTGTCCATCAAATAAAGAAAAAATAGGATCGATCAGACCCCGATCGGTAAATGAGATTGGTCCTCGAGTTCAAAGGCAGAAGAGAGCGGGAAAGTTATACTGATCTAGATGTAACTAAAAAATACAAGCATTTGTGGGTTCAATGCGAAAATGTTAATTGTATCGAAAGGCCCAATGAATTGGAAAATTAGGTGTTATATATGTGTAGATTATTTTGTTGTCCAAATATAAGTTAATTAATTCCAAATTGTATGTTACCCAACCAAAATAGAAGAGAAAAGAGAAAGGGGTAAAAAAAAGTAGGAAAAAAAAAATACATAATTCGTTTTTTAAGTTTACATCGTTTTTCAGTAGATGTCTTTTAACTTTAAAACTTATGATAATCATTCTTAATGGTTCAAAACCTTGCACCCTTTGTGCCTTGCATATGAGGGTAGGCTAGTCATTTTACTCAATATATTATAATATAACCTCCCCCCTCTCTCACTCTCATCTCCTTTCCCTCTCTTTCTCTATCTCTCTTTCTCTCTAAGCCCACCACCACTCTCAACATCACCACCACACCACCATGGCGAACCTACACATCGGTGCATGTACCATTCGAACCTAGCAATCGAAGGTTGGGAGTCACCACGAATCAGATTAGATGAGGGTTACGGTGAGTTCAAACGCAAAAGACAGTGATGGAGATTCGCTAGGTTTAAGTGATTAAGGTTTCATTGGGGTTCGGCTACTAGTGCAATCTAGGGTTCTAGTCTGAGCTAGGGTTTCGATTTGGGGTTGTGGGCTAGGGTTTGATATGGTCGGAGCGGTCGAGGATTTGCACTCTTGTGGCAGTTGGTGGTGGTGTGGGGTTGTTAGTGGCATGTTAGTGAGGTGGCTTGGTGGCGGTGGTGGGTGGTGGATGAATGGATGAGGGTGAGATTCTTGACTGATTTTTTTTAAATATTATAATATTTAATTTTTTTGGTTTGTTTTTTTATTAACCGTTTTTAAATAATTTGTTTGAAAAGACTAAAGTGCCCTTATGTGACCATATATAACATTAAGCAATAACCAGATTAGTGTTAAAGGTCAAAGAGTGTAAGGTTTTAAAACGTTAAGGATGATTCTCATCAGTTTTAAAGCTTAATGGTATCTACTAAAAACGATATAAACTTAAAGGACGAATTCTGTAATCTAAAAGAGCAAGTATACTTATTAAATAATTTAAATCACATAGAGTTTATAGCTAAAATGTTAAAATTTATTTGTAATCTATACGTCATTGTTACCTTTTGTATTCAACACCAAACACAACAACAAAATCATAATTCAAATTTAGAAGGGTTGAAATCAAATAGTCATCGCCTATATATGTACCTCCTCGAATGGATATAATAGTGGTATATTTTTGTATATTGGCAGTCATCACCTACACATATATACCTCCCCACATGGACATAGTAGTGCTATATTGGTAATTAATTATAAACTAGTATTAAAACCGTATCAAGTAGTAGTGGCGGATCTAGACCAAAATTCTAGGGGTAACATTTACAATTTTTTACCACACTTTCATACAATAAAAACGAAACAATCGATATTCTCTTTCTGTATTGATAGAACTGCCAACTTATTATTGCCTTTTGCGCCCTAATTTATACATTTGGGCTCAAGATTCATATCCGAAATCGTACCCGATGTATACCCGAAAATACTCGAGACTGGTTATACCATATGCTTGAACCCGGGCATATCGTGTACCCGATACGAGCTTTTTTTTATTTCCGGAATTTTTAAAGTATATTTTATATTTACTTTACAACTTTTATATTTAAGTTTGTTAAAAATGCATATTATAAAGCAAATAGTTTGTAGTTCGGTGAATTTATGTTATGGTAATTTGTATTAATTATTTTTCCAAATTACAAACCAAATATAATTTTTAAACAAAACAATAAAAAAAAGTTACATTTCAAAACCACATATTAATACTCCGACCCTTACCTGGTCATACCCGAACCTGATCATACCCTACTTGGGTACATATGATATGATTTTTCTCCTCTTACCCGTACCTAAACCCTACCTCGATATGTGCACCTCTACCCTTAAACAACTAATTGAGCTTAAGCCTTATGGGTTTCTATCTTATAATTAACAAATGGAATGTTCAATGGGCTATGGACTTATAGGGTTCGATTTTTTTTTATGGTGAGCTAACGATAAACTTTGAGAGTGTTTTAGGTTTTTAAAAAATTGAGGAGTAGCGTTAGTTTAATTTCAGGGGTAACATAATACAAAAAACATAAAAACTAAAAAAAATTCGCACTACGTTGGGAAAGTTGAGGGGTAGCGGGTGTTACCCCTCCTTTAAAGCTACATCCGTCCCTGCCAAGTAGCATTAGTATCATATTGTTGTCAATGACTAACAACACTGAAAAACTCATAAAAAAAGATATAAGAAACGAAAATAATAAAACTCAGTGAAATGTAAACGTAAAAATAGTGACTGTTTGACGGGGAAAATAAAGGTAAAAATGTTGAACTACATACGTATGTTGTGGTGTGTCAATTCGAAAATATTGGATTGAAACGTAAAACTAAAAATGTATTTAAGATACATGGGATAAAGTTAAAAGTAAAAAATATGTAGGGGTTCAATGTCAAAGATGAAAACTATTATGGTTAAAAGTAAAAAAGTAAAGAAAAAACGAGGTAGGGTACAATCTACATAGCATGATTTACAATCATTTCATGCACAAAACACTTGTTAAACATGACATACAAGATCATGAAGCACAAACCACTTATGAATTGATATTATATATAATAATGCTTAAAAAATAATATTAGGTTGTTGCAACTTCCAAGGGTTAAGGGGATGGTTTTTTAGACTACTATGTTAGGCTGAAGGGTATAGGGCTCGTCTCCAGCTCGTCTTGGTTCGTCCGGGACGACCCACACCGCCCCTAACGGCCTTGCATCGTCCCTTCCGTCCCAATATGGACGTTTGAGACGGTCAATTTCCTCACCACCAACCTTCTTCACCACACCCTTGACTCATCCCCTTGTGGAGGACTATCCTCATGGGTGACATGACAACTGAGGTGACAGGTAGTCCTTCCTTAGAAGCCCATCTCCACACTCACAAAACCTTACTTGGGAAACTATATTTAGGTTGCAACTCACCAGTGAAAGCAGTTAAAAGAATTGATTTGAATGGATAAAATTAGTCTACTAGTAATTAATTATTGTAATTGACAATTGATAAGTCCAGCATATGAGAATTGGAAGTAAACTAAAAAGAGATTGTTTGAATACAGGTGACTCGAGATTTCATATTTAGATTTAAATGGACATTGCAAAGTGATGTACTCATATTAGTTATGTTGGGCATATTTTGGGCCAACGCATGAGAAGCAAAAAGTTTGGGCTGGTCTCCGATGCAAAGGGGATGGACAATAAATTGTGGCCCACTAAAGAAGTCGGAGTATGATGGAATTAAAAAAAAGGACACACGACACAAGTCAGGGGCTAGGCAATCGCAAAATAAGGGGATCGACTTAGAAACATGTCCGTGAATGATATGAGTGGCTAAATCATTCGTGATCCACTTCAGAGGTAGGATTTGTTTAGGTTAAACACAAACTTGGTTTGATTTATATCTTTGGATTGTTTTCTTATTGACGCTTTGAAAACACTTGTGGTTTATTTGATTTAAAATAATTGTTTAAGTTTTAAATATTTGTCTATTATCATTCGCATTCGGTTTTCTTGCATCGTGAGCAGTTTGGTAATTAAAGGGTATTTAGCATTTGTGATTTGGTTATTGGATCGTACGAATTAGTATTAAAAACTTGTCTTTGATTATCACTTTGATTAAACTATATACAAGACTATGTCTATGTGGTTTCCAACTAATTAAACAAGTTTGTGTGGAATCTGAAACATAAAACCTGGAGATTGATCATCTTTCTCATATATTGTTTTCGAACCTAACCTAAGTTTTTTAGTTGTTTTAGTGAATCAGTCAAATCCAAAATCAGTTTTATCTAGTTTAGTTATTTTTAGTTTAAATAATCAAACAAAAAACTGTAATACTAACCACAAGCTCCTCGTAAATTCGATATCTGACTTACCCTAGCTTGTTAAAATAAATATAAATTATGTTTATTATATTTATTTGTGGCCATCATTATCATTTATATTATATTGATCAATTATTAATATTATCCTAAGCCCAATAACAGATATGTCTTTGATGGGCGGACTATCATTAGATGAGCCTTATTAGGGTGTCCCATGGGTATGTATAAATATGAAGAGATATTATGAGATTAGGGTTGAGACAATCATAACAACATAAAACCATTAGCCATCCCCTATCTCTCTCTCTCTCTCTCTCTCTCTCTCTCAATGTGTTCATAACTCAAGAACACATAAACCATCAGAACTGCATACCCTAAAGGGAACCCAATCAAGATGATGGTGTCTTCCATTACTGAGGTTTCTGAGCGGTTAAGCATATCAGGTACACATGATCAAATTTTATATTTATACTAAGTTCTTATTAATATAATCAACATGTGGTATCAGAGTGATGTTGATTATATAGTTCATTAAAAAAAAATCTGAAGTTGACGATTTCTTGTTTAATTAACGGATCAGTTTGTTAAGCATAAGAAACATTAACACTGTCGTAAATCATTACAATAAATTCTTTTTTTTTTTTTTTTTTGCGGCAGCCTTATGCCAATCACTAATAGTTTTATTATGAGTTTACTTAGTAACATTAGAATTCATGGATTACCTTTAAATAATTGTGGCACTTGTTCTCGATGCCATAACCATAAAATATTAAAATTTTAATATTGTATATGTTAATGTTCTAAGGAATTTCTTAAAATTCCATTCCCTTGATTATCGGAACTGACAAAAAAAAATCGGTTGATAACATCATAAAAAAAACGAAAATTATTATGATTTTGGTTTAAAATTGGATTGAAATTCTGTTTCCGATAATTTAGGACATAACTTTATCTCCAAGGAATTTTCAAAATCAATTATGATTAAGTCAAAGATTTTGAAAATCTTATGATATCTTTGGAGATAGTCATCATTTAAAATTGGAAACAGATATTCTGTAAATCCCTAAAATTTCGAACCAATTTATTATTATGAATATTTGTTTTTGGTATTAATAATGTTTTCGGTTTATGATATTTATGAATTAAGTTCTCGGATCTATCAATTTTAATATAATAGTTTACGGATGAAGTTTTCGGTCTATTAGGTTCTCAAATTTTGCAGTTTTCGATTAGGTTCCCGATAAAGGAGTTCTCGGTTATGGTTCTTAATTTCTTTTTTTGAAAACCGTAATTATATCCGAGAACTCATTATATTTTTCCGAGAACTGTCATTTTTTCGAGAACAAGCATATCAGAATCGAGAACCATTACGAAAAAAAAAACCGAGAACTACTAATGCCATTCGAGAACTAGAAAAGCATTCGAGAACATAAGTATTTTTTCTGAAAACTCTTAAGATTAATTCGAGAACTCGTTACTTATTTGAGAACTCATTAATCATTCGAGAACTCATTATTTTTTCGAGAACTCATAACATTTTTTGAGAACTCATAAGATTAATTCGAGAACTCATTATTTTTCCGGGAACTCATAAGATTATCGAGAACCCATTAGTTCATCGAGAACCCATTAGTTTCCGGGATCTCTAATAAAATTTACAGTTTTGATAAAACCTAATGTATCAAGTTTATTCAAAACATTATAAAACCTTGCTTAACTTGCAATAACATTTTGAGGTGTCACTTCTGCCCAAAGGTGATGTGTCACATTAGTTCGTTATAAAGATCTCGTTAAGCATTGTAGCTCGTTCACATAAGTGCCATAAGGTTTCACTTCTGCCCAAAGGTGATGTGTAACA